>OZ019980.1:11921086-12471086 GCA_963970395.1 Ephialtes manifestator
TTATCGATTTTGCTCAAATTCAATACTAAATTTTTTTAAACCACTTTTCTCGATATTTTGATCAATTTTGAGTGTTTTGACACGAAAATTTTGAAACAAATTGTTTTTCATGAAAACAAAATTTCTCCGAGGAAGTAATATATGTATTTAACAATATTAATCAACATTATTGGGGGAAAAATGTTTAATCATGATTTCGAATAATCTAGCTCTTTAATTTAATTAATTAAATTAAAGAGATTATTAATTAAGAGATTATAAATTAATTAGATTAAATCTTTAATTTAATTAATTAAATTAAAGAGCTAGATTTAAGATTTAAAATTAAAGCTAGATTTAAGATTTAAAATTAAAGAGTTAATTTTTTAGGGGAGTCCAGACTCGTATCAGCGGCGTCAGAACAATGTCCAATTTTGTGGACTCCTCCGACTTCAATCATCCTACAACTGTGATGACTCCTAATATTCATCATTCGAAAGATCATTTTTCGTGTATTTCGTACGAGTCTGAGTTAACTTTAACTAGGTCATATTTGCATAACGTTCATTGCAATTATCAGAGATTAAAATTACGATTTCACAAGTTACACGAAGATTACTATAAACTTATTCGCGTGGCCGGTGAATTGACAAACGCACTTGAAAATTCTGCACGCGGTAGTCCCGTCGATTTGCCGACTACACTTAAAACTTGCATGAATGTTTATCCTGATTTATTTAATCAGAATGTTCGCGACGAAAATACGGAGGTAATCACCACAGATTTTATCCCGATTTTTTTTTCCTTATTTTATTAAAGTTGTGAAAATTAACCTTGGCGAAAAAAAAATTATTACGTTGTTTCAGATAAAATCTATAAGATCAGAGTTCGAGATAGAGCAGCACGATTTAACGGCTTCGAAACAACCAATATTGGGCATCGTACCGGTATCTCCAAAATTTTTTGACTTCAAGAAGATAAAAATGCATCTTATTAATGGAAACGTTAAAACGAAGTTGTTGCTTCTGCAGGCTTTGCGTTGGGTAACTTAAATTATATTCTCTTGGAAGAACAAAATCTCCTCTTTATAATTAAAAAATGTGACTAATTAATAATTTTTTAATTTCCTTTTCCTCTATTTTATATATTTTGCTTACGATAACATTTTTATAGAACTTTATAAATTACGATGATTTTTCAATTTTAGGTTTTGTGTTGGGTAACTTAAATTTTATTCTCTTGGAAGAACAAAATCTCCTCTTTATAATTAAAAAATGTGACTAATTAATAATTTTTTAACTTCTTTTTCCTCTATTTTATATATTTTGCTCACGATAACATTTTTATAGACCTTTATAAATTACGATGATTTTTCAATTTCAGACTTTGCATTGGGTAACTTAAATTATATTCTCTTGGAAGAACAAAATCTCCTCTTTATAATTAAAAAATGTGACTAATTAATAATTTTTTTTATTTCCTTTTCCTCTATTTTATATATTTTGCTCACGATAACATTTTTATAGAACTTTATAAATTACAATGATTTTTCAATTTTAGGCTTTGCGTTGGGTAACTTAAATTATATTCTCTTGAAAGAACAAAATCTGCTCTTTATAATTAAAAAATGTGACTAATTAATAATTTTTTAACTTCCTTTTCCTCTATTTTATATATTTTGCTCACGATAACATTTTTATAGACCTTTATAAATTACGATGATTTTTCAATTTTAGGCTTTGCGTTAGGTAACTTAAATTATATTCTCTTGGAAGAACAAAATCTCCTCTTTATAATTAAAAAATGTGACTAATTAATAATTTTTTAATTTCCTTTTCCTCTATTTTATATATTTTGCTCACGATACCATTTTTATAAAACTTTATAAATTACAATGATTTTTCAATTTTAGGCTTTGCGTTGGGTAACTGAAATTATATTCTCTTAGAAGAACAAAATCTCCTCTTTATAATTTAAAAAATGTGACTAATTAATAATTTTTTAATTTCCTTTTCCTCTATTTTGTATATTTGGCTCACGATAACATTTTTCTAGAAATTTATAAATTACGATGATTTTTCAATTTTCAAAGTGCTGTATTGCACGAATAATTTCGTCATTAATTTTCAGACCGTGTGATAAATTGATAATCAATCAAATGTAATGCGATTATTGGCCTTTCACTTCTAATCGTTGTACATCGGAGCTTGCAGCCCCCATCTTGGCGCCTCTGGTGATTTATTAAGGGATATTGTGGTGTATCATCGTTTTTTTTTTCTTTTACAGAAAATAACGCTGAGTCAACCTGCCGAGAGGGATGAAGCTATTCACGAGTATACGAGCAGCGATTTGATGGGTCTTCACGGTCAGATAGCAAGCGACAGCGGAAAATCGATTTTGCCCTATCTGCTGATTCCAATGGATGTTGTTTTGCCCCATCCACTTCAGCAATCCACTGCAAGATTATTGAATACTTTGGCGTCTCTCAGATGCGGCCGAGACTATCTATCTGTAGGCCCAACAGTATTGAACGTGGTAAGAAACCCACATAGCACCGAAATATTTCTGAAACATTCTTAAAACATTCCTTTGCAATAATACAATATTGCGAAAATATTGTGAAAGATGTTTAAAATATTTCTAAAATATTGTAGGAATCTTGCAATATCCGCTCGAAACGTTGCAAATATAATATTTCAATAATATTGCAGAGCAATATTGTGTTAATATTACATTTTCCGCACAAGGCTAATTCGTAAGAAATTCTACTGTTTTTAATATAATTTTTTGATTGCGAGTTTTTATGCAGCACTATTGGATGTCCTTGTTAATAATCTTATTTATTGGAGAAAAAAATCCCATCCAGGATTCGAACTCACAATCTCACCTACGTAGCATATCCACGTCAAATTAACGACGAGTAATTTTAAAAAGCGATTCTGCTTCAAAAATATATAACAATATTAGAGTTTCATTAAATATATTTGTTCCAGAGGTAAATGCGGTTGAAAGAAACGTAGATTTTCGCTTCAAAGACTTACATCTACCTACCTATCAAACAGAATTTTTGCCCATTTCCAAATAATCATATGGCGACGTCCCGATTAAATTTCAGTTTTTTCAAATCGAATGATACTCAAGAGAACGAGGTGAATTTCTTTTTATCACGAAATACAAAACATTTCAAATTCAACTGTCTTAAACTAGTTTAGCAATTTCCATCTGAAATGTATTGGAATGGTGCAGAAAAGTTCCATTGTAATATTTGCAAAATCTAATCTGGAATCTTTTATTCGAAACTTAGTGAAATATTGTTGAAGAAATGGGATGGTTTGTTTCACAAGTAATTTTCAGAAATATTTAAAATATGATTGGCAATTGTTTTGCCTTCAACAATATTTCTGAACTGTGAGTTGACAATATTGCAATTAAATATTTGGGAATATTTGATTGGAAGCTTATGGAAATATTCCTGTGCAATTAAGGGGAGGGAGTCAGGTCAAAAAGATTGATTTTGGAAATTCAATATCATCCAAATCCTATTGCATATAAAAATGCCCAATGCACTATATTGTTCGTGCTCGACGAAAGGATTTTTTTTACTGTCGTCTGACTTGCATATGCTTTTCAATATTATCTTAAGCAAAGTTCTTAGGTTTTCCATTCTGCGCATGATTCAGATCAAACTACTAGGCAGATTGGAATGGTTGATGTCTCATTTTCTTCTTCATAAAAAGATACACCGGCTAAATGGAGCAAACTATTTTTTTTCATTCTAAAAGCAAAGTTAATCACTGATTTAGAAGATAGCATAAAATTAATTTATTAATAATTATGTCACTATAAAAATATTACCTTTTATTAAGATTTGGTCCATTTAGCCAGTGTATCTTTTCATGAAGAAGAAAATGGGACGTCAACCATTCCAATCTGCCTAGTACCCACATAGCACATAATATTGCCTAAATATTGCAGGAATATTTCGAATATTTCATTACACAGGAATATTACCATAAGCTTCCAATCGAATATTCACAAATATTTAATTGCAATATTGTCAACTTAAAGTTCAGAAATATTGTTAAAGGTAAAACAATTGCCAATCATTTTTTAAATATTTCTGAACATTACCTGTGAAACGAACAATCCAATTTCTTCAACAATATTTCACAAAGTTTGGAATAAAAGGTTCCAGATTAGATTTTGCAAATATTACAATGAAACTTTTTTGCAACATTCCAATACGTTTCAAGTGGAAATTTCTAAACTAGTTTTAAAAAGTTGAATTTGTTGATAAAAAGAAATTTGCCTCGTTCAATTGAGTATCATTCGATTTGAAAAAACTGAAATTCAATCGGGAAGTCGTCATATAATTATTTGGAAATGGGGACAAATTCTGACAGAAATTGGAAGCCTCATTAGAATTGATTGGAAAACGCGGCACGGTATGAATCGATTTTTTTACAAGATTGTTATGCACCAGAAATCTTCTAAAAGGTTGCTCAATCTTTATTTTTTAATTCATCAGTCTTTGTTGACAGAACACATGGGCAATAAAAGTATAACGTTTGTACAAGTAATCGATAGTCTAGTGGTTAGCGTGATAGACATTAAGTCGTTAAATAGGTTTGATAGGTAGGTAGATGTAAGTCTTTGAAGCGAGAATTTACGTTTCTTTCAACCGCATTCCCCTCTGGAACAAATTTAGTTAATGAAACTCTAATATTGTTATATATTTTTGAAACAGGATCGCTTTTTAAAATTACCCATCGTTAATTCGACGTGGATGTACTACATAGGTGAGGTTGTGAGTTCGATTCCTGGACGGGATTTTTTTTTTTTTTTTTTTTTCAATAAATAATATTATTATCGAGGACATCCAATGGTACTGCTTAAAAACTCGCAATCCAAAAATTATATTAAAAACGGTAGAATTTCTTACGAATTAGCCTTGGACAAAAAATGTAATATTAACACAATATTGCTCTGTAATATTATTGAAATATTATATTTGCAACGTTTTGAGCGGACATTGCAAGATTTCTACAATATTTTAGAAATGTTTTAAACATCTGTCACAATATTTTCGCAATATTGCATCATTGCAAAGGAATATTTCGAGAATGTTTTAGAAATATTTCGGTGCTATGTGGGTAGTTTGATCTGAATCATGCGCAGAATGGAAAACCTAAGAACTTTGCTTAAGATAATATTGAAAAACATATGCAAGTCAGACGACAGTAAAAAATCCTTTCATCGAGTACCAACAATATAGTGCGTTGGGCATTTTTATATGCAATAGGGTTTGGATGATATTGAATTTCCAAAATCAATTTTTTTTACCTGATACCCTCCCCTTAAATATTCGAAATATCCCTGCAATATTTAGGCAATATTATATGCTATGTGGGAGTGGTATTTCAGTAAACAGCTCGTTCCTGACAAAATTTAAGAAAAACTGCAAAGTAGGAACTTTGCAAATAGCTTCCTTATTATTTTAAACTTTTTACAAATCTACCTCTATGAGGAAGTATGTTCATCGATTTTGGCTTCCTCAGAGAAGAAGCTTTGTAAAAAGTACAAAAAAAAAATTAAGAAGCAATTTGCAAAGTCCTACTTGGCAGTTTTATTTTTTCTAACAATCACTTTTTAATATAAATATTCTGTAACTAAAAAATTATGAAAATGAAAACATTTTTAATATAATTACGAACCAATTTGTAAGGTCTACTTTACAACCTTGTTTATACTTTAAAGAGATTTTTCTATAAATTCAAAGTGTCGTAAAATTTCAACCGCTTGACCGATTTTTCTCAAATTTTTCCAAATGGTAGCACATATGCGAACCAAATTTAAACTAAATCTATTTAAAAAGCAATATTGCTTTCATGACATGTCTCCAATAATGATATGTAATTTAATAGATTTTTATGTGGATAGGTGCATTTTCTTCCTTGAACAATATCTAAAAATTAACGATCCAGATATTTAATAGTGTCAATTCTTTGAAAATAACAGCCTATTTTATTACTGAATGGAAAAAACGTCTTAACGTTAACACTATCAAATATCTAGCTAGTTAATTGGTAAATCTTCTTTTAAGAAGGAAAATGAGTAGCCCCGTATTGAAATCAATAAAGAATTACGGATCATTCTTGGAAAAAACTCAATGGATTCGAACCTCGATAAAAACCTTAATTAGTCAATATTTTGAAAAAAGCATCACTACTAATATTTTTTTCTGGAATCTGTAACAGAAATTACGCTCCATGAATGTTTACCAATTATTGTACAGCATTTTAGGGATGCGTTTGAAAATGTTTTGCACTGATTTTACTACTGTAAAGCGCTTAAAGCTTCTTAAAAAAATAATAATAATGATTCCAGGTAGTCCAGTGTCTGGACACTGCTAAAGCCGAAACTGTCGATGCTTTAACTTGTGACATGATAATTGCAATGTTGCAAAAGATGTCATTGCGGAGACAGCAACGATTGTACATGATTGGAATGGGCTTAGTGGAGTGGCTTATTTATCATTTAAAATCTGAGGGTCGCAAGATTGGTACTTACAGACTGGAATATACAACTGCCCTCTTGATGAATTTATCGCTTCATAGAGAAGCTCAAGTTCGCGCTGCTACAATGACTACGTTGGTTCTTTCCACGCTGACAGAGCTTCTGTCTTCAGCACATTTGCCTGTAATCCTTTTCGCCACTTAATTATAAATGGAAAAATTAATTGATTTGCTATTTTATTAAATTCCTTGAGAATTTAATAAAAATATATCTAATTCATTAAATTAATCAATTTGTTATTTTACTAAATTCATTGAGAATTTAATAAAAAATATCTAATTCATTAAATTAATCAATTTGCTATTTTATTAAATTCATTGAGAATTTAATAAAAAATATCTAATTCATTAAATTAATTTATTTGTTATTTTATTAAATTCATTGAGAATTTAATAAAAAATATCTAATTCATTAAATTAATCAATTTGCTATTTTATTAAATTCATTGAGAATTTAGTTTAAAAAACTCTAATTCATTAAATTAATTAATTGTGGCCTTTTAATCAAATTTCATTGAACGTTATTTGGAAAACAATAATTTTTTAACAATTTGGAGGAACCATCGTACATATATTAATCTTCTTGAAAACTTTTTATTTAAACAGGCGCTCCCGTACGTTAACGGAGCTCTGAATAATTTTCTGGGGAATCATACAATTAATGAAGAAGCCAAAAAAATCGGTCTCGAATCCGTACTTGAGTACCATCAGAGCCGATATTCCGGCGAGATTAGAAAACATTTGGAGCACATTTTAAGAAGACATAGACGGAAATCCAATGAATCGATAGAGGATAATATCATGATCGCTGATGACGATAGCGTAAGCATCGCAAATGTATTTATTTAAATGTTAGAATTTATTATAAAAATAATGAATCGACTAAATTAATCATAATTATCGCAAAAATGTGGTAACTTCGATTTTGGCACAATAATTAATCATAGTTATTTGTTTAAAAAACGTAAACACATGTTAATTGGATGAATTAATATGGGGCATTCCATGCAATCGCTGATGACGACAGCGTAAGCATCGCAAATGTATTTATTTAAATGTTAGAATTTATTATAAAAATAATGAATCAACTAAATTAATCATAATTATCGCAAAAATGTGGTAACTTCGATTTTGGCACAACAATTAATCATAGTTATTTGTTTACAAAAAGTAAACACGTGTTAATTGGATGAATGAATATGGGGCATTCCATGCAATCGCTGATGACGACAGCGTAAGCATCGTACATTTATTTATTTAAATGTTAGAATTTATTATAAAAATAATGAATCGACTAAATTAATCATAATTATTGCAAAAATGTGGTAACTTTGATTTTTGCACAACAATTACTCATAGTTATTTGTTTACAAAAAGTTAACATATGTTGATTGGATGAATGAGTATGGGGCATTCCATGCAAACACGACCAAAGGCCGTAAAGCTCTATAAAATTATCAAAGGCAGGCATTTAATAATTTTCATGCAATCCCTAGCAATCTTGACAACCGTGGGTTTTGACTGATTTACCGTTAAAACCACCGTCAAACCACCAGGTGGTTTTTTGCAAAAATAAAACCTAAAATTGGTCATAACGACTGTAAAAACAATCGTTTACCGAAAAACGACCGGATATAAATTTTATAGTTGTTTTCACAATTGTTTAAATGCATCAACTACTGAAAAAGCGACCAATTTTGCTTCCTCATAGAGGAAGCTTTGTTTTCATGAAAAAAAAATTTTTTTCGAGATTTTCATGCCAGTATGCTTAGAATTTTCCAAAATATCGAGAAAAGTGGTTTAGAAAAAATGTCCGTATGTATGTGTGTGTGAGTGGGTGTCCTGGGCTCTGAAAATTCGATGAAGTATTACTCAGTAACCGTTTGAGCGATATGGCTCAAATTTGACACGCAAGTGGAGTAGTTGCCCCGCTTTGAATGTTGAGATTTATGAAAAAAAAAAATTCAGCCATTTTGATTTTATGGTACTTATAATTTTTTGAAAAAACGGCGTAGTCGCTCTAACTTTCGTAAAAATTAGACGATTTTGCTAAATAGTTGTTTATAAATAAATATACGTTCAATGTTGTTTGGCATTGCATTTGGGCGAAATCGGTAAAGCGGTTCAGATTTTATAGATGTTTGAATTTTTCGAAAAAAAATAATTTTTTTAATAAATCACGTCGAATTTCACCAATTTAACCGAAATGTTTTACAGACGAAAACGAACATGCAGCTATGCCACGTACCAAATTTGACGATGATCGGTAAAGTGGTTCAGATTTTACGACATTTTGAAATTTACAAAAAAAAAAAAACGTTTTTCGCTGTAGCATCAGCAAAAGTTGATAATGCGAGACAAAAGTTTGTACTTAATGGAAATAAGAATGCAAAGTAGAATTTTACACATTGCTTCATATATAATTTTTATTTTTTTAAATTTATAATGACCGCTTGTCCCAAAATAGAATTGCTCATAACTCTCAAACGGTGTGACGAATCGAGATGAAAATTTACACAAAAGAGGAGGATAAACTCCGTTTTCGTCATTTCGATTAAGGTAGTCCTTGCGCATTAAGCTGAGGTCAAATAAGTTTTCGAAAAATGGGAGGGAGTTGCAAACACTTTTCGCCAATATAAACAAGGCCGCAAAGTAGAACTTTGCAAATTGCTTCCTCATTATTGTTGGATTTTTACAAAGCTTCCTCTATGAGGAACCCAAAATAGATTAACGTGCTTCCTCATAGAGGTAGATTTGTAAAAATCCAATAATAATGAGGAAGCAATTTACAAAGTTCTATTTTGCAGCCTTTTTTTTTAGAAGTCGTTTTTACAGTTGTTACCGCCGATTTTCAGGTTTTTTTTTTTTGCAAAAAACTACCCGCTGGTTTGTACGCTATACCGGCGGTGATTGAGATTACTAGGGTTAAGATTTAAATTTACTTTGCAGGAAGAATTAGACGTGCTGGAGAATGAGCTGGATGAACTGGATCCTGTAAAAGTTCACGCCGGTGAATTATTTGGCGAAGCTTTGCTCGCCACTTGTTATTCCACCACGATAAACGATCCCCAACAATCGAGCCACGATAATAAAAATATGACCCCAAAGTCGCCACGTTTGAGGAAACACCAGTTGAATGATAGCTCAAAGGAAGTGAATGTTTCATCGCTCCACGAAAAAATAATATCACCAAGGTATATTTCCAATCAGCTAGATTTATACTTCTGTACTGATGAACCCAAACTTGCTCCCTAAAATCACAAGTTAACGAAGTAAAATACTGCACCACTAAATAAACAAACCTAAACTTTGCACCGATTTTTTTCGGAATATGTCTATCGATTTTGGCTTTCTTATAGAGAAAACTTTGTATAAAGTGAAAAATAATAAGGCAGTAATTACAAAGTGCACAATTGCATCCTGATTTTAGATCAAACCATTTAAAAGCTCAAGATTTTGCAAAATTTTCGTCACCAAAAAATAATAAACAAAAATTCAATTTCGTATAAAATCCGAACCCTTCTATCGATCTTCATTAAAATAGATAGGGGAGATGGGGGCAAAACGGGCAGGGGGGCAAAACGGGCATCACGACGGAAAATGACAATTAGGGGCAAAACGGGCATCGTTTCAACTTTTTCGAACACGACTTTTTTCAATTTCCTGACATTTCTTACTTGAAAATTTCGGAAAATAATTGGTGATGTCAATAAAACAGGCAGGGAGGCAAAACAGGCATCTCGGCTAAATTTAAGTATCGGGGTCAAAATTGGCACCAAATCATAAAATGAGAATTTTGTTCTAATTGATTTCTTTATGATATACCGACTTTTTTTTAAAAAGAATTAATTTGATTATAACATTTTTGAAAAATTCATGTAACTATATTTTTTTTCTTTGCTCAACAAAGTATCGAAAAAAAGTTCTGAACGGATGGTTAAAAAAATTCTGATCTGATGAAGATTATCAATTTTTTTTCATCACCAATTTGACGTATTTTCCGCACTTTCCCTATCTAAGGAACGTAAAAAACTGAGATAAATCGGTTTTACGAAAGTTGAGACGGTGCCCGTTTTGCCCCCAATCCCAATTTTTAATGGAGCTGCCCGTTTTGCCCCCATCTCTCCTACCTAAAAATTATGTAAATTTTTCGAAACATTCTTGAATTCATTTTTAAAAATTCGTTCTTTGAATACTATATTTACTTTTTGGAGTTGACGTTTTCAATCACCGCAGAGATAGCAGAGCTGCAAATTCGGTCACGACTTTGGTCTCCACCTACGAAAATACCGCAGAAGGTACGTAAATATACTTGCACTTCATTTACCGAGAAGATAATTCCCGACGCGTAGTAGCAGTGAAATTCGAACGGTAAAACCATTTCGAGAACGCGTCCCTCAAGAACCAGAACCAAAGAATTAGAAACGAAGAGAAAAATAGCGATTCGGTGAAAGCAGTTTGCCGCTTTCACGGTAAAACGTATACGTTGTCACGATCCCCCGCCGCAAAGAAAACTAGTTTGCGTGAACGAAAGTAATGGAAAACGACATGAAACTCTCTTTTTTTCAGTTGAGGACAGGATAAACAACATCGCTTCATTGTGAGTCTCGAAATCTAACGCATTTGTGCTGCAAAGTGTCTTCTTTTCTTCAGTTGCTGCACTGCGAGAAGAGTTTGCTAACAGTTAACAAATCTTGATTAAATATGGCGAAATTAACCATTTAGTTATTCTTATTGAATCTCAATTAACCTAAATAAGATTTGCTTGTCGCAAATGAAGCTCGCTGACATTTTTTAATAGTTAACAAATCTTATTTGATTTAAGTGAAATTCAATAAGAATAACTAAATGGTTCATTTTTCGCCATATTTAACCAAGATTTGTTAACTGTTAACAAACTCTTCTGTCAGTGTGATGCACCGATGATATATTCATATACGTTTATTTCTATTCACGAATATTACATTAATTTTGTGTAATTAGGCTGTTTTGACTTGGGATTTTTTTTTCGTCAATCATGCATGACTCTTTATATTATGGATGTTTTACTCGTTTCTTTGAAAACCGAATCAAAAGTTGTGAGAAAAAAATAATAAAAATTGAGGTTCAATATCAAGTAAAATTGGAAATAATTCACCTCCTTTTCTCACAAAAAGAGGAATCTGCAAATTAAATTTAACGGTGACTCAATGAAATGAAAACTATTGAAAATTAAGAGAATGGAACAATACAATTTTTTTCACTGTGTCCATCATTTCAGAGAAAATGAACAGTAAATTATTTTAGATTATACTTTGAATAGCAATATTTATTTTTTATTGCGTTTCCAGAATTATATATTAAATAGCAACATTTAATTTAATTACTTTTCCGTAAATGATTATCTAATATTATCTTCATAGTTTAGTTCACTAAATTACCGGTGTAGTAGATAAACAGTTTAATACATGTTCTAGGAATGTTGAGAACGACCGAATAAATGAAGTTCAATCACAACCCAGTCATCAAACCCAACCATCAACGAAAAAGGCTCACGAGGTGGTCGAAGAAGAAGCGTTTTTATCAAAGCCTCGAATAATGCGAACGCCTCCGCAATCAGCAATCTTACGCGTATTATCGTCTCAAGATGATGAAAGAAACACCGACAGCGATAGTTGAAAATATTAAAAAAATCTACCTTTACCAACTCTCAGTGCCTGCGTAAAATAATGTGAAGAAACAAAACGTCATTTTCTTTTTTCAATAATTTTATTACGAACTGTGTAAAAAAAAACTGTGTTATACCTACAAAAAATAACAAAGATAGTTAATAGAAAATAAATAGATAACAATCTAGGACTCCGCTTGCTCGTATCTATAAATAATATTCAACGCCCGCTTTTTTACAGTAGGCCAAAAAACGATCCTCCATGATTGCTGCTGGAATGTCCGCCGCCTCCGGAATATCCTCCGTTCGACGAGTAACCGCTGCTGTATGATGGACCGTAACTCGGACTAGATCCGACGCTTCTTATTTTATAACCACCGCCGCTCGCACCTCCGAACATTCCACCGCTGTAACTGTGCTGTTCTCCAGGATACATTTGTCCAGGACGACCTCCGCCGCCCTCCTTAACAATAACAATTTTTCCGCCGCCTCTTGGGTACGGACTGCTGGAATAATATCCGGAGCTGGGACCTCTGGACGAGTAATTTGGGTTGGGATTTGAAGCGGTTGCGAACAAATGATTGTGGTTGCCTCGATGACCACTGGTACCAGGAATATAATTGCTGGGACCACCGCTGTGCATACTAGCGAGGAAATTTCCCAAAGAAGAAGAAGAAGAATAGCTGGGACCCGAAGAAATTCCTGGATGGCTGCTTTCCGACGAATAGGACGAGGAAGAAGGATGCGAAGATCCACCATGATGACCTCCAGACATGTAGCTTACACTTGGACTCGAAGAATAGTGATTGGGACCTCCACTAGAGGCGGTGTAAGCTGAAGCTTTTGGTCCACCGACGGAATAAGACACGTACGAAGAAGATGGATGAGAGGAAGTAGAATATTCGGCGGGTGAACGTTCTGCATGGCTGGAAACTCCGTGGCCTCCAGTTCCTTCGGAATATCCGACAAATCCAGATCCCACTTGGTTGCCGCTGGTGCTACCACCGGATGTGTAACCTCCTAAACCTGCTGAGGATCCTGCTGAGGTGTAACTACCGGCTGCGAGATCCGAGGACGAGCCATGAGCTCCGAGATCTGAGGAGTATGACGAACTGGATAAGGCCAAGGCTTCCGGATTGCCTCCACTGGAATGACCTCCATAGGCAGATTGGTGACCACTGCTTGTGTCTGAGAATCCTGGATCTGATGTGTAGCTCGTTGATGGCGATTGGTGACTCGATCCTCCACCGGTTATCACTGAGTATCGGTTAGAACCTGCTGCGGCGTATCCAAGTTGATCGCTCAAGTCGCCTTGCGAATCTTTCATACCGATGAAACCTCCTGTACGGTAACCGCCGCTGTACTCTTGACCTCTACCGCCACTCAAAGTACCCAATGAATAACCTGTGGAACAGAGTTAAAATCCCCATTAATTCATGAGATATAGTTTACAGTACAATTTGTTTTGTTATTATGATTTCATAATAATAATATGTACACGGAAAACAAAAGTTTGGTTGTGGCAACTACGTTTTCGATTTGCTGTACACAATGTCTAAAAAATGAGTTGTCTCAACCATATCGAATAGTAACCTCAACTATTCACGATTAGTTCTCGATTGGATTAGTTAGGTTAACTAATCCAATCGTTGGGACTACCACTCGAATAGTTGGAACTAGCATTCGAATCGTTGGTATTACCATTTGACTTGCTAGGGAAATAGAATAATCGATTGGTTGTGTCAACTCATTTCTTCCCTGGTAAAAATATATTATAGAGATTGATAGAGATCGATAAAATTTGAATGGGTTTTAATCGTATGTTATCATCTCTATCTATTCGGACTTTGATCAATTTATACAAATTGGATCGTTGTTATTAGTTTCCTTTAGTTTTCGTTTTCTATTTGTTAAATATGATAGATACGTTATCGGGATGTATGGTACACTAACGGATTTATAATATTTTATAATTTTTTTGTAAACTGATTTTTAAATAAATTCTTAGACCTCTTATTATCCGAAATCAATGCTCTTATTAGTATCTTGATATGCTTGATTATTTATTAGATTTTTCTCGTATCGCGAAGTACTCAAATACGGATAAAATAAAACTTTCGGTAAGGCATGTATACGTGAAGCATTCTTACAGAGTTCATTAACATAAATAATTTAGTAAAAAAGATGCTAAAAAACTGCTCAATTTACTGTTGTTACTCATAAGTACGTTAAGCGGCTTATATATTATTGATGTATATTATCTTACAAGGACGAGTTTGGATGGAATAGTTAGGCATCTTTTTTTTTGCTTGGAATAGTACATCATGGGTATATACGTACAATCGTATATTTTTATTATTAAATTAAATACAAAAATTATATCATTTATAATAATATTATAGGATGTGGACGAAGCATATAGGATTTCGATCGTAAATTTATAATAGTACACGTCGTAAATTCACGAACCAAAGTCCGTATTCGGAACGATAGAATTCTTTATAATCGTTTTCTATCATTTATTTTTACCAGGGTTGGTTATGGCAACTAATCTTTTTTTCCCTGTAGTGATTGTAAAATAGAGTGTAAACATTTGAATAGCTGTAAAAAATACTAATTTTCGCTTTATATTGCAAGAAATAGTGAAAAAAATGGAAGAAATAAGTAATGCATTACTTTCTTAATGCATTACTTAGTTTTTTCCATTTTTTTAAAAGGATTATCGTGAATTTTTATTGAAAAATAATCATTTTTGTAGCCATTCCAAAGTTTAATCATCGTATTACAATCGCTACATGTTATTATTATAAAATCATAATTATAGAGCTGATCGTATCATCATCATTATTTCTATAAGTATTAGGCATTTACAAGTTTGCTGTGGAAGATATATTTTTTATTTAGTTTTGAGTTTACGTATTCAACAGTTCCCAGGTAGATTAGGCCTGGCTCGAGGTTACATTCCAGTACTGGCCCGAGACTGTGCCAGTACGTCAGACTCGGCCAGTCTTGGGCAAGTGACTGTGCCATTACGTCAGACTCGGCCAGTCTTGGGCCCGAGACTGTGCCAGTACGTCAGACTCGGCCAGTCTTGGGCCAGTGCTGCACCGAGAGAAAAAGTTTGATTAATTCGCGGAAATCTTTGCCAATGAAATGAAATACTTGAATTTCAATACTATCTTTTCTTTGAATGATCTCAAACTCAATGAAAAGTAGTGACATTGATTCGAAGAAACATTTCTTTAAACCAATGAACCTTTTTTATTGATTTCAAATATATCGTCACTGATTCAATGAAATCTTCTTACCAGCTCAAAATTTCGAAACCTATTTTTTCCTGAAGTACGCGGCAGATAAAGCTCAAATTTTGTGAGTATGTAAGGAAGTACGGCAGAAATAGTCTAAGCTTCTGGCTCCTCGAAACTCGAAGCTGTTCGTTCGGGAGAACCGGAAAACAAGAAAGTGAGGTAAGGTGCGAGAGAGAGAGAGAGAGATCAATGGAAACGTTTCTTTGAACCAATGAAAACGTTTCTTTAAAATAATGAAACTGTTTCTTTATTATATGCTTACTAAGTAAATCTTTATTTACATGCAATGGAATGTTCTGTTTGAAATTGAAATGCACTATTTCATTGAAATCAAAGAAATATTTCGTTGAAATCAATGAAAAAAAACCAATCCAACCATTTCTTTAGCGTCAATGAAATCTTTTCTCTCGGTGTGAGATGTAACCACCAGCCGGATTTGACCCTACTGGGGTTGTTAAGGTATTTCGAGCATGAGATGATAGTCATCAGAATTTAATAATTTTTGCCTATACTAAAGTTTTATTACGTAGAATACTAAACTTTATAGAGGCACATGTCTAAAACGTTTTTACGAGTAATAAACCGTATTTTATTACATAATTGATACTTGATGGTTGTAACCGTTTATTAAGCATAGCTGTTTGTTTACGAAAGTGTTTTTTTACAGCATTAATAATAGGTAGTAATTTTTAAAAGATAACAAAAAACTAAATGTCTTAATGGTTAAGGAGGTTGGAGTGTTTTACACTTCAAATCAGTGGTAAATTTTTGTAAGTGTTTCCGTAAAGTTTTCTGCATCAAATAACAATAATAAAGAGAAATTTGTGTTACAGTATGTTTCCGAAACCCATAAAAATATTCGTAATAATGATTTTTTTTCTTCAAATTAACTAATTAGCGTTAATTTTCGAAGAAGTGTGTTTTCATTAAGTTTTTTTTCCAGAATAATTCGTGATCCAATATAGATTCCAAGGTAGGTTTATTCTCTTTCTTAAAAAATTGTTAGATATTTGCTAAACGTTTAAAAGTTACAATGCGTTTTTAACCAAGCGAAAAAAACATTTTCGCAAATAAACGGTTAACATTATACAATGTCTAGTCAATTCATTTGTAAAGCGTTTTTGAGAGAGTAAATGAGGTTTATATAATACAGCATGCTGTATTATAATGTATTATAATATGTATTATAATGTATTATAATACAGGATACTGAATTATAATCGTCACAAAACTGTGGATCGTTCTCAGAAAATTAAGGGGATCAAAAGCAGATCAAAAAAATTGATTTTGGAAATTCAATATCATCCAAATTCTATTGCATATAAAAATGTCCAACGCACTATATCGTTGGTACTCGATGAAAGGATTTGTTACTGTTGTCTGACTTGCATATGCTTTTCAATATTATCTTAAGCAAAGTTCTTAGATTTTCCATTCTGCGCATGATTTAGCTCAAACTACTAGGCAGATTGGAATGGTTGACGTCTTATTTTCTTCTTCATGAAAAGATACACCGGCTAAATGGAACAAATGTTAATAAAAAGTAATATTTTTTAAGTGACATAATTATTAATGAATAAATGTTATGCTATTTTCTAAATCAGTGATTAACTTCGCTTTTAGAATGAAAAAAAAATAGTTTGCTTCAACCTGGATTCCTGGTAGCCTGGATTTAAAAAACTGGCAAGAACGTCATACAAAAATTGTGTAGAAATTTACATATCATAATAATGAAATTAGAAATTATTGAGTTTCGGGTTATTGCAAAAATCCACGTGTCCTAGAATTTCAAAAATTGGCAAGAAAGACAAAAATTGTGTAGCAGTTTACATAACGTAATTATTGAATTATAAGTGATTGAGTTGTATTTTATTGCAAGAATCCAAAACTACATAGGCACGTATTCTGAATTTTCAAAAACTGGTAAGAATGTCATACAAAAATTGTGTTGTAATTTATATATCATAATTATTGAATTAGAAATGATTGAGTTGTGGCTTATTGCGAAAATCCAGGACGCGTGCTTATGTACCGCTAGGAGTGAAGGTCCGCTGGAGCTCAATAATTTTATTGACCCGACGCAGTTACCCGGTATAAATTGCAAAGCACATAAAACTCATCGTTAAACATTATTCCGGAAATTTTTTAATACCGCAGGAAAGTTTATGCATATGATGATTATATGAAAGTCCAGTACGTTTGTGTTAAGGATATATATTCCGATTGCACCGAGTCACTGGCCATGAAAAACTCACTCTAGGTCAAGCCAGTCTCCAGTTACCTAAAGTACAGTGTGCGGATCGTATTGTAGGAGAAAGTGCATCGCTCTCTTGGCAATGACCATGTTTTTGTTGATGTTTCTCACTGTATTCTCTAATGCTTCTCCTTAGACGAGAGACTTCACTATATATATATATGGGACATTCCATACCATCTCGACCAGCCTCCGAACCAGTTCGATCGTATTGATTTTTTTTTCCATCATTCACCAAAGTGAATGGAACATTCACAATTGTTTTTAAATTTTTTATGAAAATTTTCACAAACTTATGACTGATAAAGAGAAAGCACAAAATTTAGTTTCGGACACTCATGATTTGTAGGATCTGAAAAATATTGAAAATTGTATACGAATCTTGTTTATTTCCAAGTGTACTTTTATATAAGAATATTGCGAATATGATCTAAGAATTTTCAATCATGTATTTTATACAAATAAATCGAAAAATCGACTTTACGAAATGTTGGAACGTTTTTATTATTTTCAAAAAATTCTCAAAAATATTTCACGAAAATACGAATATTTTAAGCATCATTAGGGAGTGGGATGAATTTTCGTTATTTTTTAAAGGATTATTTAAAGGTTTTAAATTATTCTTTTTTGCTGAGTTACTTAAGAAATGTTAATTTTCTATATCTGTATGTGCCTGAAAAGCGTCACTCTGATTTTCTTTCGTTTTTAGATTATTTTTTAGTTTTTCGGTATAATATTTGTTCTATAATATGCATTAAAATGGTTGGAGTGGAAAACACTTTTCACATGAAATAAGTTTTCGAAATAAAGCAAATTCATTTCGAAAATAAATTTGTAATAATACATTTGTATTTGTAATAATAAATGTTTATTTATATATACAACATTTTTCAATATTTTCCATATCCTAAAAATGATGAGAATTTGAAAATAATTTTTTTTTGTTTTCTCTGTACGTGAAAATTTTGATTAGAGTTTCTTGCTTCCTCATAGAGGAAGCTTTGTTTTCATGACATTTTTTTTTCTCGAGATTATCATGTCAAAATGTTTAAAATGGTCTGAAACGTCGAGAAACATTTAGAAAAATTGTCAGGATGTGTGTATATGTGTGTGTGTGATGAAAGGCCAAAAATTCATATGACTGTAACTTATAAAGTATTCGACCGAACCAGCTAAAATTGAAACAATATATACAGTACTGGCTAATCTTCAATTGTCACAAATTTTACAAAAATCGCTCGACGCATTTAATTTTTATAAGAATTTTGAAATTTTGAAAAAAGTACGTAAATGCTCTAGCTCGAACCAATTTTTAGCTATCGGGCTAAAACTTAGTATAAAAATTGAACAAAGTGATACGATCTTTGGTATTGAATTTGGGCCAAATCGGTAAAGCGGTTCGGTTTTTATGAGATTTTGAATTTTTCGAAAAATTTTCGTTTTGCTCCAATTCAAATAAAATTTCAACTAATCGACTGAAATTTTCTACACAGGAAAAATGACATTCAGCCCTGTTAGGTACCAAATTTCGTGATGATCGGTAAAGCGGTTCGGATTTTACGTGATTTTGAATTTTTTAAAAATTTATTGACGTCGCTCTGGATTTCGTTAAACGTGAGAAATCATCAACTTCGTCAATAATTTTCATCTTTCGCAAAGCTTCCTCTGTGAGGAATCCAAAAAACAAAAAAAAAGAAACTTCCTCATAGAAGCGACTTTGTAAAAAGCGAAAAAGAATCAGGAAGCAATGTGCAAGGTTTTACTTTGCATCTTTTGCTCCCTCATAGAGGAAGCTTTGTTTTCATGAAAAACAAAAATTTCGAGATTTTTATGTCAGGACACTTAGAATTGTCCAAAACGTCCAGAAAAGTGATCTAGAAAAAATGTCCGTATGTATGTATGTGTGTGTGTGTGTGTGTGTATGTATACAACTCCGAAAATTCGAACGCCGATAACTCAAGAACGGTTTTGTATATCGCGCCCAAATTTGGCACACTAGTGTAGCAGCAGACCCTCTTCAACTGTAGCAATTTTCGACAAAATCTGTGCGAAAATTTCGATTTTATGCCGTTTTTAATTTTTTGAAAAAAGGACATGGTCGCTCTAACTTTCGTAAAATTTAGTCTATTTTGCTAAATAGTTGGTTATAAGAGTAGGTGCACTCAATGCTGTTTGGTATTTAATTTGTCTCGAATCGGTAAAGTGGTTCAAATTTTATGGAATTTTGAATTTTTAAAAAAATTGACATTATCGCTCTATTGTAACTTTTGCAAAACTTGAAATAGCGGGCTCTAATTTTGTATATAAATGAAACAATATTCAGCCATTATAGATGTATAATTTAGTGGCAAACGGTATGAAATTTGTGATTTTATGGAATGTTGAATTATTTTTAATAATATACGTTATCACATTTACTTTCGATAACGCTCTAATAATAACGAAATAACGGAATAACGAAATAGAAAAAGCGAATTCACAACATGTTTATTTATCTAATTTAAAAAAGGATGCAAAGTAGAACCTTGCACATTGCTTCCTCATTATCTTTCGCTTTTTACAAACCTTCCTCTATGAGGAAGCCAAAATTGAATAACATACTTTTTTGCTTCCTCAGAGAGGAAGCTTTGTAAAAAGCGAAAAATAATGAGGAAGCAATGTGCAAGGTTCTACTTTTTTAAAATAGTGCTTCATTCACTCTGGTGAATAATTTTTTAAAAATCAAATCGACGTTGGTCAAGGTCGGAGGCTGGCCGAATTGGTATGGAATGACCCATATATAAATGTGGCATTGTGTACTATGTGTGGGATCTCAGGGACGCGTGCCATCGAGCATGTGTGTCATGCATAACTGCATATACTTGTTAAGAAGAAAGTGGAACAGTTACTTTACCAGTTACATCTTGGTCATCGACCGAGCTGTACCGCTACGTTACAATTTGTAAATCATAACATGCAAAGTAATTTCTAATTCCCTATACTCACACAAGACTATTAACTATTGAATTACGATTTTCCGAAGATACTTTACAAAGTGAGATCTCAATGTTAGAAATGTGATTGCAGAGATCTAATGGTGAATAAATTAACTTGGGTATAGTGTTTTGTGCTGTGCATTCATTAGTCTAAATGAACCCACTGGCTGAATACCTGTATTTAGTTGCAATTAACGCATCAGCATGGTAATTAGTGAAAAGATGAGGATTTGAAAAAAAAAAGTAAAATCTATTCGCGGGCTCGTTTAAAATGCCTCAGTAAGTGTGCGCTTCTTTTTTTTTTAACTTATGCATGTCGTTTTTCACTCAGAATTGGCGATTAGGGAGAAGCATTGCAGAAAAAATAAAATTATAAAGATGGTTAAAAATAATTGATGCATAATAATACAGAATTTTTTTAATGCAAGGATTATGAATAATTTTGAGTAATTATTGTTTACCAACAAATTTGAATTATTCGTAATCGTAATTAATCTGTAATGATTTAGGCATACAAACTGTAAACAATATTTTTTTTTATCCAATCGACTTTATTTTTCTGCTCCTTACTCAATGTTTTTCTTTTTTGTGAAAAAGTTCGATTCATTTAGATATGTTTGGTTCGCCAAAAATCTGCCGGGATTTGTTCCAACATACGTAATAATTTGTTTATGTTTTATAAACTCATTTACACTTACATGTAAGTGTATAAACTTTAAAATGTCATGAGTACGTTAAACAATGCTGTCACAATTGGAATTTTAATAGAGGAATAATGAGATCTGTTAAGAAACCGGGTGTGAAATTACAGAATATGACTACGTTATTTTTCACTGAGAAGGGTTGTCCACTTAAAAGTATTTGATGCATACTCAGAGATAAATCTGTAATAAGCAACTGTAAAGTATATAAGTTTTTATAGTATAGTATAATTATTAAAAAATCGGTAATTACAAAGTTTAATAGTTGCAGATATTCGTTTTCAGTACATGCAACTATTTTTTACAATAGTTACAGTAACTTTAAGTTAAATTTTAATAACATTCTAGTTAAAATCATATTTTTATAGTTTTAACTAGAATAGATAAAACCATATTTTTATAGTTTTAACTAGAATAGTTAATAGAATAGTTAACTAGAATAGTTAAAACCATATTTTTATAGTCTTAACTAGAATAGTTAAAAGCCCATTTTTATAGTTTTAGCTAGAATAGTTAAAACCATATTTTTATAGTTTTAACTAGAATAGTTAAAACCATATTTTTATAGTTTTAACTAGAATAGTTAAAACCATATTTTTATAGTTTTAACTAGAACAGTTTAAACCCGATTTTTATAGTTTTAACTAGAATAGATACAACCATATTTTTATAGTTTTAATTAGAATAGTTAAAACCATATTTTTATAGTTTTAACTAGAATAGTTAAAACCCTATTTTTATAGTTTTAACTAGAATAGTTAAAACCATATTTTTATAGTTTTAACTAGAATAGTTAAAACCATATTTTTATAGTTTTAACTAGAATAGAACATTTATTAGCCATTCTTGCCTTTTCGGCTTTAGAATTTATAGTTTTTTTTCTTAACATTATTTACGAGCGTATCCATTTTTTCGATTTTTGCACCTACAATCAAGAGACGCGGTAGCATCTCGACGCCAAGTATTAAAAGAAAAATTTGTAATTTAACTATCTACAATTAACAACTGTGATTTTATAATTGCCAGATTGCTCTGAGCACCAAGTCTTTCCTTGAGTATCAGTGCCACGACTTAATGAAAGTTGCTTAACACTGGGAGAAAGATTTCCTCTCGCTTTGTCAAATAATGGTCAGCCAAATAGTTAAGAATGTATTGCAATTTAAATATCAATGAACTTGGATGATTGATAAAAGGTTTGAAAATGGTTGGCTCCTTTAACGTTTATTAAACATGAATAAAAAATTAAAAAATCACTCTTAAGGCTTGCCAATAAATGTTCTGTCGGGTGTTGAATATTTTCTACGAATAGCAATCAAATGTGTGGCCTATTAATTATTTCTTACCGCTTATAGGTGGTCCAGCACATGTCATGAGCACGCAGCCGGCAATTACGAAGATCTGAAAGCGCAACGAAGTCTTGTACTTTCCAATTCCGATTTAAAAAAAGAAAAATCTTTTTCTTCCCTTCAAGGGGAAGAAGTTAGACCCAAATTGCTGATATTCATTGACCGACCACTCACTGATGTTATTTAAAAATATATATTCTTTTCACCCCTGAAACAAATATTTTTTTACTCTATATCAAAAGCATCTAATTATTGCAAATGAGCTGTAGGAAACTTATGGATATTTAAACAATCTTTGTTTCAAGATTCAAAAGATTATATTTTTTAAAACGACGTCAGCCAGATAAACCCGATCGAGTTAGATGAATGTCAACAATTTGGGTTTGCTCTTCCCTTAAAACTTTTTTCTTCAGATTTTTCATACTTACACCCAACATGGTTGACTATTTTTTAAATCACTACAAAAAAACTTGAAACACTGTATTAATGAAGATGCCCTTTTTTTTAAAAAAAAATATATATATTATCAAATCAAGTTTCTTACTCGAAGTGAGATTTCTATATAGACTGATCAACAAGACTGTTCACCTTACGGTTTTATACTCTGGGAAACCCCTACTTGGTTCTGAGCCTCCGAAGAGGCTCTGATAGGACATTGGTTGAATCTTGACCACAGCCCGAGCGAAGGAGCATCGCACACCGGGAGCTCGACAAACCAGGGAGAAAGAGTGAACCGGATTTTAGTCTTCACTCGCGGGGAAAGCAAATGCGCCTCTCGTCTGTCCTACCATAATCTTTGAATGGGTCAAGCCGCAATGATAGCTATGAAACTTTAGCAGTGCACGCCTCTATCCTGTTCACGGACGTGCATTTTTTATTCTTATTCATTCATGCATTATTTTACTTCCTCATAGAGGAAGAATTGTTTACATGAAAAAAAAAAATTCGAAATTTTTATGTCAGGATGCTTAGAATTGTCCAAAACGTCAAGAAAAGTGATCTAGAAAAAATGTCCGTATGGATGTGTGTGCGTGTGTACATTGTTAGAAAAGATTGGAAGTTTTTATTCATAAACTCATCATCGAAATTTAATATACAATTGTGGTATAAAATTCATGTACTTTTCCAGTAAAATGAAAGCAAATTATTAAAATTAAAGTACTTTTACTGTAAAATTAAAGTAAATTATTGCACGTGCTATACCATACATTACTTTTACATTACACTTGTATAGTAAATTTAATATACTTGTTTATGAATAAAAACTTCCAGTAAAAGAACACTAAATTTCAAGTAGATTTTTTTTACAGTGCACACTCTTAAAAAAGATTGGAAGTTTTTATTCATAAACTCGTCATCGAATTTTAATATACAATGGTGGTATAAAATTCATGTATTTTTCCAGTAAAATTAAAGCAAATTATTAAAATTCAAGTGCTTTTACTGTAAAATTAAAGTAAATTATTGAATGTGCTACACCATACATTAATTTTACATTACACTTGTATATTAAATTTAATATACTTGTTTGTGAATAAAAACTTCCAGTAAAAGAACACTAAATTTCAAGTAGATTTTTTTTACAGTGCACACTCTTAAAAAAGATTGGTAGTTTTTATTCATAAACTCGTCATCGAAATTTAATATACAATTGTGGTATAAAATTCATGTACTTTTTCAGTAAAATTAAAGCAAATTATTAAAATTGAAGTACTTTTACTGTAAAATTAAAGTAAATTAATGAATGTGCTGTACCATATATTAATTTTACATTACACTTGTATATTAAATTTAATATACTTGTTTATGAATAAAAACTTCCAGTAAAAGAACACTAAATTTCAAGTAGATTTTTTTTACAGTGCACACTTTTAAAAAAGATTGGAAGTTTTTATTGATAAACTCGTCATCGAAATTTAATATACAATTGTGGTATAAAATTCATGTACTTTTTCAGTAAAATTAAAGCAAATTATTAAAATTAAAGTACTTTTACTGCAAAATTAAAGTAAATTATTGAATGTGCTGTACCATACATTAATTTTACATTACAATTGTATATTAAATTTAATATACTTGTTTATGAATAAAAACTTCGAGTAAAAGAACACTAAATTTCAAGTAGATTTTTTTTACAGTGTATGTATACACCGAGAGAAAAAGTTTCATTGATTCACAGAAATCTTTGCCAATGAAATGAAATACTTGATTTTCAATACAATCTTTTCTTTGAATCATTTCAAACTCAATGAAAAGTAGTGACATTGATTCGAAGAAACATTTCTTTAAACCAATGAACCTTTTTTATTGATTTCAAAGATAACGTCTCTGATTCAATGAAACCTTCTTCTTACCAGCTCAAAATTTCGAACCCTTTTTTTTCCTGTAGTACGCGGCAGATAAAGCCCAAATTTTAGATAGATAGATAGATAGATTTATTAGTGCAACTAGGACAACAGTCCTCTGGCACACCGAGAGAAAAGATTTCATCGACGCCAAAGAAATGGGTGGATTGTTTTTTTTTTTCATTGATTTCAATGAAATAGTGCATTTGAATTTCGAAGAGAACATTTCATTGCCCGTAAATAAAGATTTACTTAGTGAGCATATAATAAAGAAAGAGTTTTATTGTTTTAAAGAGACGTTTTCATTGATTCACAGAAACGTTTTCATTGATCTCTCTCTCGAACCTAACCTCACTTTTTTGTTTTCCGATTCTCCCGAACGAACGACTTCGAGTTTCGAGGAGCCAGAAGATTAGCCTATTTCTACCGTACTTCCTTACATACTTACAAAATTTGAGCTTTATCTGTCGCGTATTTCAGGAAAAAACAGGTTTCGAAATTTTGAGCTGGTGAGAAGAAGGTTTCATTGAATCAAAGACGATATCTTTGAAATCAATAAAAAAGGTTCATTGGTTTAAAGAAATATTTCTTCGAAACAATGTCACTACTTTTCATTGAGTTGGAGATCATTCAAAGAAAAGATAGTATTGAAATTCAAGTATTTCATTTCATTGGCAAAGATTTCCGTGAATCAATGAAACTTTTTCTCTCGGTGCACACAATCCACAGATTACAAACATTTTACATAATATAAATTCAAATGGGTCACTCTATGTAAACCATAACAATAATATAATCTGGCGTCTGAAATTTTGTGAGTATTTAAGGAAGTACGGCAGAAATAGGCTAAGCTTCTGGCTCCTCGAAACTCAAAGCCATTCGTTTGGGAGAGCCGGAAAACAAAAAAGTGAAGTTAGGTGCGAGAGAGAGATTAATGAAAACGTTTCTTTGAATCCATAAAAACGTCTCTTTAGAACAATGAAACTGTTTCTTTATTATATGCTCACTAAGTAAATCTTTATTTACAGGCAATGAAATGTTCTCTTCGAAATGCAAATTTCATTTCATTGAACTATTTCATTGAAATCAATGAAAAAAAAAATCAATCCACCCATTTCTTTGCCGTCAATGAAATCTTTTCTCTCGGTGTACAACTCCGAAAATTCGAACGCCGATAACTCGAGAACCGTTTTGTATATCGAGCTCAAATTTGGCACACAAGTGTAGCAGCAGATCCTCTTTAAATGCAGCAATTTTCGTCAAAATGTGTGCGAAAATTTCGATTTTATGGTGTTTTGAATTTTTTCAAAAAAGGAGGTGCGCGCTTCTAACTTTCGTAAAATTTAGTCTATTTTGATAAATAGTGGGTTATAAGAGCAGGTGCACTCAATGTTGTTTGATATTGAATTTGGCTCGAGTCGGTAAAGTAGTTAAGATTTTATGGAATATTGAATTTTTCAAAAAATTGGCATCGCTCTATTGTAACTTTTGCAAAACTTGAGATAGCTAGCTGAAATTTTGCATATAAATGAAACAATATTCAGACATTATATATGTATAATTTAGTGACGAATGGTATGAAATTTTTTATTTTATGGAATGTTGAATTATTTTTTAAAAATATACGTTGTCACATTTACTTTCGGAAACGCTCTAATAATAACGAAATGGAAAAAGCGAGTTCATAAAATGTTTATTTATCTAATTAAAACAAGGCTGCAAAGTCCAACCTTGCACATTGCTTCCTCTTTATTTTTCGTTTTTTACAAAGTTTCCTCTATGACGAAGCCAAAATTGAATAACATACTTCCTCATAGAGGCAGCTTTGAAAAAAGCGAAAAATAAAGAGGAAGCAATGTGCAAAGTTTTTTTACTGTTTGTTTCATAAACTCCATAATAACTTTGATACAAAATGTAAATAGTTCGTTGTATTAATATAACAGCGCCTCGAAAGCGTGAACGGAGCATTGAACTTTGCAGTTTATTAGATCGCATTTTATACAAATCAAATTAAAATTACATACGAATTTATCGCGATGAGATCTCGCGTGAAATGAATATGTGCTCGTTCGTGCATCTTTCGACCAAAGTAAAAGTGACTAACATACTTTTTAATTTTGTGTAGTTTGGAATACGAAAATAAAACTGAAGTGACTGAACAATTTTTGAGACATTTATTTCAATTAGTGATAACGTTAAAAAAAAGAAGCTTTTTTTAAGTTGTAAAAAAAATTTCGGATTGTTTATGATTTTTTAAAAGAAATATCCAACGTTTTTTCAATTCCCGCATTTTCAATTATTTTTAAAGTCTTCTCTTATTAAACATTCAATTATCTTTAAACTGCTTATGTAAAATACGAGATCTTATTATGAAATAAAACTTACGGTTTTCAATTTTCGCGCAAAATTTAAAAAAATTTAGAAAATTTAGCAAAAATAATTATTTATATTCGGAAAAATCGACGAATACATTTCACAATTAAAAAATTTATCTAAATATATATTAAAACGCGGTTGTAAAATAAATAAATCAATAACGTTCTGGCTGTATTAATGTTATTATTATTATTGTTATTACTATAGTATTACTGTAATTAATGGTAATTACGTAATTAGTTAATACAGCTATAAAAATTGTTCCCCTTATTAGTAATTAACAATTTAATTCTCATAATGCTATTTTGGACGAACAGCTATTTTTCAAAACATCTTTTCCAATTTTCTTATCAAAATTGTGAAAAAAATGGACAAACATTGATGTTTTATAAGGAATGCATGCTCCATTATAATTCCATGAAACAAAAACGCATTTCCAAGTAGACATTTAAAAAGTGAATTTTCCAAAAGTGTCAATTTTCTACCATTTTTATTTACAACTGTACACTTTAATTATACTGTAACATTGTAAATGATAAATATATTTTTCTCCCTCATAGGGGAAGCTTCGTTTCCGAGAGAATTTTTTCTTGTTGAGATTTTTCGCAGAAAACGTCTGTGTATGTGTCATTCAAAATTCAAACTTATATATCTCAAGAACTGCTTTAACAACCGGGCTGAAATTTAGCACACATGTGAAGCAAGTCGATGCCTTTGTTTTTTGATAATTTTCGAAAAATAAAAAAAAAATTTTAATAAAAAAAATGTTTAACATAAATTAAAAAAAAAAATAAACATAAAAAATAAAAAATCTCCATGTATAAACCTTCGCAAATGCACATCATAATTTGAAACAGCTAATCATGGGCTGAAGGATTTCGGTCGATGGTCTGTTGTCATTATGTATATAAAACAATAAGTGTATATTGGTCTGTAACTCGTGTAATGCAATCTAAACATACTGTGTAATGTCAATAAATTCGTACTACTACCACTACTAAAAAAAATTGGTTAAATTTTATTTAACCTGCACGCACTGTAGCCTCCGCAAATTTTTATCTATGGAGCTACATTAAAGGAGGATCGGTATTGAATTTGTGATTAATTTATTTTAAAAAATTGGGTTTTTATGTGATTTTGAATTTTTTTTTTCTAAATATCGTTTTGCTCCAACTCACGTGAAATCTCACCAAATTGAGATAATAGAAATTTTCTACAGAATAAAACTGCATTCAGCCCTACAACGTACCAAATTAAGTGAAGATCGGTAAAGCGGTTTGGATGTTACGTGAGTTTGAATTTTTCAAAAACTATAGTTGCAAAGTAGAACTTTGCATATTGCTTCTTCATTAACTTCCATTTGTCATTAAGCTTCCTCCACGAGGATGTCAAAATTGATAAATAAGCTTACCCATAGAGGTATTAGGTATTAAATTGTGAAAAATAGAAATTAATGAGGAAGAAATGTGCAAAGTTTTACTTTGCAACTTTTTTTCATGTCAAAGTTACTTTAAGGAGGTTGGAGCGCTTCACACTAGTCAAATCAGTGCTAAATTTTTAAAAGCGTTTCTACAATTTCAGATGGTTTAATAATCTGTTCTAAGGTGTTAATCACATAGCAGCATTATTTCTTGATATTCAAATCCATTCACAGCTATCATATGAACAGTAAATCGATGAATATCTCCGAATTTCCGATGTCATGTTTTGTTTATCCAGTTTTGTAAAAGGGCAAACCGTAATATCAGTTCGATTAAAAGGAAAAATAGCTCATTTTGATCAGTGGAAGATCCTTAATCGATTGACCGCCCGGATTTTCTATAGTATCAGGCGTTCAAAAGTTACAGCCATTTGTATACTTGATGTTAGGTTATGATAGGATAAACAAACGGTTGTATCTTTTGAACTACTAATACGATTTAAAAAAAATAGACGGCCGATCGATAAAATATCTTTTAGTAAACAAAATGAGCTATTGGTCGTCATAATCGGACTGATATTACGGTTTACCCTTTTAAAAAACTGGATGAAAAAACATAACATCGGAAATTTGCAGATATTGATCGATTTACTGTTAATGTCACAGCTGTGAATGTATTTGAATATCAAGATCTAATGCTGCTATGTGATTAACACCTTGGAACAGATTATTAAACCATCTGAAATTGTAGAAAAGCTTTTCAAAATTTTGCACTCATTTGGCTAGTGTGGAGCGCTCCAACCTCCTTAATAGTTGTCACCTAAATAGCTACCAGGAAGGACCTCAATGTTTCTGAGTTTTTTTTTGTTCTCACTTAAAAGTTGTCAGGGTTCAAGCAAGTGTGACTTACAGCGAAAGGGAAACTTTCGTTGGTCTTGTTGGAAACTAGTGAAATAGAGTAGGTAGTTAGTATAGGTAAAAGGCGTATGAAGAAGTTTTCGGGTCATGCAAGGGCAATAGGTGAGAGTGAATTCACTCGTTTATGTCAGTGCAACTAAAACCGTACGCTACACATCGTTGCATAGAACTTAGCAACTTTTTTAATGAGCCACTTTATCATATTTCTTCCTTTCTCGTGACAACACACTTATTTTTTTTTAACGAATAAGATTGGGGCTTCTTTTCACTCGTTTGAGCGTCGCACATAGATACATGAAAGGCAGATCTACTAGTGGACAGTACGTGAGCTATAACGACTAGCAAGTCTCTAAATTTAAGTGAAAGGAGTTCGTTACAATTTATCGTTGAATGGAGCAATAACAATACTTTGTTTTTCAAACGTTACTTAAGGAAAGGTGGATACGTGCATCTCATAAACGGCAATTAAACTTAACAGTACTTTCCTTTATATATATAACTTTTTTTTACTTTCTCGCAGAGGAAAGACGAACAAAACTTTTGGCGATTATTTTCAAGAACTGTTAATTTTGACATTCTTAAATTCACGACGTTTTATAGATTAAGGTAGTTCTGTCGGTACGCCGGAGTCATAAATCTCAAGGTCTATATGACATTAAAAAATAATTATACGCATCACTTTGACTGCCTCAATAATAATATCAAAAATAATCGAGAATCCTTCGAAATTGTCGTAATCAAATTAAAACGATTATTTGTAAATAGTTGATATGTTTAGTGCGGATTTGACTTCATTTTCACGATAATTAGGTTAGGAAACGTCATTTGGCCCGGTATCATGTACTTTGACCTTGGTTCAATTAAACATTATTCCGGAAACTTAACCTTTTTTCATGATGCATCAATACCTGAATTATTTGCGAATCCGTAGTACTTTTTATTTTTTCTCTATCTTTGATCTAAATATGTTAATTTTCGATTTAAAGATCAATTTTTCCAGCCCTCCCGTGAGCGCCATGTAAAAAGATCGATTTTCAAGTTTTAATTGTTCATTCAAATACTCGGTAATAGCCGTCAAGATTTTGTGCAAGTAAAATTGAATAGCTAAATTACAACATGTCAAAAATGCATGCATATGAGTTTGGATTGCTTTCACGACAGAACTACCTTAAGCGAATTTTTTAAATTAATCGGTAATCGAAAAAAAGAAAGGATCAGAAACGAGAAGGTCGACAACTTTAATCTAATATTATTAAATAGACGTTCGATTTTTAAAGAAACCGATTTTCGATCAAAAGAGATCTAGTTTATAATTAATTAAATTTTGACGACACATTGTAACTGTTTGTACGTGGAAAACGAATCGTCAACCACTTTTTTTTTTGTTATTGAGGCATTCGTTTCTTTATTTATTTAACAGCCAACGAGAAAAGTATCTGGAAAAATATATAATGATGAAATATGAGTAAGCAAAAAAATTATGATTAATATAGTAAAAATTTAATTAATTTATTGAAAATTGAGTGAATTTTCATATAGCGTTACGTATCGAAATATACTGATATACACAGCACAAATATTTAAAAAAAATGGAAAACGGGAAGGTAAAGATTCAAATAGAGTCAACATCATCAAATAAATTCACGGAGAGAAGAGTCTGGTAATCATTACCCGATTTAGTATTGGGAAATAACATGTAGCAACACGACATCTGGTGGATTTTTTTAAACTACTTTATCCCAGTCGTCAAAACCTATTATTTTATTTTAAAAAACAATTTAGTTTAGTTTAGTTTAGTTTGATGTAGTTTATTGCGTACTCTGGGGTCTCTGGGGCAGAGCCCCCTAAGAGCACCGTGCAGTAAAAATACATGCAGGCTTACATAACATGTGCATGGCGTATACAACCAAAGAAAAAAAAAACTTACAACTAACTTACAACTACCTTAATTTATCATTAATATAAATCGATATTCAAAAGTGGATAAACATTTTTTGTAATGATATCCGTTGAAATAATTAAAACGCGGCCATTTTTGCTTGGTGTTGATTCCCAATAGTAAACTCGGTTTATTCAGCGCTTCTGGTGTCTCTTTCTATATTTTTCTATAGAGTACTGTATTATGTTTTACTGTCTGCTGCACGCCGTACAAGAATCGTTACTATGTTTCAGTTTTCACACCGTAGTGTAAATAATCCAAAGTTTGTAAGGATGTATACGCAAAAGTATCTCGAAGACATCTTAAAGCTTGGCAATGGTCGTGACCCAGATAGACAAACGTGCCGTGGAAGTATTCTATCGTGTCACTGTGGCAGCATAAACGCGTCACAGAACGGCATGCTATGTCGGAATTAACGTAGCGATGCACGTCCGAATTGAGCTATTATGTGACGTCATACCGTGCCGTGCAGGCTTAATGGCATTCCACTGTCGCCATGCTGTAAACTCAGATCATGTCTCCATGGTGCCATAATTGGTCCATGTCGTGGTGTGAACATCTGAGGTGTGAACGTCATTCTGTTACTATGGTGTCATTTTTATACAATTTTAAAAATGATAAATGCAGCACGGTGGCAGCATAATGGCGGCACGCTATGCTGTGCTGAAAGTCGTTATGGATATTTTTTTATTGTCAGCTAGACATTTTTAGATTTAGTTTTTTTCTTGTCTAACATTTCAAATTCCGAGTCAAAAGAATAAGACAGAACAGATTCTTTTATCTTCTTCAATATTAAAGGGTTGGTAAACCCAAGAGGTTTGACACATTCAAAGAGTAGACCCCTCGTGTGTAGTCGAACACAGGAAAACTTTGCATTCTTATATATACGCTCAGGCTTCAAAACACTTGCGAGAAACGCTCCGTCCGTTCGCCATCTAGCGGAGAATTAAGCACCAGTGTTTCGTATGATACCACTAGATGGCAAACGGACGACGCGTTTCTCGCAAGTGTTTTAAAGCCTGAGCGTATATATAAGAATGCAAAGCTGCCTGAGTTCGACTACACACGAAGGGTCTACTCTTCGAATGCGTCAAACCTCTCGGGCGTACCAACCCTTTAATATCGGAGAAGATAAAAGATTCTGTTCTGTCTTACACTTTTGACTCGCGATTTGAAATGTTAGACAAGAAAAAAAACTAAAACATAATGCAAGTAACAGATACAAAGAAATAAAACGCTTACGATTCCTAACTGACAGTCAAGATCGATAACGATTTTTAGCACAGCATGGTATGCCACCATTATGCTGTCACCATGCTGCAATTACCATCCCAAATATTCTGCAAAAATGGCACCATAGTAACAGAATGACGTTCACACCTCAAATACTCAGTGATACGACATGGAGCAATTATGGCACCATAGAGACACGATCTGAACTTGATGCATGGCGACATTGTAGTGCCACTGGTGCACCACACCATAATACTTAAGTACCACAAATATGGCTTTGCCTTGGCGTCATGAATAGATGGCACGGTATGCCGTCACATAATAGCTCAATTCAGACGTACATCGCTACGTTAATTCCGACATAGCATCCGTTGTGTGACGCGTTTATGCTGTTCCTGTGCCACCAAATGTCTATCTGGGGACTTCCAACAGACAGTGATTACGATTCGCTATATATGAACAAATTCACCTCTCAATTTATTAATAGAATCTAGTTACGGGATCGGTTCCGAAAGAAATACGAACATTTCACATATACAAAATAGCAAATTCTGATATCCTCAACGTTGTAACTATTAAGACCGTGCGTCTGGGTTTCATTCAACAGTCTATTAGCACGAAAGATGTATAGCTAATTCACGGTGACCGCTATACGTTTGGCGGTGGCTGAGTGTGTTTACATCGTCAGCGGCGTTAGACGCCCATTGTTCTCGGTAGTGTAACGTGTGTGAATTGTAAAAACGAAAAAGCAAGTGCGCGTTTTTTTTAAAGATATATTACCCATTTATTCTTCGTCTATACTATAAGAAAATCGTCACATGTCGTCGTCGTTGTAAATCTGTGCGTAACCTGCACTATTTGCAGCGTGACATAACCTGCTATTTATTGACCTCCGAGATCAGGACGAAAAGTGGTGATGGCGCTTTTATTTAAAAAATATCATCTCATTTTAAGAAAAATAAATAAATCTTTAATAGTTGAACGAAACAACGTGTATTTTTTTATGCTACATTTTTGTAACCTATCCCTATCCTACCTTTACATACCTTTACTTTCTATTAATTCATGTATCATTTTAAATGCACGAATTCCCGACATTAACTGGTATACGATGCAGAAGTAAGTACGTAACCGGCCTAGCAATCTTCATTATGCTGCATTTAATCAGCAATATATAACGTTGATAAGTGACTCGTGAACACAACTGGCACCATTTGCCATACCCCTAGTGGGTTCGACCACCGTGGTTTCAGGTTGAAATTACCGCAAAAAACCATAAAAACCACCGCAGTGATTTTGCTGTTTCGATCACCGCAAAAACACCGATGTAAATTTCGAAAAATCGTAGAATCCGTCTTGCTACTAATACTGACTAATGTCAGTACATGGGCGGACGATAACTTACGATCGCCCGTACTTATACATCGAACGGCGAACACTCACTTGCGAGAAACGTTTTGGCTCGTTCGCCATCTAGCGGGCTAACTTCGGGTGCACGCGCAATAACCGGCTTAGCTCCGCTAGATGGCCAACCACTTTAAAATGTTTCTCGCAAGCGATTGTTCATCTTTTCGTGCACATAAACACGTAGATATCGCAAATTGCTGTGCTCTCATATAATTGAAGGACCACGTTTTGGAGATGTCCTAACTATTTGACATAGATGGCCTAGCCATTTAGAAATGTGGAACGAGAAAAAACGATGTTGTCTTATCTTCAGAGTTTCAAATGTTACACATTTTATACAACTAAAAATTAAATATTGACGGTAACAGCATTTAACTGGCTTCATGGCAACGTGAAATCTGTTTCGGTCCGTGATTTCTACCATGATTTATACAAATTACAAAATATTAAGAAATTTCGAAATTTTTCGAAATTCATATCGGTGTTTTTGCGGTGATTGAAACAGCAAAACCACCAACGCTAGGTAAAAAAATGTTTTTCTCACCTCCGGGCCGAAAGCGACAACTTTCGTTCCGCTGCGCGGAACGAAGTTCCCGGTTTTCGGCTCCGTCGATGAGAAAAATCGTATACACTCCTCGGGCAGTAAATAAGAAAGACTCAGGCTAGTCTTTGTCTAGTCTCTCTCAGGCTAGATAAGTCGACAATTACATGTGATCTGAGACATTTCTTACTTTACTGCCCTAGGTGTGTAATATACTATAGTGGTCTTGCGGTGAATTGCTGTGCGGAAAAGTGCAAAAAACACTGCGGTGGTTTTTGCGGTTTTTTAGCGGTGACAGAACCTACTAGACTGTATATTAGACACGAAAAATTCGCGTTAAGGTAGTTCTGTCGCGAAGGCAATCCAAACTCATATGCATGAATTTTTGACATGTTGTAAATTAGCTATTCAATTTTACTTGCACAAAATCTTGAAGGCTTTTACCGAGTATTTGAATGAACAATTAAAACTTGAAAATCGATCTTTTTACACGGTGCTCACGGGAGGACTGGAAAAATTGATCTTTAAATCGAAAATTAACATACTTAGATCAAAGATAGGGAAAAAATAAAAAGTACTACGGATTCGCAGATCATTCAGGACTTGATGCATCATGAAAAAAGGTGAAGTCTCCCGAATAACGTTTAATTGAACCAAGGTCAAAATGTACGATACCGGGCCAAATGACGTTTCCTAACCTAATTATCGTAAAAATGAAGTCAAATCCGCACTAAATATATCAACTATTTACAAGTAAGCGTTTTAATTTGTTTACGACAATTTCGAAGGATTCTCGATTATTTTTGATATTATTATTGAGGCAGTCAAAGTGATGCGTATGATTATTTTTTAATGTCATATAGACTCTAAGATTTATGACTCCGGCGTACCGACAGAACTACCTTAATGTACTGCATGGTAATCATCGCCAGACTGGTCGAATAAATCGAATTTACTATGCTGTATGGGAAACATCGTCAAACTTTTTGAATTGTGATTACCAGAAAATTCTCACCGTGTTGACCACAACCTTTTAGTACGCTATAATTTTTTTTCTCTGTCCAGCAAAAAAAAAGCAATAAGCACTTTAACGAATCTTTTGAATATGGTTTAAAAAACGGAAAAAAATTCAGCAACGTTTCAGCGTAGTTGATTATTATATTTTTTTGAATGGCCGAAAGTGGAGCAACGCAAATTTCTTCTTTTTTACAAAGTAGGATAAAAGCGATGGGTACTTACTTTTTTTTTTGGACTGGATCGGGTACTGCTAGTCAATAAGGTACGGCAATTGCCGATTTGTATACCTACCACGATGGAATAGTAATCGGAGACTTTGATCTCTGCTGAGAGTGAAACGTCGGAGTGTAGCGGTCGAGTGTAATATCAGAAGTGGTAGTAGTATCTTCGTTTCGTTTGCGCGTGGTGTCCTCTCACTGAATACCAATGTATTTTCAGCGCGGAGGAAAGTTTTTCTCTTTCTTTTACAAATCCATTGCAAGCCGATAAGATCATTTTTTGTTTAGGATGCCACCGGCACTTCAATTATAAATCGATAGAGCTGAATGTTGATTTTACATTCGACGGGAGTTTTGCGTGCTGCATGTTTAAAATTGGGACCTCTTCATGGAAATAACATTTTAATACTCCAAGAATTTATTTCGTGAGATTTCTTAGGTAATATCTGTATAGACCTTAAAATTTATGAAGGTGTACTTAAACTTTTTTTTCTTGATTCTATTTTGAGAATACATGAGGATAGAAGCAAAAAAATCTACACATTTTTTTTTGTCACTACTAATGTAGTACATCAAAGTGTACTCTGGTTTGGAGGAAAGTCGTAAAATTTTATGTCATTTCGAGGAGAAAACCCTGTGATTTTTTTCAGCAAAAAAAAATCCGTTGGTGAATAAAAAAAAATTCCCCCCTGTTTTTTCGAAACTTCGACACGAATAATTTTTTTTACACCTGAACCTCGACCCGTGCCACTCTGATGATTGTTTCGTAATATTGACTGTCATGCAAGAATACTCTGTAATTTTCTTAGCCAAAAAAAAAATGACCGTCTTGTAATTTGAAAAATAATAATTTCCCCATTTTCGGGACGTTCACACAAATATATTTTTTTTATACCCGAACATCTATCGGTGCCACTCTGGCGATTTTTTTGAGATATCAACAGTCATGCAGAAATACTCTGTAATTTTTTCAGTCCAAAAAAAATATCCGTTTTTGAGTAAAAAGATAATTCCTCCGTTTTTCGATAAAAAATCATACTCACCGGAACGTGACAAATATTTCGAACATTCCGCTGGAAGCTAAGAAAAAATGACAACTATTATGTGGAGACATTTTTTTTTCAGTAACTTCAAGTTCACGAGATATTTGCACTCGAAAAAATAACAGCAGTTTCTGAAATATTGTTTTAAAAAATCTAAAAAAATTCATATAGAGTACTTAGCGGTACATTCACTGTAAAAAATGTTCGCGTTTTTCCTATACAAACGTGTATGAATTTTCTAAAACTTGATATAGGAAATCGGAATTAATATGTTTGCATAGTAAATTTAATACAGATATATGAATTTTGATGATTCGGTGATTGGGAATTACAACACATGATTATTAAATCATCATTTACTAAATTAGTATATGAAAATCAATATACATTTTCGGAATTTTCGTATCCGATTTGAAATTTAATATACATTGTTCCATTAAATGTAAAGTTACTCAAATTACAGTTACTGATATTGAAAAATACCAAGTAAAGTATTTGCAATTTTGTCTATATGGGTATATTACTTTATGAAAAATGTTTGCGTTTTTGCTACACAAAAGTGTGAGAAATTTACAAAACTCGCTATATGAAATAAACATTAATATAGTTGCATAGTAAATTTAGTATGCGTATATGGATTTTACCAAACCGGTGATATAAAATTACAACACACGGTTACTAAATCAATCATTACTAAATTAGTACATGAATATCAACATGAATTTTTGTAATTTTAGTGACTGATTTGAAATTTAATACACATTTTCCAATAACGAAAAAAACCCGCACTAGATCGCTAACACTTACCACTTAGCATCGACTTCTGATAAGTTACTCGAGATTTTCAAAAAGATTCCGTTCATCCAAAAATTATGTTCACTTGAAAATATTTCCAACCCACTTTGCGCTCTGATTGCAATCAATTGAATATTTTGTTATGCCAATTATGAGTATGCTTGAGAGAATAATAGTTGTACAACTTTTATGTCATTTAGATATCCAAAATTACTAAGCCGTTGATACACTGTAAAAAATGTTCGAGTTTTTCCTATAGAAACGTGTATGAATTTTGTAAAATTTGGTATAAGAAATCGAAATTAATATGTTTGCATAATAAATTTAATACAGATCAATGAATTTCGATAATTCGGTGATAGAAAATTACAATACATGATTATTACATCAATAATTACTAAATCAGTACAGGAAAATCAACATGCATTTTAGGAACTTTAGTGCCCGATTTGAAATTTAACACAAATTATCGCATTAAATGTAAGATCAAAGTTATCAAAATTTCAGTTACTAATGTTGAAAAGTACCCGTCAAAGTATTTGCAGTTCTGTCCACATAGGTGTACTACTTTTTGCAAAATGTTTGTGTTTTTGCGACACAAACGTGTGAGAAATTTACAAAACTCGGTATAGAAAATAAACATTAATATAGTTGCACAGTAAATTTAATATGCGTGTATGGATTTTACCAATCCGGTGATATAAAATAATAACACATGGTTACTAAATCAATCATTACTATATTAGTACATGAAAACCAACATGAATTTTTTGGATTTTTAGTGATTGATTTGAAATTTAATACACATTTTCCAATAACGAAAAAAAAACCCCGCACTAGATCGCTAACACTTATTACTTAGCGTCGACTTCTGATAAGTTACTCGAGATTTCCAAAATCAATTTTTTTTAAACACTGGAGCATCTCGCGCTGCTATTGCGGCAAACTTATGTTTGATTTATGTTTGTTGCTAGAACTTCACAGGTCTGAGGATATAATTTTTTCGAAAATCCGGATATCTGAGCTTCTTCGTGAGAAAAAGATTCCATTAGTCCAACAATTATGTTCACTTGAAAATATTTCCAACCCACTTCGCGCTCTGATTGCAATCAATTGAATATTTTGTTATGTCAATTATAAGGATGCTTGAGAGAATAATAGTTATACAACTCTTATGCCATTTAGATATTCAAAATTACTAAGTCGTTGATAGCGTAGTTGGTAGCGTGCGTGCGTTGTTAGGTACTTAGGTAGGTAGGTCGTAGGTTCAAACCGCAGTGTAAGCGAAATATTTTCTGTGGCGAAAACCAATACCCATCAATTTCTCATGACATAATTTGTTTGGAAAAATAATGTCCGAATAATATTTCTATTTTTAAAAATTGTTTTTATGTCCACTTTAAATTTCCAACACATGTGTGCTTGAGTTTTCAGATACCACTCATATGAAAATTCATCATACATGTTTATGAAATTTAATGCACAGTTTATGCATATGGTCATATTGACATTAAATCTTAATAACGTTGAATTGTAATATTCCTCTAAATGTTATGATTTTTCATATACACATGTATACAAAGTTTCATATACGGTATCTGCAAAAAAACTTCCAACACTTTTGTATTAATTTTAATACAGATTTTTTTAACAGTGTAGCGTAGTCGGTAGCGTGCGTGCGTTGTTAGATACTTAGCTAGGTAGGTTGTAGGTTCAAACCCCAGTACAGTAGCCTCCCGCTAAGTGCTCGCCTACGGGGCTGTAGGGGTAAAAACGAGCACTTAGCGAGTTACCACCTCTCCGTAGAACTTCTGCGAGCTCGGGCCGCATTCGGCCGAGATCGGCAGGGCTCCCGATCGAGGGGAAGGCGCCTCGGCGAGCACTTAGCGAGCGAGCACTTAGCGGGAGGCTACTGTATAAGCGAAAAATTTTCTGTGGCGAAAACCAATTCCCAACAATTTCTGATGACATAATTTCTGTAAAAAAATAATGTCCGACAAATATTTATATTTTTTAAAATTGTTTTTATGTCCACTTTAAATTTCCAACACATATGTATTTAAATTTTCAGATACCACTCGTATGAAAATTCAACATGAATGTTTATGAAATTTAACATAAAAAGTCATTAAATATCAAAAGTAATGTCTATGTATTTTCAAACATATTCATCGAAAAATATCTTGCAGCGATGGAAAAATCAGAAACAATTGTGCCGTAATGTTATCGAAAGCTACATTTATTCCAATACCGTTCATATGAAAATTCAATATAAAGGCTTATGAAATTTAATGCACAATTTATGCATATGGTACTTCCAATACAAGTATATTAATTTTAAGAAAGATTTTTTTTACAGTGTTGGTATAACCAATTATGGTGCAGATCGGACAGGAATAAACGAAAAAAAGTGGCTGAATCGAGAGAGAATGCTTCTTATATGGTAATAAGAAGATTTACATTCAGAGACTTTTGCAGAGAAGTCGGTAACTGGAACAGAGGATGAACTTACCGCCGACAATAAATTGACTGATTGACCTTCAATTTTCGTGAATTTCTGGGCGTTTGGAGGATTTCACCGAAATAACATAAACACATTTTGTATAAGTTTACAATCACGTTTAATAGTTGCAAAATGGAAATAATATACAGATACAGAATGCATATTTGCTAACTGACGAAATGTCTCTAGTGATTACCATTATGGCTGTTTAATGAGAAATAAATGAAAAATATTGATTAATCGAGATGGATGATAAAATAAAAAGAACATAAAATAAAAAAATGGTACAGATATTGATGAGTGTGACTTACTTTTACCTATCTGCTTAATGCTTAATCGTTTACCTAATTTACAATGATTGAATCATTAATGTACTTAATGTCTGTATTGACACGCAAGTGTGTGTACATGTGATGGAGATCCCTTAATCGCTAAATCATTTTTCGTCTCTTTACTTTGGTTTTTTTTGTTTAATTATTAAGGACTAGTGTGCTGAGCTTCACTCTGTCTCCATGCGTTCGTAGAGTTGCTTTTATACTTTTGTTCTCATTTGTTTTTTTATTTTTTCACCTTAAGCTACTCGTGAAAGTTCTTTATTTTGCATTTTTTGCTCAATTCATTTTGTTTGTAGACATACGTGCGCTATTATTCCGACGCTTGTTTGCATTCAGTCGTAGGCAGGAAACCCATAAAACATTAATCGATTGGCAAAAGTTGTAGCTCGTCATATACATTTCGTTTCATTTACATTATATAAAAAGGCAGGAATTAATTGGCAGTTGAAAGTATAACGATTCGTTTAGCAAAATCATAGAAATTTTTTGTATCCACGTTATCTCATTATTTCGTATTTAAAAATGGACCTCACGTTTATACACTCACGCCAGCCTGTTAAATGTGTGTAGTATTGACAGTGCACATTAAGATAACGCGATACACGTGGAAACAAATAATTGTCTATAACAAACGTCGTGAAAGAAATAATCACACACAAAATTCGTTTTATCTTCGTTTTAAAGTCGTTCGGCCGATCGGACAAGATTTAACTCTCAAGTTTTGTAAAGTAAACATGTATACGTATATCGAAAACGCGACGCTCAGGTCGATTTGCGAGTGATGCAGAGATGACAGGCGAAGCACACAGAATAATGTACCATTTAGAATCGGAAATGGAATTTAGAATTAGAATGTAAAAATACTATATATATGTACAATAATTAATATATCGATGAGTATATTCAATTACGTAACATCGTTTTCGATCGGAGAGAGTATTTCCAACATGTGCAATATTGTTCTCGGAAAAACTGTGATGATTGCTCTTCATTAAATTGTGACTTTGCACATACCTAACGTTGGATTTATCTCTTTTCTCACGCGAAGTGTATGTAACCATTACGACGTATTATTTATTTATTTACTTCTCTCTTTTTTTTTTAAAGTGTTTTTTTTAATCTTTGCATTTTTTCTTCTTAATATTCATTATATCGTTTTTATCAAAAACATGTACGTGTTGGCACACGAATGGAAGCAGTTTATACCGTTCAACGGGCATGTGTTTAAAGAAACGCGAGCGCGTTGTACGTGACATCGCAAAAGATCGATAAAACAAACGTTTCGTAATATCAATTATTGACAAAATCTTTGCATGTGCCAATCGTGCGACGAATCTAGTCATTTATTTTTATTTTTTCGTTTGTTTCATCTTTTTTCTACATTCGCGCAGTCGAAAAAAATTCTTCATTCTTCGGATGCCGATCGAATATTACAGTGACGCTTTCATCTTCATCGTATTTTTTTTTTTTTTTGATATTCAACATTCAACCGATCAATGTATTTACGAATACTATTTTTAGCGCTTGGTGTCATCGAGCTTTCCTCACGTTCGTCATTCGGATACGATTCATTTAAATTCAATGTACCACCACCACCACCGATGAGTATAAAAGAAGAAAGAAAAATAAAAGTTAATAATACAACGTACGTGATACGAACATTCACTCATTACAAAAAGCTCTCGTTCTTAATATATCTCTCGTAGCTTGATATAATTCGTTATTTCTTTAATTCAATTTCCATATCTATCTAAATGTATATTTACACTATATACATTTAAAATGATTATTCATTAATCTCATATCTTAATGATTGTATAATTAGGATTGACTATGCCTTAGAATAATCAACGGAATTATGAGTTTTTGTTGTTGTTTATCATGTAAAATATCAAATATCGTGCCGTTTTAGATGGTATGTCCATCTCCAAGGTACCATTTTGGACGAATATCGGTCCGTCTTAACGTGTCTACCACTTTGATGAGCAAATACTTTGGAGATTACATAATCTAATAATGTCATTATTATAATTATTATAATTATTATTATTATTCTGATTAATGTGTATTTTTTCAATTTTTTTGTTGTTTTGTTGTTGTTTTCATTCAATCGTTATTATAATGTCGTCCTCCCTCAGGTAATATTCATAGGTATAGGTGATTCTTTAATTACAAATATAAAACATGTATATGTAAATAGAACTCTTAATTATGCGCGAACATGTCCTCTAATTGAGCATACGTGAATTTCTTTTATCATCATCAGTCTAAGCCGATCTGTGCGGCTCCACACACAACAGCAGTTTAACAATACACGTCTTAAGCTTGTAGACTCTACTGTAACAAATCATCGCAATAATCAAATAACAATGGCATATGCTACGTAAACATTATATCCATAAAACTTTCCAACAATACTCGAGCATAAAACACACCGGAATATTATCGATTCGTCCATCACACAACCGAGTCCAACTAGTTTTTTTAAATCCTAATTTTTCCTATTATCTCGGTGGAAACCTGCGCCGCGGTCTTTTTGCGCAATACTAGGGTTGCCGATTTGAAATCGATTAATTGACGATTCGATCTTTTCTACAGCGATTAATCGATTTCCGCATCGATTAATTGACGAGTCGATCTTTTCTACAGCGATTAATCGATTTTCGCATCGATTAATTGACGAGTCGATCTTTTCTACAGCGATTAATCGATTTCCGTATCGATTAATTGACGAGTCGATATTTTCTACAGCGATTAATCGATTTCCGCATCGATTAATTGACGAGTCGCTCTTTTCTACAGCGATTAATCGATTTCCGCATCGATTAATTAACTAGTCGATCTTTTCTACAGCGATTAATCGATTTCCGCATCGATTAATTGACGAGTCGATCTTTTCTACAGCGATTAATCGATTTCTGCATCGATTAATTGACGAGTCGATCTTTTCTACAGCGATTAATCGATTTCCGCATCGATTAATTGACGAGTCGATCTTTTCTAGAGCGATTAATCGATTTCCGCATCGATTAATTGAAAAGTCGACTTTTTGTATAGCATTTTAAAATTGTTTTCAAGTATTCTCATTAACCGATTAATCGAATGATATCTATTGAATTAAAAATCGACTCACTTTTTCACATGTATGCTACACGTACACTGTTAAAAACTTCGTTATGAAAATTAATATGTAGGAGAATATCTTGCAGAGGCTGGGTATATTACATTTAATTTAAAGTTACGATGTAAAATTCATGTATATATGATTAACACGTTATAAAACTCGGGTTTATCATATAAGTACTTCAATTTTGCAACGTAGTTTTATATTCAATTTGTTTTAACACACGGCATCTGCTAAAAACTTTACATACTGTATATTCATTTTTCAAATATTTTTAACCGCGTATGAAAAGAATATGGCTAATAACAACAATAATAACAAAAGCGAGTTTATTAGCGTAAACGCATAGAAATCGCAGTAGTATTTTTCTTGCTTTTTGCCAACGAATTTTAATTACAGGGTGTTGACCATAGATGAATTTATGCAATTGGCTAAGCCAAAAAAATGCGAAGATGTTAATCAAAACGACTAATACTAATGACGTTACAGCTTAAATTTTATTGACTTTTATATGTTCAGGATTCAATCAATAAATCCAACACAGCACCTTTAATTTAAAAAAATCGTCAAATTTGACTTATTGAAGAAAAAAAAAATTTATAAAAAATTTTGTTACTTTTCCATTAAAATATATTTATTTTTGTATATGCATCGACAATTGAATTTTTCCAAACATAATTATTTGCGAAATTAAATACATTTTCAATACTGCAAGATTATGTACTGCATCGACTTTGTTTAATGGAACAAAGAAGAAAAAAAATTAATTGATCATTTCAATTCTCGATTTGTGGCGGAGTTTCTTTAAATCACAAAACGATTGAAACCGACATATCGAATTATTTCTAATAATTCGGCAACCCTAGAACGAACCCAAGTGCAATATTTTTCTATTAAATTTTACCTAATTTTCGGTCGTCTTCTGACAGAGAAACGTTGTTTCTCTCTTCAACAGAAACATATCCATTTATTCGGCCTGAAACCGCAAAAAATTCGCCTATTCCTCCAATATAGAAAACGACTTAAGGTATTCTATACGACCCGCATATGACTTTCGTTTAATAGTTAAATTACCCAGAGAAACAGCCAAATTCATTGAATACATGAGGTTCGATTGCAAAAGCAGACACGCGCGACCTTTTCCTTACCTCCGTGTGTGTTCCACGCTGCAAGAGTACGCATACAATAGACGAAACATGTGTATTGAGTTCATTACCATTTTTGTGTGTTTCTTTTCAAAAATATACGTCGACTACTTAGGCTTTTTTCGACAGAACAGAAACACTTCTTCATACCAATAACGCGAATAGTTCTCGAATGTACATGTACAATAGTGTGTAATTAGATGCCCTATATTAACAGCTCCGTCTTCTTTTTTTTTAACCCTATACATACATAATAGTGAGACCCTCATATGATCCATTTGAATTACTTTTGGAGTGTCGATATATAGTACATACGAGACGTATTTTTTTTTTAAATTAATCCCATCACTCTGTGTCTTTCGCAGCAGTGACGACAGAAGCAACGAATTGTGAAAATAAATGGAAAAATATCATATAAGCACAGTACAGATAAACGCAAACCTCCATATTTTTTTGTTCTTAATTTTTCACTCTCGCGTTGTGTTAAGTCTAAAGAAATTGTTTCCATGCCTTCGTCTCAGAAGATAATATCACTACGCGAATACACTCGATGCTCCTATTTTATTAAATTTCGTCCAATGGTAGCCCCGAAGTGTTCACTGATTATGCGTGCATATGTTTATTTTTTCTCACTGTCTCTCGCCCCCTTTTTAAATTTAACTATTGACACACGTATCGGTTTTATTTTTCGAAGCCTTGGGCCTTCGTTTTTTCCGTACAAACCGCGAGAACACGGATCGTCACTCTTGCGCACCTTCGGGCACCGTCGATTCACCACCAATGTACCACATTTAGGCTGAGAGGAGAAAACCCCGTAAGTTTAAGTTCGAACTCGTGTATTCGCTTGACCCTCCGATCGGGCATGTTCAGTTTTTTTTAGATTTTTTTGTTGTTTAAAGAATCGACCTATGAACCATCGACATTGCATTTATATTTACATTTGGAAACGTTCTTGAGGGGGTCGAATCACTTTAAATCCCGCACTTTTTTAACCACTCGAGATCGCAGCTTTAAGCTCGCTTATTCCCGGAGGAAGTTTTTTTTTTTCACAGCCGGGTTATTTGTTCGGATCGCGCGCGTAGATGTTGTTGTTGTTGTTGTTGATTATGGGTTCTCGGTAATTCGACTGGATCGTTGACGATTGATTGGCCGACGGTAAATAATATTGGCGAGCCTCAAACGAGATGTCCGTCAATGTCGGAGTACGTCGGTGTCGAGGTGAAAGTTGACAGTGGGTGCCCGTGGGAATGTACGGGGATGGGGCCCGCACGTGCAAATGTAACTGGCGGGGGGGGTACCGAGGGCGGAATCGGTGACTTTGTCCCGGCAGTCATAACAGTGACGTCTGGGGGGGGCACCGGTCGCGGCAGTGTCCTGTTCCTGGTTAGGGTTCCAGAGCCCGTCATCTGGTGCTGGCCTCCGTGCATTCCTCCGCCCACCAATGACGGATAATACGCGCCCGGTCCGGGATCTCCGAGAACCGGAGCCGGGCTTGGGTTCGCTTCATATCCCATATAACGGCCACTGTCCATCTCCACACTGTAGAAATTTACGTCGGTTGGCGGTGCTGGACTGGGATTCCCGATGTAACTCGATTTCGAGACTGTGGATTAGAACAACAGCCATTTTTTAAATTATACTTTGATTTTTCATCATGTATCGCGCTCATCGCTAAAATCATGATGATCCTCCCATGGAAATACAGTATACTTGAGATATATACAGCGATATATTAATTTATATACGTTGTTTGTCAGCTCCGGCAGTTCAATCACTGTTTCAGTTTATAAATAAGGTTTTTTCAGCCCTGCAAATATTTTAACACTATGAATTTTTTTTTCTATTGACCCTGTAAATAGCACTGTAAATTATATGAAATTTTAAGTAAACGTAGAAAATATACGGGGCATTATACACCGATCGGACCACCTTTTATCACGACCGTCGTTCATATAGTTGATTATTTTTATAGTCATCACACAAATCGATGGAGCATGATCAATTATTTTCAAATTTTTCATCCCATAATTCGCACACTTGTTAAGTTATAAAAAAATCGCTCGAATAATTGCGTTTAAAAACTTTCGAATGCGCGTATCTTCTTGAATATAAGTCGAATCGTAAAAAAACGTTTTATTTTGAAGCATACTTTCAAGCAAATTTATTTTAAAAAATTTTCAACTACTCCGAAGCATTGATTTTTAATTAATAAACATACAATTCGATTTTTCAAAAACTTGGACATTCGAAAAAAGGATTGTCCCACTTTCCGTCTAGGCTTAAAATGTTCGTCATCGTATTTTAGAGATTTTTCGGAAAAAAAAGATGTCCAAGTTTTTGAAAAATGGATTTTTATGTTTATTAATGATAAATTAATGCTTCGGAGGAGTTGAAGAATTTTTAAAATAAAGTGACATAAAAATATACTTCAAAATGGAAAACTTTTATGCAGTTTTTTCTTACGATACGAACATTCGAAAGTTTCTAAACGCAATTTTTCGAAATACACAAGTGCGCGAAACATGCAATAAAAATTTTGAAAAAAATGGAATAAGCTCCAATCATTGGAGTGAATGATTAAAAAAATAATCAACTATATCGACGACGATCATGGTAAAAAGTGGTCCGATCGGTATATAATGCCGTATACACAAAAAGTGACAGAATAAGTGAAAAAAGAAAATTTAACAAGGGCTGAACTGACGTAGAATGCTTCGTATGTAGTAGCAGAAAATTGTATATCATTTATTTATATTTTTAATTTTCACCAGATATATCCTAAAACGATATACCTCAGATATATAATATATATATCTCGTTATATATGAATATTCGATGATACATAATAGATATATAAGAAATATATGATACGGCAAAGAAATTGATAGCTCGTATATATATATATTCGGATATACTTTACTTCCATGTGGGAGGCAAGACGGAAAATTGGCCCTGATTTTTATTCAAGTTCTCGAGTACCAGAGACTTTATACTGACAATTACAGTATTCAGAACTGTGTGCCCGCGTCACTTTATTAAATTAATATCTGTGGTATAATTTATTTCATCAAGTTTACTCTATATCTATATATAAAATTATTATTCAAACTTTTTTAATAACAGAATAACTTTTTTAATAACTTTTCATAACAGAAAAGGGTTTTGATCGTTAATGGGTTAAAAGTCGCTGCGTTCAAAAGAGACAGTATATATTCACGTCGCTGGTACATGTAACAAATTTTAACTCGAGTTAAGGACGCGGGCTGCACCGATTTTATGCAAAAAATAAATGATTACCCTTATTGAAAATTTAATATGATTGATGGATTATTCGTGTCATTCTGTATATTTCAAAAAATTCTCAAATACGAATATAAAAACAATTTTTCTGTTTCCGACAAACGAAAATTCCGACAATTTGTTAAATTCAGAGTGAATGATATTTTTTACACAATCAGAGTAACCTTTATGATCAACAAATCATGCAAAATTTGTATTTCACCAATATGGGAATCAAATATTCATGTCTTGACCAGAAATTCGTGGAGCCTCTTTTAAGCAAATATATTTTTGATATTTGATGATATTTGCTGTAAAATTTTGTAATTGTGGCCAATTTTCATTCTTTGTAAATATATTATCGAGCCAATGAGTGCCCAGTGAATGAATAATGAGTACAATGAACGCGTGTAACACAAATGGTTCATGCACAAAACGAAAACCTCACAAGTGTATTATCAGCTCGCGTGCCTCCTCTTTCTCACCCCATTCGCTCATTCTCTTCCTCTCCGATGTCTCGTTACATCATTAAACAATCACAGCGTGTGACATGTGAAACTCTAATTTAGCAAGCTGATGAGTTGTCTCATGCTGATTTATGAAGATGTAATAAATCGCTCGTAAAATGAGCAATTTTTTCGTAAATTACTGCAACTATTATTTCTTATTTTCTGTCGAAATTAACGACACATTTAGGGCAGGGACGATGGGTTCGCTGGCCAGACCATTGCGTATGCTAAATTTGTGAATATTTTTATGTGAATGTCATGCGATTGTACTTTACGTCTTTATTGTCGCTATCTTTGACATAAAGCGCTGCGATCGTATATCATTTCTTTTATTGACCAACTGAGCATTCACAGTCGAGCCACGGAAATCCGCATCGTAACTTCTACCCGCTAGAAAATATCGATAGGTAACAATAAAAAAAAGGCAAGAGAATATAAATTGAAAACACGATACAAATAGTACTTTCGATCGTAACGTATCGTGCTCTATAAATTATATACTGTGGCTTTATTTTTATCGTTCCCATCATATTTTTCAAGACGATGTGAAAGTGGCCTGACTCACATTCCTTACATCATTCGATTACAATCTTTCAATTGACAAAATTTTCAACCAAATTTATAGCTATTCAGTGATAAAAAATTTCTATTTTAAATTTAAATATAGTTTGTAAGGTTTTTATTTATTTTTATTGAATTCTTTAACGAAAATATTTTAGAAACGTATACTGCATTCGAATTTTACGGGAGGATAAAATTCATTAAAAAAAAAAATAAAATTCATTTTTTTTTAAATGAATTTATCAGCAATGGAACTTTTAAATTACGATAATTTTAAAAAGTGCCCAACATTTATAAAAAAAAATTATATTTGTCAACAGGAAAGGGGCTTGGCTGTTAAAACGTTATTTCTACTTAAAAAGTTGTAATCACAAGTGAGCGTGTAGTGCAAGCCTTTCACATTTCCTGCAAGATATTTATACCTGCTAACCAGAGGTGTACCCTCTATTATTTCATTTAACATTCACCATATAAATATAATAGTTACTGTTTTTCAACAATTACCCGTAGCTTTTGTAAAAAGCTGTTTACCATTATTTGAATAAAAATGCATTTAATCGATATTTTCTTGAACAAATTTAATGGATTGAAAAATTAATGTAGGACATTCCGCATTCTTCCTTAGAATGTTTTATGAAATCTGAATAACAATGCATTTTCTTCGCAGCTATTCAAAAGTTCCGACTATCTTTGATAAAGACCCGAGATTATTATTACGAAATTGCAAATAGTTCACAATAAATTTTTATTCGATAAAATAACCGAAGGCTCAAGATTCTGCCGCTAACCAATGCATTATTGGCGACCCGCGTAGGAAATCTTTTAAAGAATCTTTTAGAAGAATCTTTTAAAGAATCTTAAAAAAAGTCTTGAAAGAATCTTTAAAGGAATCTTGAAAAGAATCACGTATAGGATCCGGAGCAAGATTCTTTCCAGGATTCTTTTCAAGATTCTTTCTATCCGAAAGCGTTCTAAGAATCTTTCAAAGAATCTTCGAAAGAATCTTGAAAAGCGTCTTTAAGAGAATTGTAAAAAGATTCTGTCCATTAAACAGAAAAATCTTTGAAAGAATCTTAATGAAATTTTTCAGATGAATCGAGCAAATCCTGTTGTTGCTTTCCCTTGGTGTCGAGACAGTATATTTCGATACGTCAACGAAGGGTAAACCCCTCGTGTATAGTCGAACTCAGAACAGCTTTGCAGTCTTATATACGTTCAGGCTTCAAGTTACTTGCGAGAAACGCTTCGACCGTTCGCCATCTAGTGGCATCGTACGAAACACTGATATTCAATACTCCGCTAGATGGCGAGCGGTCGAAGCGTTTCTCGCAAGTGACTTGAAGCCTGAACGTATATAAGACTGCAAAGCTGTCCTGAGTTCGACTATACACGAGGGGTTTACCCTTCGTTGACGTACCGAAGTGTACTGTCTCGAAACCAAGGGAAAGCAACAACAGGTTTCGCTCGATTTCTCTGAAGAATTTCATTATGATTCTTTCAACGATTTTTCTGTTTAATGGACGGAATCTTTTCACGATTCTCTTAAAGACGCTTTTCAAGATTCGTTCGAAGATTCTTTGAAAGATTCTCAGAACGCTTTCGGATAGAAAGAATATTGAAAAGAATCCTGGAAAGAATCTTGCTCCGGATTCTATACGTGATTCTTTTCAAGATTCTTTTAAAGATTCTTTCAAATATTCTTTCAAGGATTCTTTCAAGACTTTTTTTAAGATTCTTTCAAGACTATTTTTAAGATACTTTCAAAGATTCTTTCAAGACTTTTTTAAAGATTCTTTCAAGGATTCTTTCAAGACTTTTTTTAAGATTCTTTAAAAGATTCTTTTTTTCTACGCGGGGAATGTCTTTTAAATGAGTTTGCTGATATGACTGATATAGTGTGTGACGTTTGTTATCGATCTGGCCAGCGATACGAGAAGACACCAAGAGCGATAAACTTGAGAGGTTTGGCACCTAGGCAGAGTCTCGAGGCGAGTAGCAGTTGTAGGTGACGCACCCGAGAGTGTCCCACTGGCCGTAGTCCTTTGAGGCGGCGAGTCCATGCTTATAACACCGGGGACGTGATTGACCCGACGACCCAAAGTACCCTGATGATGAACCTGCATCTCGAGGCTACTCTTACCGAAGTCTTGTATACTCTGATCTATTAAATATGTACTGGCTGCTGTCTTTCTTCCTTCGTCCTATTCAAACACATTAATTTTTTTTCACGTTACACTTGACCATTAATCAAGATGCTTCCGCATTAATTTTTTTACAACTAATTAAAGTCTCTTTAGCATCAGGGATGGATATAGTGCACGTCTTTTGTATAAATAAAAATTAATTGACCACTTAGAATATAAAGTAAATGTCCCAGTAATCGACAGTGTACCAGTAATCGTCAGTTATGTTTTTTGAATATAGATTTTGATACAGTTAAAGCACACGTTGACGATCACTGGTACACTGTCGATTACTGGAACATTTATCTTACTCAAAAATTGTTCTGAAATTCTAAATTTATATTGAATTACACAGTAAAAACTAATTGCTTAATTATTTAACAGATGTTTTGTGTTTATTTAACGTAAGCTTTCCTGCGTCTTAAGAATGTCATGTTGAATTTGAAAAGGGGTAGAAAAAATGCGTAGATGTTACCCATTTTTTTGTGTTGTATTGCAAGTGATGAATTTACACATTATTATTTTTTGAATTGGAAATGACATAGAAAAATCGACAAATTTGCACTTTTTTTATGCGTTAACGATGTATGATAGGTACACGTGATTTTCAGAGAAAATTTCGAACACTTCCCGATGGAATAAAAATCGAAAAAAAATCAAGCATGTAAGAGGTGCTCAAAAGATCGGATTTGCATAATAATAATTCGAAAATTTTATTAACAAATTGATGAATAAAAAAGTTGTTGTACAAATCATCCGACAACCAAACGATTTTTTCGAATGAAAATGATTTGTTAATTTTTCCGAATGCATATGAATTTTTTCAAATTTTTTTTTGTTTTTAGAAGTTTTGTTTTTTTAATTTGACAAATGCGCAAAAAAATAATTAATTTTGTATAATATAATATACAATAATATAATAACTATCTATTACGCTGAAGATATTTTTTGACAAACATATATCCAAAATTCGATATTTTTTGCGCATTTTTCAAAACAAAACAAAAAATTTAAAATAAAGAAAAAATTCTGAAAAAATTTATATGTACTCGGAAAAATTGACAAATAATTTTCATACGAAAAAAAAAAAATTAGATTGTCGGGCGAATTGTTCAACAATTTGTTGCTTCATAAATTTGTTAAAACATTTTCGAATTATTGTTATGCAAAATCGATCTTTTTATCACCTTTTACATTCTTGATTTTTTTCCGATTTTCATCCCATTGGGAAGTGTTCGAAATTTTTCTCTGAATCTCACGTTCAGCGGGTCAGTACCTATCATACATCCTTAAGTTGAAAGTGACATGAAAGATTTATAGAATTTACAATGTTTTATATGTTAAATTAGAAGTGACAAACTAGATTTATAGAATTGACAGTTTATTTTGTAAAAATGCCAGACAATATAAATTCAAAGCTAAAGCTAAGCAACACATTTTTATGTAGAACTGATAGAAAATATAATGTCGTAGCAAAGTAACCGTTTTATATGTAAAAATGAGAAGATTCTAAGATATATATCTTAGAATGAAAACACCAAATTTTAATACATTGCTTTTGTAGTTTTTGTGTAAAGTTGAAGAAAAAAATGTCTGTGATCATATGTGTACAGAAAATTTCGGTTGAACGCACAGAAAATTTAATTTAGTTTTTACTGTGTACAATTAACATTAAGTCAATGAGTCATGGATTAGAAAATTAGGTTTGGTCCATCCCTGGTTAGTATCTCATGCGTTATGCATTTTATAGCGCAGAAAGATATTTTCACGCAATCAGTTGTTATTTTTCTGGCTTTATTAAGTTTGATTAATTGTTTATTTAGCAATGTAGTGTCAGAGAGTATCGTAAAGTTTTAATGGACAAAAATTGAAATAAGGAGAAACAAAAGAAATTGTAAAATTGCCAAAACGGAATTGTTCTGGCGGATCCGAATTAGTTGAAAAATCATAATTTTTGGAATAAATGATTTTCATAATTTCAATTGCAACTGAATAGCCTATCACAATAAAACTTCTGACGGGCAGAAATTCGTCGTTCGCAAGCATGAACAATGACTATGGATTTTTATTTATCATTTTTGCTCAACAGGAGAAAATAAATTTAAGAAATACTTAAGGGAATGCTGGAGTAGATTTTTTTACCGACTTTGGTCGGTAAAAATAGGCGAGTTCGTAGTATACACTATTCATCGAAAATATGCTACAAATATACGTCAAATTTTGCAAGGATGTAATAAAAACATTCATACTTGGATGTCCGGTCGAATTACTGTTCAAAACATACAAGAAATGTAAGAAATTGTATATTATTGAACCTCTCAAAAACCAATATGGCCGCTCGAAATGTCAACAGGTCCTTTGAGGTAAGATATAAACGTTTCTGGAACTCAGATGTGTTAAATCAGACCGGATACCCATTCTTTGATTATTCCTGTACCTTTCAATACCATCGGAATGTCGATTACACAAACCAAATCCACGAATAGTGTATACTACAATTGCAAAGACTGTTTGCTTTTCGCACAGGCTCAGAGCTGGTAAAGAGCATGAATATAGTTCCGTCATTAGGAGACAGGTGGCGCTGTTTACTTTTGGCAAAAGCTCCGAGCCTCTGCAATGCGACCGTAATATACACTATATATGGATTTGGCTTGTGTAGTTAACATTCTGATGGTTTTGGAATATTTAGAAATCATCACAGAATTGACGTCCGGTCTGATTTTACATATCTAATTTCCAGAAACAATTATATCTTACAGCAAAGGTCTGTTGACATATGGTGTGCGGCCATTTTGCTTTCGGTATCTTTTGCCAAAAGTAAGCAGACTACTCGGCGTCACCTGTGTCCTAATCGGGAAACTTACCGACCAAAGTCGGTATGAAAATCTATTCCAGCATCCCCTTAAACAGTAGGAGGAGGAATCCTTTAAGAACACTTTAAGTATTAAACATTTTTTTAACGTTTTCTTAATTCTGTTTTTTTTAAATTATTTAAACGAGAGGATGGCGCTAATTTTCTTCGGATCCGTGAAGTGAAGAGGAGAATAATCGAGATAGTAAAGTAAAGCGTGTACGGCAAACTGGCTTTGAGTAAATCTAAATAAAAGGAATGGTGAAGAAAGAAAACGAAAAGAGACAGAAGGAAAGAAAAAGTGTTAACAGAACTCAAACCTACCCTCCGACATTACTTGTTACTAAGAACATACTGACTGATCGCACTGACCACGTAATCGTTAGCGTCGAAGTTAACATCGCTCTTCTCGTCCGAAACTGAACTTAATTCTCCGGTCATTGTGTCCCCGTTGACAGTCGATGGTGCGTACATATCCGCTGTCTGTGATTTATTTATACCTGCACAAATAGAAACAATTCTGTCATTAGAGACTATTTCGACATGGACAGAGATATAGTCAAACTTTTATTCGAATAACAATAATAGTGTATTGTTTGTGTATTTTTTTGTTATTTTCAATTATAATTAAAACGCGTTAATTAATTACAGGCCTAAGAGAAGTTGTACTTTCGTTTTTGAGAACAACAATTGAAAAAAAAAGAAATATTTTCCTAAAGAATGGAGAACATTTCGCAGTGCAAATTAAAAATTTACATTTTCGATCAATAAATCGGCAGAATATTTATTATATGACAACGTGAAATTATTATAAATATTTGGAAGTAAAACAAAATGCATTACAAGCCTTTTTACCATGATTTAAAAAAAAGTTTTTGCCGTCGGAAAATGAAACCTAAATTTTTATTTCTTTAAGATATCGAATTTTGGCCTTCACTATCGTTCTCAATTCGCATAATCTACCTCAGAAAATATTGGTTACAAGTCTTTTTACCATGGTTAAAAAAAAAGTAACTTTTTCCGCTTCTGATACCAGAATTCACAGAGTCGACTTCCGGTCGGAAAATGCAAAAGAAATTTATGTTTTCTTGATGATACCGAATTCTGACCGCATTTAATGAAAAATAAAAACGCTCTTTTCACGGAATTGCAATTTTGTTATTCGAATAAAAAGTGATATCTCATTTCATAAAATTGAATAGATGAGGTGAGAGTGTAGAAATCATTGATAAAAATGTCGATTGATGTAAGTATTCGTGATTCGGTAGTTGGACGATGAGAGTATACCGAACGTGATTAAATCCATTTGACACTTACGGGCCTTATTCCGCTTTCTCACAATGTACCACAACAAGATGAAGAGATTAACGATAAAAAAGACGATTGAAGTTGCGGCAACGGTATAGATATAATTCATCGGGAAGTCGCCTTTCTCCAACAGTACATCTGGCAGATTCACTCCGGTATTTGGTCCTAGGAAACGCACAGAAAGAAAAGAAAAATATTCGTATTGTTGAACGATATTTACCAGAACGCTGGGCCTTCTTTTTCGACTTTAATGTAGCATAGACTATGGGCGTAGCAATGAGTAGACAAGCACAGGCGGATACAGCGATGATTATGACGATGACGTATGATGAGTTAATCTCGCTGGCGGTCAACTCTGTCGGTGGTGCCTCGCCTGTAACCCAAGCCAATACCCCGTCACCCCGGATGTTATCCATGCAACCATGTTAGTTTTCACGCACATTGCGATCAGCAACAAAATCAATAGACAAAATTCAATTATTTTCTTTGTATCCACGCGATATCAATTCAAAGCAAATTCCTTGAAAATTTAAGACTTCAGCTACGTAGTAAAAACTAATTTGACGTTTTTCCTACTTTCAACGAAAACATTTTGTCCCCAAATTACAAGACATTTTGTTAGTTTTACAAAAAAAAAAATTGGTCATTTTCGAGTTTTACATTTCTAGTTCAACTTATTTTAGTAATTGCTTTTGTTAAACTAGAAGCTGACCGATTATTTCCTGTAAATGTAAGAAAAAGAATTCTGCGTATATTTGTAGACAGATTTTTTTTGTTTAAAGTACAAACAACTTGTATACTTTTTTTACTGCGGGATATAACTCTTGGGCACTTCCAACGAAAAATTTAGCATTGAAAAAGTATTTGGAAATCCACGTAGCAGTCAATTGCGCTCTAGTCTCTACTTTTTGGTTCAAATCAGAGTTGTAAATGCCTAATACTTACAGAAATAATGATGATGATACGATCAGCTCTATAATTATGATTTTATAATAATAATATGTAGCGATTGTAATACGATGATTAAACTTTGGAATGGCTGCAAAAATTATTATTTGTCAATAAAAATTCACGGTAATCCTTTTGAAAAAATGAAAAAAAAAGAAATGCTTAAGAAATAATGCATTATTTATATCTTCCATTTTTTCCACTATTTCTTGCAATATTAAAGTAAAAATTATTATTTTTTACAGCTATTTAAATGTTTACACTCTATTTTATAATCACTACATATTATTATTATGAAATCATAATTACAAAACAATTTGTACTGTAAACTATATCTCATGAATTAATGGGGATTTACAACTCTGGTTCAAATAATACTTAATATTTTATAAATCCAATAATTAAATTATTTATACCTCGGTGGTTTTTTAGATACAGAGTATTATAGAAAAAGCAGTAGAGACTAGAAAACTCGTCAATTGGCGATAAAAAAATCGAGGGTGAGTCGTACGCTTAAACGCCCCGTGAGCAATGATTAACCGCACAATATTCAAGCACCGATGATTTTTACTGGATAAAAAAATTGCAAGCTACTCATGCATCTACGAGTATTAAGGGCGTTTCCGTTCCTGGTTACATCGAGGCGTTTATTCTATTTTTGTTGTCTATAGTTTGAGTGTGTAACGTGTTGAATAACCCCGCGATATTTCTATCAATGAGCATGAAAAATGAATGAGCGCGACAACAAACATTTAACCGAATATCTAACAAGGTTTAGTTCCCATTTACATAGCACTATTTTTATTACGAAATGCAAACACTTTTGTTTTTTTATCGATGCGAATATTTCTTGTTGCAAACTTACGTAGCGTCTGGACCTTCACCAAGTCTGGGAGAAAAGGACTTTCGCCTTTGTCGTTGATAGCTTTTATACTGAAAACATAGTATGTTCCCAAGTTCAGCCCCGTGATTCGGGCTGTGTAATTATCAGGCTTGATGTCCATGTAATAGTAACGATCTTCGTCGTCCAGCGCTGGTCGCCAACGGATTTGATAGGACGTTGGTAGACCACCGTCAAAACCTCGTTTCCATACCAATGTTACAGCGTCGTGGGTTACATTGTAAACCTCCAGGTCCATTGGCTGATCGGGCGGTGACGTTACGTCCAAATGTATATCGTCACTGGATTGACCCATTTCGTTGTGGGCTTTACAAGTGTATTTTCCGTAATCCTTCACGTTTACATGATAGATCGTCAGTGTGGACTGTGCCTCGAGCTTGGATATCTGCGAATTATAAACTCGGTAAGAAATTCATCCAAGAAAATATTTGTGAGTTTTGAAAAGAGTTTGAAAGTTTAAAAAAGTGATTTAATTTTTTTTTTAGTCACATACAAAACTCATATTTTTTTCTGTACTATAAATTATGTGACTCAGTCTTCGGTAGGTAAACAACAAAATTTATAAACCACTCAAAGTTTTCTCATAATTCAATAATTTTTAGTTATTTTTGTGATTTATCATTTCGGTTATTAGAATATATTTTTCTGCGATGAATTTCGAAAATTATGTGAAATTTTAGGGAATAGTATTGATATTTAATGTTACCAATAGAAGACAGAATTTCTGAATGAAATTTTAGCTAATAATGAAAGTATAAATAAAAAATGGAGAAAACCGTTTCCCAATTCGAATAACTGAATAACAATCGAACAAAATGATCGATCTTTGCTTAAATAAAAACAAGTAATTTTAGATTGCTGAGCATAAAGAATTTTTCTTATTCGCCTTTAGGATGCTATTCAAATTTCTACTGCTCATCCTTTATTGTTCGTTCGACCGTTGACTTAACTTACGTTATGGTATGTAATTTCATATTTTTGTGTAGAAACATTAGGTGTGACGGTCCGTGAGCCGTACGTCCAAATAAATGATGGCAATGGGGATCCTCGAGCTTTGCAGTAGAGGCTGACATTTACACCCTTTTTGGCTGCAGCTTTTTTCGTCAGCGGTGTATTCATCATTACAGGTTGAACTGTTGAATAAAAAACGAAGATTTTCAATGAATTCTCAAAATCTTTGCTCCTATTTAATAATATATTGCGAATCTTTCGTTTGCCAAGTGTACGTACAATTAGTTATGAAGAGAATGGGCTCGGAGGTGACGTTTCCGATTCCGTTGTTCACGTTGCAACGATACTCGCCAACATCCTCTTGGCCAGGATTTTCGATGTGGAGGTAAGAAGTACTGTTCGCAAAGGAAGTCGAATAACGACCAGCGAGCTCCGAATTCGTACCAACTTTGTACCAGGTGACGTACTCGTCGCCAATTGGGCTACCATCGATTTCGCAAAACAATTTGGCCTCGCTATTTGGTGGATACACCAAACCGGATTTCGAAATTCGTTTTATTTCCGCTGCATCTACGAGGTAAAAAAAACAAATTATTGTCCGAACGTAATAGTGGAGTATTTTAAATGTGATATTCAGGCAAATTTTGAAGGAGAAATATTTATTTCCTTTCGGAATATTGCAAAACGGTTTAACAGTGGTAAATGCCTCGCTGAAAAATCAATTCAATGATTGACCATGAAAACGCACACAAGCAAGTAAATTAATAAAAAATTATTCAGTTTTATTTATGCGAAAAACTGCCTGGCATACACTTCAAACTTTTTATTAATATTTGCGTGATTAATACACGCAGTTTGTGTTTATTTTTCTTATGATTTAATTGTTATTAAATATATTATAAATGCGACCGGCATGTTTAAATTTTATACAATGATTTTGAAATCAATTTTGGTGGAAAAAATTCATGGAAAGTGATCATCCAGAATATACGATATCGAGTTATATAAATATTATTTTTACTCACATTGCACCGTTAAATTCAGTTGATAGTACGTCGAACCCTCTGAGTTGTTCGCTTCGCAGCTATAAGTGCCTGCATCGTTGCGTTCGAGTTTTGTTATGTTTAACGTCCTACCCCTTGCGGATATTCTTTTGTGGTCGTTGCTGAGTGGTAGACCGTCTCTCGTCCACGTATAATTAATTTTCTCGGGATTCGCGGTTGCAGAAACGGATATGACGAAAGGTTCGCCCTCCATACCGATTAGTTCATTGGCATCCAAAGTTTCGAAGATAGGCTTATCTGCGTACGAGAAATAAATAAGAAATTCGTGTAAAGTATTTGTGAAAAAAATAAACTTCCCACACTGAGAGAAAATAATGGTATTAGTAACTATAAAGTGACAACTATTCATTTTCAATTCGTACGACCAATTTTTTAATAGTTGCCACAACTAACAAACAGTTACCATAACTATTTTCCTAATTACCGTAACTATGAAAATAGTTGCATGGACTAAAAATTAATAGTTGTCACTTTATAGTTGACTGTACTACTACGATTTCTCTGAGGGCACGAAACATAATATTTCTTTAAATATTTTAAAACTTTCCACGAGGCATAATAGTAGCAGTAGTAAAAGAATTTATTGACAATGCGTTGTACATTTTTTTTTCCCTTTAGGTACATGGTTTTAAAAATGTTCGGATTGCCAATAGGCCATCGACCGAGGTCCTTTAGCCTTGTTTTACTAGTTGCGTGGACGTTTAATATATTATTCTTACATAAAATCCATATACTTCTTACGTCTGTCTGTCTTCAGCCATTAAATTAAGTCGATGGTGTATAGTTAGAGTTGGGTTCTTCGGTAACCGATTTACATTTGGGGTTGGAGTGAAACACAGTTCATTAATACCAACGATCTGATTTTTAGCGAATTTTTTTGAGAGTTGCTCGGCTCGGGTTACTATTGGCGTAATGCCTGTGAGTTTGTATAGTAGTGTGTTGGGTGGGTTATGTATAGGATTTGCCGGGTGTCGTATTCGCGTTAGATTTCGGATTGCACATGTTTCCGCGGTTTTTAGTTTTTGAATTGCGTTTTCTTTGCAATTGAGGAAAATCGGATGAGCATATTTAATGATCGATCGACAGACGCATTTATAAATTTTCGTTAGGTATTTGATATGAAGGTTCTTATTTTTGAAAGTAATGCTTCTAAAATGAGTCGCTCTTGTTTTAATATTGGCTTTACATTTCTCAAAGTGGATGTTAAAGTTTAGTTTTTGGTCGATGCTGAAGCCTAAATATTTGGTCTGGTGAAGTGGCGTGATTTCTACATTAGACATGTGGATTTTAGGTGAACCTGGTCCTATTTTGTGGTTGTATATGGTCGGTTGCGATTTTTGAGGGTTCGGTTTGAGTCTCCATTTGTTGAACCAGGTTATTGTTTTATGGACCGAGATTTGGAGTGCATTGATGCTATTGTTTACATTATTATTGTGGGTGATTAGGACAGTATCGTCGGCAAATTGCAAAATGTAGTTGTCTGGATTAATTTCTTCTTTGTTGGTTAGAATCATAATATTTCCTTAAATATTTTCAATAGTGTAAATCCATCGAATGAGGAACTTACAGAGAACGTCAAGAGTCGTAGCGTCGAGGCTGGCTCTTTTCATTACGGCATTTCTCGCTTCGCAGGTATAAATGTCACCGTTCATTTCTTCCGTTAAATTGAGAGCTAATTCTACGGTGGATACGAAACCACCGTGAAGTCCAGTCTTCGTGCCGGTGGTCGTTCCTTCGAGTGCCATTCCCGATTTATACCACGCCATCTGAGCTGCGGGATTACTGCTGCTGGATTCGCAGATTATTCGACCGGCCATACCAGCACGAAATATTTTCGGTTCACGGGTGATCTTCACTTGAGCAGGAGGAACTGTGGATCAGAAAGAAAATTCACACCTTTGGTTTAATACCGATTGAATTTATTGAAAAAAATTGGAGAATATGCTTTTAGAAATACTTACAATTCACTCTGAGAGTGATTTGACGGCGCATCGGCATTACCGTCGCCGAATTTACGGCTTCGCATCTCACGGGTGCCGTATTATCCGACGCGTTCACAAGAATTTCAACCTCATTGGAAACTACGTGTTCGCGAGTTCTCGACGTACCCAATATCTGAATAAACAAGATATTCATACTTTAAATCCTTGTGCTAGTGATCCGAATTTTATCTTTTTAACGATATGTTTACATTTTATTAAGAACGTTGGAGCTCTTCGGGTTAGTGAAATCTATGCTAAATTTCTGTAATTGTATGCGTAAAATTTTGAGGAGTTAAAAATACTAGTGGAGGTTGATTTAGCTTAGCAAAAACACATTTTCGAATTATCGGTTATTTTTAAGCTACGTTTTTATTTATTGATTTCGTTTAAAAAAAACAATCTGGTATTTTTTAAAGATTTTCATGTAGGATCATTTATACCGTTTAATAAAAAACGTTGATGAGCCAACGGAGATTTTTAGAAATAAACAAACGGCTGGCATTGTAAAACAGTTCAATATGTAGGCTCTCAATTTGTAGAGTGCCTTAAGAAATAGTAAGTAATAATCGTAAAACACGCTGAATACAATCGATAGGATATTGCAAACGTGCAATAGTAAAAACAAAATCAGAATGCATAGATTGAGAGAAGGTTTCTTACGCTTTTGTCATTTTTATACCACATAAGAGTGGCTGGAGGATTTCCGGCAATAGCAGTGCACGTAAGTTTGAGAATGGAACCCGCATCGATGCTAGTGTTCGAATCGTATCCGGTAATTCCCAGGTCATTCGGAGGGTCTGTAAAGGTGCGAAAATACAAATATGAGTCTTTTACCAGAACGTAAAATATACCCTATTTACACGCTGTACATTGAAGAAAAGAAATGTAACACGTACAAATAACGTTGACGATATGCGTGCCAGTAACGGTACTGCCAATTTTCTTGTTCATCGCGTGACAAATTACAACGACACTCCGCACTTCCTTGCTTATAGTGAACGTCACGTTTGAAGAAGTTATCCAACCGCCTTTGTTAGCTACTTGATTTATTTGCGTGCTGTTATTGAAGTTGAGACCACCGACTGTCCATTTTATATCAGCCGGTGGATTTGAATTTGCGGTCGTGCACATCGTTGTCACTTTTTCTTCGGCCTTGGCCTCAGTGGGTCCTGTTATTCGCACTTCCTCCGGCGAAACTGAAGAAATAAAGATTGAAAAATGATTTAACAAAAAGAAAAAAAAAATTGATTGCAAAATGTGTATTTGATGTCTTGGAACTATTTATACATAAACAGGTATATTGAAGTTAATATAAAATTACGCAGTGAATTAAAAATAAAATAAAATAGTCAAAATACTAAAAGTACTGCAATTTCATATTTGCTTTCATTTTACTGCAAAAGAATATTAGTTTAACAACACAATTTTACACTAATTTAAATTAACCAATTAATGCATAAAAACTTGCAAACATATTTATAGTGTAAGCAAATTAATTGTACCTATTGTAAAAAATATTTACCTAAAATTTGATGTTAAAGTACTAGAAGTTTTAATGCATAAACGAGTATAGTAAATGTAATGTACATGTGGGATGTTAAATTATTGTGTGGTAGAGTAAAAACGCTAACAGTACTTCAATGATCATTCACTTTCATTTTATTTTAAATGTACATTAACTTAAAATCATTATTGTACATTATATTGAATTTAACAGTTCATGCATAAAATCTTCCAAATCGTTTTAATGGGTAACTGATTTGTTACCTCACTCAATTAAAACGCTAAAAGCACTTTGATTATAATCATCCACTTTAATTTTACTTTAAATATACATTCATTTAACATCATTGAATTTATCAGTCAATGCATAAAATCTTTCAAACCGTTTTAATGGGGTAACTGATTTGTTACCTCACTCAATTATTTGATTGAGACAATCAATTCGATCGCCGGGAGCATATTTAATCATGCAAGTTCGTTAGAAATATAATTAATTGTCTATATATATAATTAACTATGTTTCTAATATAATTAGTTGTCCTAACAATTCTAATAACTCTAACACCTCTTATAGTTAAATATAGTTAATTATATAGAATATAATTAGTTGTTAAGACAATTAATTATATTTCTAATGAACTTCATGTGCATTATTTTGCTTCCTCATAGAGGAAACTTTGTTTTCATGAAAAAAAAACTTCGAGATTTTTATGTCAGGATACTTAGAATTGTCCAAAACGTCCAGAAAAGTGATCTAAAAAAATGTCCATATGAATGTATGAGTGTGTGTCCGAAAATTCGAACGCCGATAACTCAAGAACGGTTTTGTATATCGCGCTCAAATTTGGCACACTAGTGTAGCAGCAGACCCTCTTCAACTGTAGCAATTTTCGACAAAATTTGTGCGAAAATGTCGATTTTATGCCGTTTTGAATTTTTTTTAAAAAGGACGTGGTCGCTCTAACTTTCGTAAAATTGAGTCTATTTTGCTAAATAGTTCGTTATAAGAGTAGGTGCACTCAATGCTGTTTGGTATTGAATTTGGCTCGAATCGGTAAAGTGGTTCAGATTTTATGGAATTTTGAATTTTTCAAAAAATTGACATTATCGCTCTATTGTAACTTTTGCAAAACTTAAAATAGCGAGCTCAAATTTTGTATATAAATGAAACAATATTCAGCCATTATATATGTATAATTTACTGACAAACGGTATGAAATTTGTGATTTTATGGAATGTTGAATTATTTTTAATAATATACGTTATCACATTTATTTTCGAAAACGCTCTAATAATAACGAAATAACGGAATAACGAAATACAAAAAGCGAATTCACAACATGTTTATTTATCTAATTTAAAAAAAGATGCAAAGTAAAACCTTGCACATTGCTTCCTCATTATTTTTCGCTTTTTACAAAGCTTCCTCTATGAGGAAGCCAAAATTGAATAACATTCTTTTTTGCTTCCTCAGAGAAGAAGCTTTGTAAAAAGCGAAAAATAATGTGGAAGCAATGTGCAAGGTTCTACTTTTTTTCTTGTGTATTGTAAGAATTTGTAATAACTTACAGTATACAGTGAGGTCAACGTGCACGTTCATTTTCGAAACGCTCATTATATTGGAGACCTCGCATCTGTATCTCTTCTTGTCATCTTCAGCACGCGCCTCGAAAGACAGAGCATTTTCGGAAAGTGTTCCTTCCGTTCGATAAGCAGTGTGGAGCATTTCGTCGTTACGGAACCACACAATCTGCGCCGGAGGATTTCCGCCTCTCGATCTGCACACCAAATCCACCTGCTGTCCTCGTTGAATTATTTCGCCTTCCGTATACCCTTCAATGTACGGCGCTCCAGGAGGATCTGCGAAATTGAATTTTCGTGTTGAAACATTTTTCCTCATTTCCATCACCAGATCTTTTATTCTCGTAATAAATTGCCACGGCGTCTAAAGATGTCTAAAAAGAATTTGTTACTCAGTGTCAAATCTGAGTGATGAGAACGAACACGTTAGTGATGGTGTTAAAAGTTGTTTATTTTAGTTTGAATGACTATGAGTGATTTTTGAAGGCCATTTTATAACTCGAAGAAAATAGAGTTATTCGAAATAATTAATCGTTAAGTTTAATTAAATTGGCTAGGCTGTTTTATTTTGGTTGGATAAATTATTAGATATTCACTAGGTTTTAGAATATTTAGCCATATTAGTGGGAAATCGTATAAATATTTAATTAAATCAAAATAAAAAACTCTGCGAATTTTTTTTGCTCAAAATTGCCACGGACGGTAAATAAAAGAACATGAGTAAAAGGAAAAAGAAGGCGCATTCCTTTTTCGACTACTTTTATTTTCGCAAAATTTTGCAATGAATTTTTATTAACATTTTTTTAAATTTCCTTTTTAATAATATATTGATATAGTTTGTCGCCCATAGGTTATTAAAAAAAGCACTACTAAATGATTTGAGAAACAAGAAAACAAAATGAAGCGAATGAGAAATAATAAGTCGTTGCAAATTTGCACTGAATACATTTTTGTCCCAAGATCTTGATACAACTCATGATTCTTCGCTCTGTGTCTTAACAACTTTTGGAGAAAGTGAATAAACGATTCTCCATGCTGAACAGATTTAATAAGTTTTTAACGAGAAAATTACCAAAGTTTAGAAAACTATTGAGGATAATTTTATGAGGCAAGTTAGGAACGTGGAGGAAAATGAGGTTTTCCTGCGACGTTATCGCTTTATGGAAGCAATTGACGATTGTGAAGAGCTGAAGTTGTTGCCTGAAGATGCATGATGGCTACTTACAGAACACTGATAGCTTGACAGTGGCTCTCATCGGACTGCCAACTTTAATGGCAGGATGTCTGGCGTCGCAGGTATAATCAGTCTCATCATCGTCCTGTGTTGGAGTTATTGTTATCGATCCGTGAGTATCATATTTGAGCAATGTTTTCTTTGATTCTCCTGGCTTCAGTACTTCTTTATCTGAAAATGAAAAAGGAATAAACTTAACTACAGCAATTAAATCCGATATTACAGCAAAAGTCCATAAATTTTTAAACATATATATACGGGGCATTCCACGCCGTTTCGACCTGGATTTGACCTCGACCTCTCGGATTTGGCTCATTATTTTTTACAGGCTTAGTTGGACGCTCAACTCCACAATTTTTTTTCTTTTTTTTTAAGTCCATTTTTTTAAATATATTTTTAAAGTGACATAGAAAACCCCATAATTTAAAAATCTGATAAAATTCTCAAAAATACTTTGGGCAGTAACAGAATTATGTAGCTTATAGTCAAAGTGGGGAAGATTTTCCTTCTTACAGTTTTTAAGCTTTTTTTATTTAAAAAAATTATTAAAAAATAGAAAAAATAATTAATCTACTACAGGCGATTGGCCAAACGTTTATTTATGTAAAACCGAAGTTTTCAGAATTTTTTCAGATTTTTAGGAAATTGTTCAGATTTTTCCGAACTATGCAAATTTTTTTAAAATATATTTTTAAAGTGCCGTAGAAAACCCCATAATTTAAAAATCTGATAAAATTCTGAAAAATACTTTATTCAATAACAAAATTATCTAGCTTATAGTCAAAGTGGCGAAGATTTTTCTTCTTATAGTTTAGAAACTATAATAAGAAAAGTGGATAAGGTTTTTTTCTAAAAAAAAAGGTTTTTTTCTAATTTTATCAATCACATCGTTAGTACATTTTTATTTTATATAATTGTGTAATAAAAATAAACATTATCAGAAAATGTCGAGTGGATGCAAACGATTGACAAATCGCATTGATAGAATCTTTTTTTTTCTACTGGATTCGTTATACAAATAAGCCAGTTATAATCTTCGTCAACGATTCATTTCTACTGCCACTGTAGACAAGTACTCAAAGTACGGAAAGAGAACTGGACGTATACCCAGAGCGGATTAAAAGCTCATACGGGAGGTTGCGAGCTTTTGGTCTCTGTCAGATTGGCAAACCGCGGGGCTCTCTACTGAGTCGTAGATTACACGATTCCAGGAAAGAAAAATGAGTGCTATTCGAGGTTGATGTTGTCTTTTTCAGTAACAGGAAGAAAAAACTTGTTCCACCGAAAAATGAGTTTATTTGGTATTACCGCCAGCATTACGGACTTTGAAAAAATAAAAAATACTACCATCTGCTGAAAAAAGCTTAGCGCAAAATTCGACATTTACATTTTTCGTTGTGAGGGATCTGATAAATACGCTAGGATAGTACTAATCCTTATAATTTCTTGCTGCGTCAGCTTTAATCCCCGAAAAACGTATGAAAAGTAGAAACGTGCACATGGCTTTCTCATTATTTTTACATTTCCGGATTATTTATCAAACCGCCTTCTATAAAGACGTATGTTCACTCATTTTCGCTTCCTCGCAGAGAAAGCTCTGTGAGATATGCACGGAGAGAAATGGATCAGCGAATATAGCTGCCACTCGCAGAAAATATGGTGCGGCGGTGACATATGGGCTCTATTATAAAAGCTCATATAAACAACTTACAGCTTACGATACCTATAGTAATCGTCCGAAATTTGCTTGATTACAATAATGACTTATTCCTTAACAGGATAGTACTCCGTTGTATCTGTATCTTTTTGAAAGCTGAAAACATTGGAGTAATCTTCATTTACATGGGACTTATTATCGTCGATTAGTATTAATATCCTATTTCGCTTTGGGATTATCAACATGTAGGGATTTTTTAGATTCGCAAATAAGGACATGATTAATGATGACGTCGCGAATTTATTCATCCACTACATAAGTAAAATTTTCCTAACAGCATACGTTTATTGTTTGAGGTTTTTTTTAAAGTCTTTCTTTTCTTCAAAAGTGTTGGGTCGTTACTATTTTATAACGACCCGAAGAGAGCGACAAAAAATCGATATATTGTCCTGCGATATAATGCCACAGGACGAATCGGCATGAAACCTCCCCGCTTATATGCGCCTCCATAGTCACTTCCATTTACGAGAATCAGTACACGAATTCGCCATCTAGCGACAGCACAAATAAGTAGAACTGTGAATCTAGAGTGTAATAAGAAATGTTGTAATTACTATACACCATAAGAAACATTGACATGTCATATTTATATGGTAAACAAACCCAGAGAACATTTAGTGAGTTTTTAGCCGCTAGATGGCGAATAACCACGACTTTTCTCGTAAACGAACAGATCTACGGCGGTGCATATAAAGAGCAGTCTTTTCGCCCAAAAGTGTCTTTCGTGGGACATCGAAGACATGGCAGTGGCGCTGCCCATTATTTGTGTTTTTAGTCGAGTTGTCATATGATAAGTTACAACTCTGACTTATCGACCTACTTTGGCTAGCGTGTTGCAGTTACAACACAACAGTCAGAGAAACAAAATTAAATTACAAAATATGATGGCGTCTTTAAAAATGTTCACATTTTTTATACACTAACTTGCAAAGCATATTCAATACATTTGCCTTTCCTTCCCTAAAATACATTTAAGGAAACGCATAGAAAATCCTTCCATAATTAATTTCAGTATCATATTGTAAATAGTACGAAAAATGTACTAATTGTTGTTTACCGGGAATTGTTGTTTAAAGGGAATACCGTCATACGTATACGGATAAGTAAAAGTTCGGTTGGAAATATTAATATAGGAATAATGAGCATGGTACTAAAGCAAAATCAGAAAGATTACAATACATATTGTGAAAGCTTCTACGTGTATAGGAACAACTTTGATAAAGCCCTTGTGTTATCGCGGTACGCAAGTTATAGTAATTAACAACAGAAACCCGCGTAGCTACTCACAGACTTTTCTCTCCGTGTGTGCAAGTTTCTATTTTGCATACGTGTTTTAAATCAATTTAAAAAACTGATAAATAATAAACAGTCAATAAATAATATGGAAAAATTCGAATTTTTATAAAATTCAAACACTTCTGTCGATCCTCAGTAAATTATATATCTGTCATCACTGAATATTATTTAGTTCACGTACGAAATTTGGTATCGCTAGTTCATGTTTTGTAAAAATTAATGCAATAACGTAAATTTTTCGAAGAATTGAAAACTCCATAAAATTGGAACCACTTTTTCGATTGCGGCCAAATTCAGTACCAAACAACATTATATGTATCTGCACTTATGAAGAACTATTTAGTGAAATATTCTAAATTTTGCAAAAGTTCGAGTGCACACGCTTTTTTTTTCAATTTAAGGACTGTAAAATCTAAATTTTTATATTAAATTTCCTAATTTTCATAGTATATAATAGAAAGTATTGTAATCCTACCTCTCATGTTCATATAAAATTTAATATACCAGTTTCTATAAAAAAAAATCTTCCTTTATCCGTAATGGAAATTTATACTAAATAATTAAAAATGTATGGATAGATAAGAATATTTAAACAGATTTAGCTTAAGTGCGACTAGGCCAATCTTTGCCAATTGTTAGAAGAGTTGCTCAATACATAAATTAAAATAAAACGCGAAAAATAATGAGGAAGCAATGTGCAAGGTTCTACTTTGCATCCTTGTTTTAATTAGATAAATATACATGTTGTGGATTCGCTCTTTCTATTTCGTTATTACGTTATTTCGTGATTATTAGAGCGTTTCCGAAAGTGAATGTGATAATGTATATTTAAATATGACGACGACGACGACGACGACGACGAGGACGACGACAACAACGACGACGACGACGACGAGGACGACGACATCAAAGGCGGATCTGCCTTTTCTACAATATCTGCTTTTCTCCATTTCTCGACGATTATTATTTTTAATTCTTTTTATTTTATCTTACTTTCTTAACTTTCGCGGAACTTATGAGCGAAATTCTACATTTATTAAAAAATTCAAAAAGCCGTAAAACCCCAACCACTTTACCGATCATCACCAAATTGCGTACACAGCGGGGCTGTATGTTATTTTCCGACTGTACAACATTTCGGTTCATTTCTCAAGATTCGACGTAATTTAGAGCAAAATGTATTTTTTTCGAAAAATTCAAAATTCTATAAAATCGGAACCGCTTTACCGATTTCGCTGAAATTCAATACCAAACGTCATTTAACGTGTCTTCATTTATAAAGAACTATTTAGCTAAATTGGCGAACTTTTACGAAAGTTAGAGCGATCACGACATTTTTTGAAAAAATTAAAAATTGCATAAAATCTGTTTACATTGATACATTTAATTAAAAATCACGTCAATAACAGAGGAGTCAATACTCTACCTGCGTGCAAAATTTTAGCTAGATCCATCGTGCCGTTCGTGAGTTATGGGCAATTGAATTTTCAGTGTCTGGATACATACACACACACACACACACACACACACACACACACACACACACATACACACATACAGATATATTTTCTAGACCACTTTTCTCGAATTTTTAGGTGATTCTAAGCATACTGACATGAAAATCTCGAAAAAAAAAATTTTCACGAAAACAAAGCTTCCTCTATGAGGAAGCAAAATTACAATTATTTCACATAAATTACTTGTACTTTCGAATATTATGGAATCTTGAATTTCCCGAAAAGTTTACGATATCGCACTAACTTTCACAAAGCTTGAGTTAGCGTAACAAAAGTTGCTACACAAGCGAAATAATATTCAGAAAGTAAAAAAATTTACAAATTTTTCTTTTTCTTTTTCAATTTAATATTATAGATTTTTGTGACTACAATTGATTTCATTATAACTGATCTTTTAGCTCTAAGTGATCACAAATTAGTTACAGCTGAGCAATGTTCATCGTTCATTTGGTCCAGAATGGCTCATAGCTTATAATTGAATCTCATAAAATGAGATTTGGTTATAAGCTTCAAGCCATTCTGGTATTATCAAAGGACTATTGATTTCTGTATCCCATTATTTGGTAAGCGCTCAAGCGGTATAGCTGGAATTTTTACGGAGATATCACGTAACATCGTAAATATTTGGCACTAAATTTATGGTTGATTTGGTTTCCAAATTACTGTCATAAGGATTAATAAATTCCAGTGATAGTTCCATCGTCAATGGTGGATAATAAAACTTTTATTAATGCACTATCAGTGATGAGATGGACAAAAGGTTAATAAAGCCGTGGCATTTCCCAGCCAGTAATAGAATAATGCTTTTTTCGAACCCTATTTGACCCAATATGACACAAAAGTAGACCAAAACTGCAATAAGACCAGAATGGCAAAATGCATCACCTGTAAACTATAACATCTACAATAAGTACAAAGAAAATAGTACTTTCGTATAGATGTTTCGATTTTAAGAAGCAATAAACCAATAAACTACATCGTAATCCGTTGTAAAATCTAGGCCACTAACCATCGAGTTCCGAAAAGTCAGGCCATTGTCGTTCGTTATTAAATTTGGCATAGCGGAAGTTGGGACAAAACAAGCATAAGAGGAAGAACGGGCAATTATTGAAATCCGTAATTTTTAAATTAGTCAGAACTATCGATTCCGAATCGCTTAAAAAGCATCATTTTTATTGAAATCGTTAAAAAATTGGATATTCATTTTTTACAGTGATAATATTTCCTTTACTTGCTGCCCATTTGCTCCCATATTGTCGCCCATGTCTCTAACACTCGTCGAAGAGGTCAAACCATAAACACCATCACCAAATGCCAGTAAGTACGTCTGGATTTCTTCTTTCAAGATTCAGAACCTTCAACCATACGCTGCGTTTTTCCTGTCAAGAATACACTGAGCCACGTAGTATATCTATACTTGTTACTGTGTAGGTACCTAGTGTAAAATCGTTCGAGGGCCGTTGCACAGGAATCAGTCGTTGCCCAGTTCCAGTTCCAGTTAAATCTCGGCTAAAAGCCTCTATAAGGGTGAGTTGGAAAAGGTGTGGAGATATAAGGGCGGAAAAGTGCGAGGGAGAGGGACTAGAAGCTCTAGACTTTTACCACCAGTCGCCATCATCCCTCGTTCCGTTTCTCCTTCGCGTACTGGTCCTGTTTTATTTCTCAACGAATGTAAGAGGGATAGAAAAGACGTCGAGTCGCGCCTCATGTTTTTTCCAGGCTGTGCCAGACTGGCAGCCCGGGCCAAGACATTTCCCTCCTTGTACAAACCCTTGTAGTCTCGACTTGTCGCGAAAAACCTGTTCATCCGACACGAGAGATTTACACTTTCACAGAAATCTCGAAAACTCGCAAAGTAAGCGGTTGTAAGAGTGGACAAGGAATAAATACAGTGTACAAGACTTGATGAAAAAACGAAAAGTGTCATTCTTCATCTCATTCAGAAAAGGAACATTCAGGGTAAAAAGACAATTTCACGAAATGCTGGTTCAAAATAAAGGAAAGGCGAGGGGAAGGAAGATAGTGATGAATCGAGGGATATAAGAAGAAAACGAAGAGATTGATTTTGGAAAGTTGATCGAAGCTGTGCCCGGCTGGTTTGCCAGGCCAAAACATTTCCCTCCTTGCACAAACCCTTGCAGCCTCACATCGTCGCCGCAAGCGTGTTCATTCGACAAGAGAGGTTTACACTTTAACTTGAATCTTGAAAACTCGTAAAATAATCGGTTGTGAGAGTGGACAAGGAATAAATACAGTATACAAGACTCGATGTAAAAACGAAAAGTGACATTCTTCGTCTCATTCGGAAAGGGAAGATACAGGGTGAAAAGACAAATCCACGAAATACCGGTTGAAATGAAAGGGAAGAAAGAGGCAAGGAAGCTAGTGATGAATCAAGCGATATAAAAAGAAAACGAAGAGATTGATTTTGGAAAGTTGGTCGAAGCTGTGCCCGGCTGGTTTGCCAGGCCAAGACATTTCCATCCTTGCACAAACCCTTGCAGCCTCACATCGTCGCCGCAAGCGTGTTCATTCGACAAGAGAGGTTTACACTTTAACTTGAATCTTGAAAACTCGCAAAATAAGCGGTTATGAGAGTGGACAAGGAGTAAATACAGTATACAAGACACGATGTAAAAACGAAAAGTGACATTCTTCGTCTCATTCGGAAAGGGAAGATATAGGGTAAAAAGACAAATCCACGAAATACCGGTTGAAATGAAAGGGAAGGAACAGGCAAGGAAGCTAGTGATGAATCAAGCGATATAAAAAGAAAACGAAGAGATTGATTTTGGAAAGTTGATCGAAGCTGTGCCCGGCTGGTTTGTCAGGCCAAGACATTTCCCTCCTTGCACAAACCCTTGGAGCCTCACATCGTCGCAGCAAGGGTGTTCATTCGATAAGAGAGATTTACACTTTAACTTGAATCTTGAAAACTCGCAAAATAAGCGGCTGTGAGAGTGGACAAGGAATAAATACAGTATACAAGACTCGATGTAAAAACGAAAAGTGACATTCTTCGTCTCATTCGGAAAGGGAAGATACAGGGTAAAAAGACAAATCCACGAAATACTGGTTGAAATGAAAGGGAAGAAAGAGGGAAGGAAGCTAGTGATGAATCAAGCGATATAAAAAGAAAACGAAGAGATTGATTTTGGAAAGTTGATCGAGGCTCAGCCCGGCTGGTTTGTCAGGCCAAGACATTTCCCTCCTTGCGCAAACCGTTGGAGCCTCATATCGTCGCAGCAAGCGTGTTCATTCGATAAGAGAGATTTACACTTTAACTTAAATCTTGAAAACTCGCAAAATAAACGGTTATGAGAGTGGACAAGGAATAAATACAGTATACAAGACTCGATGAAAAAACGAAAAGTGGGATTCTTCATCTTATTCGGAAAGAGAATATACAGGGTAAAAAGACAAGTTCACGAAGTGCTGTATGAAATGGAAAAGAGAGGGAAGGAAACTAGTGATAATTCGGGAGGTATAAGAAGAAAATCTCCAAAACTTGCGAAGTAAGCGGCTGTTATAGTGAACAAGGAATAAATACATTCTTCGTCTCATTCGAAAAGGGAAGATACAGGGTAAAAAGACAAATCCACGAAATACCGGTTGAAATGAAAGGGAAGAAAGAGGGAAGGAAGCTAGTGATGAATCAAGCGATATAAAAAGGAAACGAAGTGATTGATTTTGGAAAGTTGATCGGAGCTGTGCCGGGTTGGTTTGCCAGGCCCCTAATGTTTTCCTCCTTGTACAAACCCTTGGAGCCTCACATCGTCGCAAAAAGCGAGTTCATCCGACAAGAAAGATTTACACTTTCACTTGAATCTTGAAAACTCGTAAAATAAGCGGTTGTGAGAGTGGACAAGGAATAAATACAGTATACAAGACTTGATGTAAAAACGAAAAGTGCCATTCTTCGTCTCATTCGGAAAGGGAAGATACAGGTGAAAAGACAAATCCACGAAATACTGGTTGAAATGAAAGGGAAGAAAGAGGGAAGGAAGCTAGTGATGAATCAAGCGATATAAAAAGAAAACGAAGAGATTGATTTTGGAAAGTTGATCGAGGCTGAGCCCGGCTGGTTTGTTAGGCCAAGACATTTCCCTCCTTGCGCAAACCGTTGGAGCCTCATATCGTCGCAGCAAGCGTGTTCATTCGATAAGAGAGATTTACACTTTAACTTAAATCTTGAAAACTCGCAAAATAAGCGGTTATGAGAGTGGACAAGGAATAAATACAGTATACAAGACTCGATGAAAAAACGAAAAGTGGGATTCTTCATCTTATTCGGAAAGAGAGTATACAGGGTAAAAAGACAAGTTCACGAAGTGCTGTATGAAATGGAAAAGAGAGGGAAGGAAACTAGTGATAATTCGGGAGGTATAAGAAGAAAATCTCGGAAACTTGCGAAGGAAGCGGCTGTTATAGTGAACAAGGAATAAATACACCATACAAGACGCGATGAAAAAAAAGAACCAAAAGATAGGCTGTTTTTTTTGTTCCGAAAGGCAAGATTCAGGGTAAAAAGACAAATCTACGAAAAGCTGGGTGAAAGGAAAGGGAAGGAAGTCAGTGAAGAATCTGGAGGTATAAGAGGAAAACGAAGAGGTTCATTTTGGAAAGTTGAAACGTTGCCAGACTTATATGTCGTCCAATGGACCAAGGAGATAAATAAGTGAGATGAGAGAAGGACTGAGAATTGAGATGAGAAAAAGGAAGTGGAGAGGCAGGAGATTGAGAGATCAAAAATAAAAATAAAGCTTCCTTTTCACTTCCGCTTCCATTATTCTTCTGTCCCTCGACAACTCAAGTCGTCCTTTGTTCGTTGATACGCGCAACGTATACTTTTGTCCATAGACTACGGCATTTGTAGAACTTTTACATATACCGCCTTTCACGCCAACTCAACCTTTATTAACAACCCCCCATTCCCCTTGTTCATAATTAATTATTTCTGATCGAAAGGGCTATGCGAAGAATAAGAAATATAAAAATTTATCATGAATTCGTTGTGCTAATTTGGAAATATTAATTTTGTCAACTAATTATAATGATTCATTCGAATAACGTCTGTAAACTTATTTACCCTGCTTCCCCTATATACTAAACAACTTTTGAAAATAAAGAACCACAGTGTAAGCGTAAGTTGAATTCCTTATATTCTACATAACCTATTAAGCAGCACTACTACACAGATCGAAGTAAAACTATACTTAGCACAAAGTTGGGTTAGCTAAATCCGGAGGTAACGGGAAGTCAAAACGAATGCTTATCCCTAAAAGCCGTGATCGGGTTGAAAAATTTCTAATTTTATGATTAAAAAGTGATTTTTTTCAAATTCTTTTTTTCGAAATCTGTCGATTGTTAACTAAACTACGGTTTGACTGAAAATGTAATACCAGATCCCAAACACTGGTTTCAATTAATCCAATAAATCGCCTTCACCAGTAAACATGAAAAAAAAAAATTGGAAATTCACAGTCAAGTCAATTTAACGGGGAAAGTTCTATAGACAAATTGTATACTTTGACGAGTACAGTAAATTGCGAACCAGACACACAAGGTTGACAAAGAAAAAACAATGAAAATCAACAAAGGCAGAGCTATTTGGGGAAAATGGGAAAAACGACTTTTCTAGGATAGTGTGGTACGGGAACACGAAGAGAGAGGGCGGGAGGTCGCGCCGGGTTGGAAGGAAGTTTTAAAATACCTCGTGATCCGTTCTCCTCTCGACGAGAGGCATGAGGGAGGATAGAGAGTTCGAACGAAATGGCTGAGGGAGAAGGGGCGCGGTTCGGCGTGGAGTTGAGGAGTGGAGGGTTGGGAAGAGGGGGAGGAAAATGGGAAGGGGTGTTGAATCGATACCCCGGGATATACGCACGCGGGAATCACTCTCCACGAACGTCGTCGTCGCCGAGCGCTCAGATGGCCGGGTTTACTCTTTCCTTCCTTCACCCTTTTCTTTAACTCTCTCCCGCTTCAGCTTCCTCGCTAGATATCTGTGAAAGTTGAACACCTTCTCGTTTCGTGTACGGAGGAAGTTTTGCCGCGCGCTCTACGGTATTTTCTCTGTTTAACTTGCCAACCGAGAGCGCTCAAGGACCTTGCAAAGATGTTCAGGCGCGCGGTGTCGATATCTTTGTGGTATGGAGGGAGGACTTTCGAGGATTAATACTCGGCAAACGGATCACTGTAAGGTCGAAGGCGATGGAGGAGGGTCATCGGTTAGCAAATTTATTCCAGTGTTCTTGGAAAGGGGTAGTAGAAGGAATAAGGAATTCAATACGTGGAACTTTGTAGTCCTCACTCAAGTTGAATTGGGTAGATTGGATGATCCTCTTAATTATGATTGAGCTTCACACTAAAAATTGATTCGTCAATGACTATATGATACTATTATGTTATGCAAATGATAAACTGAAATAAAAAATTAGTCTAAACCGTAAGTTAAGGACCTTGGATCCCTCCCTAAAAAGTATGTTGCGAGATTTTATCGAATTGCGAGTTGGTCCATTGTCATTGTGTTATTCGCGTCATGATTGGTCCAAATTGGCGCGAGATCAGATGGGGACCGGGTTAGCTGAACTCGTGCTAACCGATGAGCAGCTTCAGTCGTGTTATTCTATTTTGACAGTTCTGAGGCGTACGAGGTTTGAAGGTTTGAATTTAATCTCAATGCGCGAAACGCTGACTCTTGAATTGTGTACAGCTCTGCTTGCATTTTAAATTAAAAGCAAATCATTGACAAGAATTATGAAGTCGATCAACAACCAAGGTTCGTTTAGAAGTATGAAAACAACATCTGTAAAGTCTCTCATGTCTAAGGTAATATCAACGTCATTTTCTCAACGTCAAGAGACCAAACAATGAGCTTAAAAAGGTTGAACCGAGGATCGACAATAAACCTCCGAAATTTGAGATTGAGGTGTACTACAAACCTGGGATGCTAGTAATTTAAAAAAAATGGGAAATAATATTTGTAAGCATCTTGCAAACGATAGTCGGAGGCGCGGGATCGATATTCTTATGGTAAGGAGGGAGAACTTTCAAGGATTGATATTCGGCAAACGGATCGTTGTAGGGAGAGGGGGGGGGGAGGAGGGTCATCGGTTAGCAAATTTCTTTCAGTGTTCTTGCAAAGGGGAACTAGAAGGAATAAGGAATTCAATACGTGGAACTTTGTAGTCCTCACTCAAGTTGAATTGGGTAGATTGAATGATCCTTTTAATTATGATTGAGTTTCACACTGAAAATTGATTCGTCAATGACTATATGATACCATTATGTCATGCAAGTGATAAACTGAAATAAAAAATTAGTCTAAACCGTAAGTTAAGGACCTTGGATAATTTAAAAAAATGAGAAATAATATTTGTAAGCATCTTGCAAACGATATTCAGAGGCGCGGGTCGATATCCTTGTGGTAAGGAGGGAGAACTTTCAAGAATTGATATTCGGCAAACGGATCGCTGTAGGGTGAATGCGGGGGAGGAGGGTCATTGTTTAGCAAATTTATTTCAGTGTTCTTGCCAAGGGGAAGTAGAAGGAATAAGGAATTCAATACGTGGAACTTTGTAGTCCTCACTCAAGTTGAATTGGGTAGATTGGTTCATCCTTTTAATTATGATTGAGCTTCAAACTGAAAATTGATTCTTCACTGACTATACGATACCATTATGTCATGCGAATGATAAACTGAAATAAAAAATTAGTCTAAACCGTAAGTTAAGGACCGTGGATAATTTAAAAAAATGAGAAATAATATTTGCAAGCATCTTGCAAACGATATTCAGAGGCGCGGGTTCGATATCCTTGTGGTAAGGAGGGAGAACTTTCAAGGATTGATATAAACGGATCGCTGTAGGGGGAAGGCGGGGGAGGAGGGTCATCGGTTAGCAAATTTATTTCAGTGTTCTTGCAAAGGGGAAGTAGAAGGAATAAGGAATTCAATACGTGGAACTTTGTAGTCCTCACTCAAGTTGAATTGGGTAGATTGGTTCATCCTTTTAATTATGATTGAGCTTCACACTGAAAATTGATTCTTCACTGACTATATGATATCATTATGTCATGCAGATGATAAAGTCAGATAAAAAAATAGTCTAATTCCTAAATTAAGGACCATGGGTCATTTGGGAAAAGGAGGAATAGTATTTCTAAGCATCTTGCAAACAATATAGACTTTAGTGGATTAATGCTCGGCAAACGAGGGAAGGCGAGGGAAGCGGTTAGCAATCGCTTCCCTCGCAAAGAAGAAGATTAGAAGGGGGAATCGCAAATTAGCAAATTTATTTTAGTGATCCGGCGGAGGAAGTGAAAGGAATAAGAAAGACCAAAGCTTTGTGAAGTTGTACAGTCATAATTCAAGTTGACCTGGTCAGTGGGGTCATTCTTTGATCCATTTGTGATTGGTGTTTACACTGACAGATGATTCTTCAATGTTTTTATGATACGTTTGTTCCAAATTTCGTGATTATGTCAGAAAAATGTGAAATAAAAATGATAATTGGTCTTGTATCCTCATTTCAATTATACGTTTATGCTTTCGCAAGTTAAAGATCTGAAGTTACTTTGAGAAATATTGTATTTGCAATTCATAAAGAAATACCGGAATGGGAGTACTTGTCAAATTCAAGATCTTTCCAAACTGAATGCCTGCCAGTGACTAGAACGAGGATGAGAAACACAGACGAAACTATGTTGTCTTGTCTGACCGAAGAGTTTTCGAAGTTTCCAGTTTGAAGATCACGAACTCGTCGACCACAATAGTTTCCTCATTTTCTTTTAGCGTTTACGGACTGATGAACTATCAAGAATGCTTTTGACAATTGACCACAGCAATTTCAGGGTACATTAGATGATCTACGAAAGTGGCTAGTTAGCTATATGAACACAGTAGCTTTAGTCATTACTATGTAGAATGTAAAGAATGCTTTAAATATCGTAAAACTTAGTGAATTACGTGCTAAGTGTTACCGCGTATGACAGGAAAACTTAAAGGGATATCCTCATTCGACACAAGAGAGAAATGTTCTCTTGTCAAAAATTTGCAGTTTACATAGAGGCCGTTCATAAATGACGTTACCACACAAGGGGGGGGGGTCCCAAACAAGTGACGTTTTGTGACGATAGAGGAGGGGGGGGGGGGGGAGTCACGATTGCGACGTCACGCATTTTTTATTTTTTTAAAAACCTCACGCAAAATTTCGCAACCTCTTGGGGAAATTTTTTAAATTCCGATTTCACTATAACGAAATGATCTCTTCCGATAATTTCATTTGTAATCTTTGTTTTTACTATTCTTGGAGCATTTTTAGTCAACGAACAGAGTATTTACGTTTCTGTTAAACCGGTGTATGAAAAGTTATATTATTGTTCCTACTATTCATAAATAATATAAAATATTTAGTATCGTCCAACTATGTATGAGATATATGAGGCATTCTCTGTCAGTTCAGCCACTTTTTTTTCGACCCTCTCGGATCTATCCCATAATTGGACACATTTTAGTATCACTTGAAAGCACTCTTTGTGAATTTTTTTCAGATTTTTGAAACAATCCATTTGGGAAATGTATTTTTTTTTATTATTCATATAACTTTGATGGAGTAAGTCTGACAAAAAAAAATACATGTATAAAAAATGTTGTATTTCACTCAACTTTGTAATACAATAGGTCTCATATTTTTATTCGTGTTGCAAAAGCGATATTCAGCAAAAAAAAAGTTAACAATTTTTTTAATTCATTCGGACACCTTCGATATAACTCTCAATTTTTGATAAGCTCTAGGGACATGTATAGAACCTACAAAAAATTGGTGTAGTGGGCATCGACTACTTGAAGGATTCAAAAAAGAAAGAAAATTAATTAAATGTATTTAATTGTTTTTTTATTTTTGTATATTTTTTTATTTTACTTATTTTTTGTTATTCCTTCAAATAATCGATCCACTGAGCTACTTGACGTGTAACGACGACACGGCCTTCAGGGTTTACATACAGTTATTCGTGCGTATAGCCATTTATTGGATCAAAAATTTTGGAAAATATTTTTTTCTCCTTCATAGAGTCGATGCCCACTATGCCAATTTTTTGGTATGCTTTTGACATATCCCTGTAACTTGTATAAAATTGGCAGTGATATCGAAGGTATCCGAATGAGTAAAAAAAATTGTTTAACATTTTTTTTGCTGTATATAGGTTTGCAACACGAATAAAAATATGAGACATATTGCAATGCAAAGTTAATTGAAAAAGATTTACTCCTTCGAAGTTATATGAATAACAAAAAAAATATACATTTCCTAAATGGATGGAATAAAAAATCTGAAAAAATCCACAAAGAGTGCTTTTAAGTGGTACTAAAATGTGGTGAATTATGGGATACATCTGAGAGGGTCGAAAAAAAAGTGACTGAATTGACAGAGAATGCCTCATATATAAAACGTTTTTTGATAATACAAAAATTGAAATTATTTATACTTTATGAGGACGGGGGGGGGGGAGGCGAGGTCACGTTTGGGGGGAGGCCTTCGCAATTGTGACGATACGTGACCAGGGGGAGGGAGGGGGTTTAAAAAGATAAAATCCGTGGTGACATCATTTATAGACGGCCCCTTATAAAAAAAAACTTTACAAAGGGGAGTCATTAAACCAATCATCATTATCTCGTTCACTACACGATTCCTATCGCTTTGTGATGGAGGAAATAATTTATTAAACGTATTTCCAATATCCCAATTCGTACTTCTATAAAACAAATTTTGCAGAAATTACGAATGAGGATACTCGAAATTCTTTTAATAAATTATTTCCTCCATAACCGTAATTTTATAGAAATGATTAAAACATAATATTACAATGTATCTTTAATTAATAAAACTTGGTACTTCGCATTAGCCATTGTTACATATTAACAAAAAATTCTAGGAAATTTAATCATTTTATTTAAGTGAAAAATGGACTTTCATAAAACCTTATCAATTTTACAAAATTAGGTAAACAGCGAATACCTTTCGGGCTTCGTTATATTTACCCTAAAAATATGGAATATACGAGCGTTACGAGGAATATAAAACGTAACATGTTTCACGTACTGTAAGTATTTCACTGTTGAATAATTTATCTTCACAACTACTATATAAAATAGAGTTTAAGCTCGATGAAAAATTCGGAATAATAAAACTGTTAAGGAATTTTCATTGCCTTGGATATAAAAAATTCCGTCAGTACGAAAAAAAAAGGTTAGGAGGTAAAAAAGAGCACAAGTAGTAATGCCTGCTGTACGTCAGACATCCTCTGAACGTCTGCTGACGGTAAGAGTGCCTTTTGCGTCTGATGCCACACGTGGTTGCACCACTTTGATTTCTACTTCCGAAAATCGTTTGAGGATTCCGGTACAAATGTGCGGGTATGTAGAAAACATATTAAATTGCACACAAATACACACACACACGCGTATATATATATATATATATATATATACATGGAGCATTCCATGTCAACTCGGTCAACAGCTGAACCGGCAATTTATTTTAGCCGCATTGTTTTATGTTATTCTTCCAACTGAAAAATGCATGCAGAAATTTTTCCAAATTTTTTTTTTCGACATTTCTGAGTTATAAATAATTAAAGCTATCTCAAAAACGCCCTAATTGAAAAAACTAAAAAAATTCTCAAAGATACTATGATGTTCAACAAAACGTTTGAATCATAGGTCAGAGTGGGCCGAGACCTCCTGCTATTTTTTTTCCACTTTATAACATTATTCAAAGGTTTTTTAAACGTAAAATAGACGCTTGGATTTTAAAAAATTCAGATTGTTTTATTAAACTTGCAAAAGTGTGTGTCTGGACCTCCAGATGTACCATTTCACATAGAACCCGACAGCAGATTTTTTTTCGGAAGAATAATAATAAATCATATTTATTGAACTCAGACCAATCTGTATATGAAATTCCACCTGAAATCGGCCAAGGATTGACCTCGCATTTTTTAATTTGATTGAAACTTTTTTTACGCAAACTCTATCTAAAAAGAAAGGACACGTATTTTTGTGTTTAACCAAAAAAAACATTTTTTACTTATGGGGTTTTCTATTTTTGGAAAAAACGAGTGCATGACGAACTCAAAAAAATTAATATCTCCGGTTCTATTTGTCCTAGGAAGATGAACCAGATCGCATTTTAAAGTCAAAAGAATGCGTGCATAAAATAATTTTCTAGAAATTATAAACTTGCAAATTATTATTGTTATTGACAATTGAAAAAGAAAATCATTTTTTTCGAAAAATTCGGATTTAAAAAAAAAATTATTTTATCAAATTCTTCATTTCATCCCGTAACGCTTACAATTTTTTTTTTTTGAGATCGAGATTTGATGGTCTCTATTGTTATTACATTTTATAAGGCACTGGACGAGGCAGCCGGTGCCTATAAAATGGAAAAAAAAATAGCTGGAGTTCTCGGCCCATTATGGTCTATGGTTCAAACGTGTTGTAGCACATCATATTATTTTTGAGATTTTTTTGAGATTTTTAAATTAGGGAGTTTTTTAGATAGCTTTAATTATTTAGAACTAAAAATTGTCGGTAAAAAAATAAAAAATTGAGGGTCAGCCGCTGACCCAGTCGGCACGGAATGCCCCATATGACCTATATAAATGTGAGAACTGTCGTTGGAGATAAAAGCAGCTGTACACATGTCAAAAATACTCACCGTCTTCAATCGAAATTGGCGTGACGCTTGTGTCGCCTCCTTTGATCTGTACGTTTCCACGATACCATATTATCGTAGCTTCGGGCTTGGCATATCTAACTGCGCACTCGAGACGCAGAGATTCGCCCACGTTCACCTCGATCTTCGCCTTGTTCGGATGACTGCTGATCTCGACCTTTTGGGGCGGTGCTGTAAAAGATAAACGAGATAAAGAAATTAAACACCGCGTTAAAAATAATCGATATGTCGTTAATTCAATATGCTAATCATTTAGTTGGGTCATGCGATAATTATAAATTCAACGATGCAGTCGAAATTCACTCGTCCGTTGCTATGCTCGATATAGTTAATTAATATTATAATGATAGTGAGCTGTTATCCGAAATACGAAAATACATTTTCGGCATGAAGGAGGTATCTCTGAGTATGGAAACGAGAGGGGCGGAAGGGCTGAGCCACGGGGTAATAAACGCTTGGGGTCACTCAACCATAGCGTAACGCTCGGACGAATTTATGGCAAAATAATTATTGTGGCTCATATTACGCGAAGCCACACTCTGCGAAATTCAGTTGGCGTCCAGTATGAGGTATATGCGTGAGGTATATAATGCCATGAGTGATCTCGAATAAATGCGAATAACTGACAATTCTGAACAGAAAGAAAATTCAAATTCAAAACTCATGAATAATTAAACAATCTCGTTAAATTTTGCTCATTGAATGTTGGATCGCTAATTCATGATATATTAGAAATTTAATATCTCTCTATATTATAAAAATATTTCGCCGCCGCCGTGTACAAGGCGGTAGTTTATTCACGGAATGGCTAAAGTCACCGAGTGGCTAACTTCGCGGAGTGGCTAAAGTGACGGAGTGGCTAACTTCGCGGAGTGGCTAACTTCGCGGAGTGGCTAACGTCACGGAGTGGCTAACGTCACGGAGTGGCTAACCTCATCGGGTTAATTAAATTTTTGTAAAATTCAAGAATTTAAATTTTTTTTCAAATTTCAAAATATTAAAAAATTTCCAACAAAATCTCAGCCACTCCGTGAAGGTAGCCACTCCGTAACTTTAGCCGATTTACTAAACTGCCGTCTTGTACACGGCGGCGGCGAAATCTTTTTATAATATAGAAAGATATGCTGTCATTTTACGAGGCTTAATATTATGGGATAAATCAGGTCTTTCGAGCATTTCATTATCAAATAATAATAATAAAAATAGTAATCACAAAAGAGGCTAAATTGTGGATAGTTTTTACTTGTTCTTGATCGACTTTATACAAGTTTTCACAGTATTTCTACTAAGGAAGATGTCACTTCTTTTGTAACCGTGTTTTGAAAAAGTACAGAAAAAGTATGTTTACACACATTAAAATTGTATATCTCGGACACTATGTTGTCAAAAATGTTTGAGATTTTCATTTACGAGGATCAATATTAGGGTACAGACTACAATTTTTTATTGTGGCAAGCAAAAAAGCAACAACAAAAAAATGTCAGTGAGTTTAAGTTATATGTATAAATAGTATATGCCATGTTATTCTTGACTTCCCAACTCTGCTACAATCTTGTCGGGATCACCCCTGGAATTTTATCGCTGAGCCGAAAAAAAAGACGCCAGCAAAAAACTTTTGCTGTGAGACGAGCATGTATTTTTCAAAACGTATATTCTTTTTCTACACAAGAGCCTACACTGGCGTTTCACTTCTTTTTTTATCTCCGTTGATGTTTCTCAAAGAGATGAAAAATGCAGGACGATATTTCACGGATACGCCTTACCACCTTTGCTGCCCTTATATTTATCGGCTTTGCCGGGGGTTGGCTCTCGCTGCTCGCCTCTGGCACATTCTAGCCACCGCCATCACACTTCATACCTTTTTTCGTGGATGAATCAGCCACCAGGCATTGATATGCGAAGCGTTCCAAACTAAATTGTCCTGTCCACCACGAATATTTTAGAGATTCGATTTCACCGAGATTGGTCCAAAAATCAGTTTCGGTAACATTAAAAACGACTAGCAAAATTATGGAAAAATAACACACAAAAAATTGTTGTCAAGATGAGAATTAAAATCCTTATTAAAAATTTAATATTCGATTTTTTAACTCATTAATTATTTAACAAGCCATTTTTTTTAATTATAAGAAAAATTGTGGAATTTTATTAGGAATGCATTCTGCATATTCATTTTATGAAAGGAAAACACATTTGTAAGTAAAACTACAGTTTATATATGAACTGAAAAAATGAGATTCTGAAAAGTGTTATTTCCATTATTTTCATTCTGAATAATTTCCAACATTCAGAAATTAGTTTTTCATGGAACAAGTTTAACTTGTTCGTTAAAAGACTCCCGCTAAATTCTATATCTAAAATCGCTTAATATCAATATATTTATATAAACAAATTGAAGCTAAATCTACGAAACATTTCAAAACATTTTTTTCACGTCAGTGATATTGTCTTTCTTACGAGACCAAATAAAATCAACGCAGCGACCATTTCTTGAAACAATTTTATTTATGTCAATGAATTATCCCGAATTTTTGTAGAAAAATGCAGAGCTATGCCTCACAATATAAAATAATTAGAATTATTGTAGAAATTTGTACTTTAATATAAAATTGACCCAAAACTGCAACTACTCGAACGAGTCCATTGAGTTTGACACAAATAAACATTCAATTTTATTCCAAACGCGCGAAAAATTACAGTCAGTTATTTGAATATTTACAAAAAAATTGAGCGCGAAGAACCTTTTCTAAAAAATTAAAAAATTCTCTAACATTTAAACCCGTTAACCGATTTACGCTACATACAGTCCCAAACTGTTTAATGACACTTCACTTATGTGTTAAAAATTATGAGAGCTAGGCTCTCAAAAACTTCAATTTTAATAGATTTTTGCTTCCTCATAGAGGAAGCTTTTTTTTATGAAAAAAAAATTTCGAGATTTTTATGTCAGGACATTTAGAATTGTCCAAAAGGTCCAGAAAAGTGATCTAGAAAAAATGTCCGTATGTATGTATGTGTGTGTATATGTACACAATTCCGAAAATTCGAACGCCGATAACTCAAGAACGGTTTTGTATATCGCGCTCAAATTTGGCACACTAGTGTAGCAGCAGACCCTGTTCAACTGTACCAATTTTCGACAAAATCTGTGCGAAAATTTCGATTTTATGCCGTTTTGAATTTTTTGAAAAAAGGACGTGGTCGCTCTAACTTTCGTAAAATTTAGTATATTTTGCTAAATAGTTGGTTATAAAAGTAGGTGCACTCAATGCTGTTTGGTATTGAATTTGGTTCGAATCGGTAAAGTGGTTCAGATTTTATGGAATTTTGAATTTTTCAAAAAATTGACATTATCGCTCTATTGTAACTTTTGCAAAACTTGAAATAGCGAGCTCAAGTTTTGTACATAAATGAAACAATATTCAGCCATTATATATGTATAATTTAGTGACAAACGGTATGAAATTTGTGATTTTATGGAATGTTGAATTATTTTTAATAATATACGTTATCACATTTACTTTCGAAAACGCTCTAATAATAACGAAATAACGGAATAACGAAATAGAAAAAGCGAATTCACAACATGTTTATTTATCTAATTTAAAAAAGGATGCAAAGTAAAACTTTGCACATTGCTTCCTCATTATTTTTCGTTTTACTGCTTCCTCATATTTTTTCATGTACCTATGTTCAAAGGTAGAGGTCAAAATAGCGAATGGTTAAAATAGCGAATTCTAAAATAAGGAACGTCTGAATCTAGAATGGCCATCATTTTGATATTCGCTATTTCAGCCATTCGCTATTTTGATCATTTGCTATTTGGACCTCCATCTTATTAAAATGCAATCAAAATAGCGAATTGCCAAAATAGCGACTGGATAAAATAGCAAATTTCATAATGATGGTCATTCTATATTTAGACGTTCCTTATTTTGAAATTTGCTATTTTAGCCAATCGTTATTTTGGTCAATCGCTATTTTGACCCCCACCCTGTTCAAATGGTCTTTAACGGATAAATATCCTTTAAACCGATATAAACGATAGATAAGAACGAGGTACTAGTGCTAGATATTTTCCTCGACCTCTTCGGTTTGGCTCATTTCTTATCGCTCTTTCTGCAAAACTCGTTCAGCTCCTTATATCCTTAAAACTCTCAGGGATATCTATCTGGTTAGTTGGTACGACGCTGACAGTCGTTCCTCGTCATCTCCGGCTGTGACGTTCAGACGAGGAGGTAAGAACGAAGGATTGCAACCCAGTAAGCGCACTCGAGGCTAGGAAACGATTCGACATCGTCATTGCTGCTGGTAGCGGTTAGCTATAGAAGTTTGGAGAAAATCTTCACGAGACGACTACCAGGACGTGCACCAGTCCGATCGTTAACTTTTACTGCGCGATACCGTTGCAGAGCCCTCATCTTAAATCGCGGTTTCTGACACTCCCACGTTATGGCTCAAAACTGCAGCAACAGTCGCCATTTCTTTCTATCTTTCCAAACGGGTTGATCTCTCGTGAAATTAAAATTTAGAATATAAACCAAATGGAAATATATTTTTTTAAATTTATTTTTGTAAAATTTCATTATTGAAAAATCCTCGAATCGTTACATGAAACAATAAGTATGTAAGAAGTATGTAGGACAAAAAGTTGTATATTGTGCATATATTTTTCATATACTTCTGCGAATATGTATGAAAAATATACGGCGAATATTTGGAAAACGTATATATGAGCAATTCCTCATGGAACTTGAAAAATGCGAAAAATACAAATTTTGAAAAAAATTCGAGGCACATCCGCGGGAATTTTTTTGCTAACTCCAGGGTATCATACCTACTCGATCAAATGCGTGCCATCGTGAAAAAATGTGAGCACAGCATGAAAAAAAATAAAATAAAAAATAGAAAAAGATTGAATTAAAAATTACTAATAAAATCCACTATTTTTCAAATAGACCGCTTTTATTTACCTTAAAATTGTGACGTTTATTAGTTATAGTAGTACAGTATGTGTAATATAATTCGCTAAATTATATTACATTAAAAATATAATTTTTAGAGGGAGATCCATATCGAGAAATTAAATGTAATGTCACATGGTAATAATAATAATAAGGACAATGGAAGGGAAGAAAAAATGGGTACTAAAGATTAGTTAGAGCATAGATTCTCTATTAGAGCGTTCTATAAGATTCACTCAGCTAAAAAAAAAATTACGTTTGAAAAAAAAAATTGAAAAAAAAATGTTAGTAAAAAAAACATTTTTTATATGCTCATAAACTCATTGTTAAATTTGACCTCTATCTGATCAAAGTTATTATATGGAAAATTACAAAAAAAAGATCTTAAGAATATTTTCATCACATATGTGTATAATAGCGAAATTATTAATAAAATATTATTAATATTTGCAAACCATCTGATGTAATCGATATTAAAGAAGCCAATTTTTTTAACGCTTCTTCACATTCACACAATATTATTTAAGCCTTTAAAGTAGTTTTCCAAAGTCGAAACGGATTAGTGGACGGTAAGGACACGGAATTTTGGTAAATAAATTGGTTTTTACATGAAAAAAAGAGGTTAAAATGCTAGCACCACACTGCAAGTTTGCTCACACAAGAATCTCGTTGTATAGGATCTACTGGGCGTCGAGACCATCAGAAATATAGGCTCGACGGAATAGTTTTTGCGTTGGATGGTAAGGTCATAATATTAAATCTTACCCAAATTCGGACGGACTTTGTTAACGGACCATCGCCCTTGAGGTAGAAAAATTAACAAGCGAGTGAATTTCGTAATGTCTACTTTCGTTCAGATTAGGTGCAACCGAGAAAATTATTTATTGTACCGTGTTTGGCACTCCGATCGCCCTAAAAAGTGCGGACGGTAAGGACACCAAAACCGCGGGACACACACTTATCAATTCCTATGACTATACAGAGTCAAACACGCTTAATTTGCGATTGCGTATGTTCGACAACGACCGTGACAAAAACAATAATAATTTTTTCAGAATAGTAAAGAAACGCCACAAAAGTTTATTTGATCATTAAACAATAAATATCTGTGTCAGGGAGACGGACGGTAAGGACATTTCAGTCACTTTTACCAAAATAACTCGTATATTCTGGAAATTTTGGCTTTACCAACTAGGTGCCTCTGTTCCAAGAGATCAACATCTAAATGTTAACACCAAAAACATGTAACAATTTATCGTTGATGTACCGTTAAAAGCAGAGGGACATGCTTTTTCAAGTTCCATGCAGAATTGCTCATATAAACGATGTTGATACAGTTAAAACGACAGAAAGTTATATATGGCACATACATTTTATTTCCATATAAATACAGACTATATTTCTTGAATTAATGGGGAACAACTATGCCTAGTTCTACGTCAATTTTCAAAGCAATCATTTTATCAATGTACACTGAGAGAAACTGAGATGGTCCTGGCAACTATTCAGTGATAATTATATTTTATCAGTCCAGGTGACTATTTTCGTAGTTACATTAACTCTCTTTACTGTTAACGTAACTACGTTACTGTTAATGTAACTACGAAAATAGTCACCTGGACTAATAAAATATAATTATCACTGAATAGTTACCAGAACCATGCAAATTTCTCTCAGTGTAGGCGTAATTGAGTAACAAACAGACACCCTTATATTTTCATATCCTGGGATATAGAAGGAAGCTGTAAATACGGATATTGGAATGAAAGAAAAACTGTATCTATTTGTGTTTCGTATATATGGTAGATGCAAAAATATATTGCGCCGAAAGGAACCAGCGTGAGGAAATGAAGAAGTCGACCATAAATATTCGAGTCTCAAGGAGTCGAGTCAAGTTGCGAGGGTGGTAAACGCGATCTGCTGGTTCTGCTGCCGCTACGGGTGAGTTGATAAAATATAGGTTCGCGAACGATACCCTTAGCCCCCGGTTCCATTCTTCCTTAATTATCTGGATCTTGGAGAGTCTCGTTCGCGATTACATTAAATGTTTTCGCAGTGGGGTAAGGGTGGAGGGGAAGGTAAGGGCATAGCTAACAGGGGAAAGAGCAGGCTAAGGGCTAGAGTGATGCACGTTGCGCCCTCTCGGAGTACGAAGGTATTTAGCGAATAATGGACGCAGTATTTTCCATCTGTCCGTGATAACGTCGTTATCGTTTTTTTTTCTCGCTGCATCTTCTTCCGCATTTACTCGTTTCACTTCCTTTTCCATTAATTCTTCTTTTCCGGTTCTTTTTCCGTTTTATATTTCTACCCCATCGCTCGTTCACTGCTCTCCTCGGCGCTGCAGCTCGTTACGACCTCGCGCATCTTTTCGATTCTTTTTATGTCGCGTCTTACATTGGTAGTTTGGGGAAATAGGAGCCACGGGTCAAAGAGGCCAAGTTAAATGGAAAAGAAGTATATCAATTAAAATGTAAGTGGAACTTATATGACATATAGAATTTTTTGCCGAAATATATATCTCATATTTGGGTTTGGGAAATTTTTTTGTAAGAGGGATGTGCGATTTACAATGTAAAAATATTAGAATAAGGCCCACACGGAGTCATTCAAGAGATTGGAGCGCTCCACACTAGTAAAATCAGTGTTAAATTTTTAAAAGCGTTTCTACAATTTTAGATGGTTTAATAATCGGTTCCAAGGTGTTAATCACATAGCAGCATTAGTTCTTGATATTCAAATACATTCACAGCTGTCATATGAACAGTAAATCGATCAATATCTCCAAATTTCCGATGTAATGTTTTTTCATCCAGTTTTGTAAAAGGGTAAACCGTAATATCAGGCCGATTATGACGAAACATAGCTCATTTTGATCAGTGGAAGATCCTTAATCGATTGACCGTCCGGATTTTCTATAGTATCAGGCGTTCAAAAGTTACAGCCATTTGTATACTTGATGTTAGGTTATGATAGGATAAACAAACGGTTATATCTTTTGAACTGCTAATACGATTTAAAAAAATAGACGGCTAATTGATAGAATATCTTTTAGTAAACAAAATGAGCTATTGGTCGTCATAATCGGAGTGATATTACGGTTTACCCTTTTAAAAAATTGGATGTCAAAAAACATACCATCGGAAATTTGCAGATATTGATCGATTTTCTGTTGATATCACAGCTACGAATGTATTTGAATATCAAGAACTAATGCTGCTATGTGATTAACACCTTGGAACAGATTATTAAACCATCTGAAATTGTAGAAACGCTTTTAAAAATTTAGCACTGATTTGACTAGTGTGGGGTGCTCCAACCTCCTTAAATGAACTAGGACCATGATTCACCGAGAAAAAAGTTTTCATTGATTCCAATGAAATGGGTGGATTGAATTTCTTCAATTGACTTTAAGGAAATGTTTCTTTGCTTTCAATGAAATGGTGCATTCGAATTTCAAAGAAAGAGTTTCATTGATTTCCATAGTTACATTAATAATAGTGTTGTTACGTTAACAATGAAGAGACTAAATGTAACTATGAAGATAGTCACCAGGACTAATAACATATAATTATCACTGAATAATTTTACCAGGACCATCACAATTTCTCTCAGTGTAGAGGGTGTTACGATTTCAATATGGTTATTCATCTGCTATTGATATTCATCTCCATCGAATGCTATTTTCCATGGAATTCCAAACCGATTGACGAACGATCAGCTGGGTTGTAAATCTTCTGTCGACGTTTCAATGATCAAATCAATGGCATATGAGCAAATATATCATACTATGGAATTTCAGCAATAAAAAGACAGGTAAACCAATGCTTTGGGCACGTATATTTCTACGTACTGTCGCTTGTGAACCCTTCAGAAATTATCATCAATATCCGTAGAAATGCAGTACAAAGTTACAAATACATTGAATGAAATGAATATGGTACTCGCATTGCTTTCACTCAATTATATGAATTCTGACAATGCAAAATCGCAATGCAAAATTTCGCTTCACTAACTCGTAAAATGACACCGAATTGTAAAAAAATACGGACTACGAAAGTTTGATTGACTCAACCAAAAAACTTGTGCAGATAATGTGTAGCATTGCATCAGGTACTAATTGTTTCATTGAAATGTCGTTCTGTTTCACCTGTGAATTGTTTAAAACTTGTGATTCCTTTAATTAAATTGTGAGACTCCATTTGATTCTCGATCAATTTTTACTTCAACTTCATATGTCATAGCGGTTCGCTTAATGTCATCAATCATTGCGTTAAAGAAACACAAATTTGAATCAGTACGCAGTTGCGGCTGAGTAGATTTTTTAGAAGATTGAGCCAATCTCCTGATTTACACGATTTATCTATATCGAATTTCTCATAAGAGTATACTATGATTTTTTAAAAATATTTCTATGGGATTGCTTCATGGCAATATATTTCAACGGCCATAGCATACGCTACGATTCGCTTATTAGGAATCGGGAATCACTGAAATAATTATTCAGTTGAGACACAACATCATGACGTAGTTGATGCAAAAAAATTGATTGCATTGGTCCGGAGGTCCTGCGGCTATAGAGCAAATTTCTGCGCGTCGATTTTGATTGCTTCAGTCATTATTAATGTCAATAATGTCACACTAATAAAGTGTCAAAAATATTTCGTCGTCATAATGATCGAAGTTCTACCCGCACGAAAATAAAACATATATGATATACATACATGTATATCTTTTTTGACGCTTTAACTGTATAAATATCATTTATATATTTTTTCTAAAGATATATGAGAAATAAATGCAAAATATACAAATTTTTGACAACCATATATTTTATATATTTTTTTTTTCTTGAGGGATAATTCAATCGAAGAGAAAGTACTAATTTTCGCCTTAATTTCACCTTCACCCGACGCCATCATTGCGGAACGGGCTTTATGTACATTCTGTAGATTTAATCGATAGGAATTACTGGCTTGAGGGTGAAACTTAGATCGTGCAAGATGAGATCGACCATGAACGTGCAACCGACGCCCACGATGCCTTTAGTCTCCGTTAATTAAACGAAATTGTTGCTTTCTCTCTTCTGTGTAGTAGTAGAACAGTGGCTTCACAGCGACGTTAATTGTCGGAGAGCCTACAGTATCCGTTGGAAATGAACGTTTGTAGCACTTCGTACTATCACGAACAGCATGTTAGTTGATAACGTCGGATTTTCATCAAACTTTGCCAGGGCTTGGTATTTCCGAGCTTTATGTTGATTTTAAAATATTCACTTTGTATATGTGAAATCCAACCTAAAGAAGCTAAATTTCTTTTCTTCAAGATATCGAATTTTGACCTTCACTATCGTTCTCAAGCTGCATACCCCAGAAAGTTTCTACCCCAGAAAGTACCGGTTACATGCTTTTTTACGATGATTAATAAAAAAAACTTTGCAAATTGCTTCCTCATTATTGTTGGATTTTTACAAATCTACCTCTATGAGGAAGCATGTTAATCTATTTTGGCTTCCTCATAGAGGAAGCTTTGTAAAAATCCGACAATAATGAGGAAGCAATTTGCAAAGTTCTACTTTGCAGCCTTGTTTAAAATTTTTTTAAATGGCATTAGCTTTGAACCCCTTGACAGGTTCTCGCCAGACTTGAACTGATGCTTATTTTACCCACACTCTACTTGTGGACCAAATTTGAGCCCGATATCTTAAAAATTGCGAAAATTAGAGCACGAACAAAAAATGTCAAAAAATTTTTAAATGCCATAAATTGGGAACCCTTTAACGGATTGACACAAAATTTAATCCCAAATACTATTTGATAACAGTCCACTTCTGGTCCAAATTTGAGCCGGATATCATAAAAAGTGCAGGAGTTAGAACCCGAGCTGAAATTCTCCAAAAAATTCAAAGTACTATAAATTTTGAACACCTTCATGGATTAACTCCAAATTCAATCCCATATCTTGTTTAACGACAGGTTACTCGTGGTTCAAATTTGAGCCCGATATCTTAAAAATTGCGACAACTATCGTGCTAACAAAAAATTGTGCACATATGCACACACACACACATACACACACATACAGATATTGTTTCTAAATCACTTTTCTGAACGTTTTAGACCATTCTGAGTGTCCTGACATGAAAATCTCGAAAAAAAAAAATTTCACAAAAACAAAGCTTTCTCTATGAGGAAGCAAAAATGATTTTTTTCCGTTTCTGATTCCAGAATTCGCAGATCCGACTTCTGGTCGGGAAATCCAACCTAAAGAACCTAATTTCTTTTCTTCAAGATATCGAATTTTGGCCTTCACTATCGTTGTCAAGTTGCACATTCTACGCCAGAAAGTACCGGTTAAATGCATTTTTACGATGATTTAAAAAAAGTGATTTTTTCCGTTTCTGATTCCAAAATTCACAGATCCGACTTCCGGTCGGAAAATGGGATCTAAAGAACCTAAATTTTTTTTTCTCAAGATATCTTTTCAATCAAAGTTATTTTGTCAAACCGAGTTGAATTGAACAAATTGATCTTCCAAGGGCTGACACTTAAAACCAAACATATGACTAAAGCAAAACCGTTCTCAAAATTAAATCAGACGAGATGTGGACTAAAATCAAATTATTGAACAAAAAATTGGCTCTAAGGTCTAATGTCAACTTTTGAATAAACATTTTTGGAAATTTAACATCTTCAAGGTAACATTATCAAAATGCAGTAGGTTGAGAAAACAAAATTCTTCTGGTGGTCGTTTTGTGAAAAGTTAACACCAATTTTTAGACGAAATTTGAGACTGAAACTGAATGTAGATCGTATGGAAAATTGGAATATTCTATAAGATTTCATTATATTTTTTTCGACGCAATTATTCAATAAACCGGCGGATTAAACATAAATTCAGGGTCACAGTGTTGACATTCAATTAATTCTGATTAACCCCACGCCAATCTACTCCCTCCACTCGTCACCGCCAATGAGCATTTCCAAGAAACCGACATTGGCCCTTGCCAAACGTGCAGAAAAGCGAAAGAAGATGAAGAGTAAGATAATGAGTCAAAGAAATTGAGCGAGGCACACAAGTGCCTCAAGGAAGTCTCCAATTACATGAAATAAGTATGCCAACTGTCTACGAAAAGTACTTCACGTTCTTTTGTACATTTTTTTTTCTCACTCAGTACTCTCACTCTCCGGATCAAAACAAAATGAATAAAACAGTCTCACCTGTATTTCCTACAAGAAGTCTATCTTCTCACAATATCCATAAACATTAATTACAAAAGTATAGGTAGATGGTAGTCGATATACATAGTTTGAATTTTCGTAGCGCACCTTGGGTGCAACAAAATCGACTGAAGTAAAAGGAAGTGGTTCAGAAGCAAAGAGATGGAACGATAAAATAATGCGAAGCTAAGATGAGATCTGAGAAAACTGCTTGAAGAGAGTGAGTTTGTTGAGAAAGAGAATGGAGGCACTAAGAAAGAAGTAAGGCAGAACAGTCTGGTGAGGATCGAAGTGGGAGAGACTGATAGGAGGGGAGGGTTCTTGACTCGGCCGGAAACGGCTCATTGTCGATCGTAACCGCGGGAAAACAATATTATTCTGTTACTGCTGCTGCGTACTGACTTTGCCGCTCAGTACTTGTACCAGTGCAGTGGATTGCAGAATCCCATTGAAAATCCGAATGAACGCATCGAGGATTGCAGAAGAAAAAAAAGATGGAGCATCTGCGAAGGACCTTTGCGTTGGTATTTGAGAGAGATAGAAAAAAATGTGCCCTGCTCCCGGGTTTAAAAAAAAAACAGGTGTGCCCGTTAGACCGGGAGCACGGAAAATTTACAGGCCGTTCAAGAACGCTCGTAAATCTGTGCTGCTTGCCCTCGCTTGGTGGCTCACCCGTGTATGTATGTATATGTCTACATATACGTATACTGGAGCTATGAACGAGGGAGGGCGCGAAAAGCAACGAGAAAGCTAGTAGGAGTGCACATACTCGCGCAAACACGGTTTTACAACGCGTCACCCGGGCCATATCGTTGTTCGTCCCTTCCTACCTTTGCGCTCGACCTCGCGTTATACCTTCATTCGTAATAACGTCACGAAATGCTACCAGCAGTAGCGCACCCCCTTCCCAACCCTCCGCGCCTATTTTCACATCTGTTTTTACAGAGGATTTTCACGCTCGCTATCGCCAGGCAGTACTTACAGCAATGATAGCCACCTACGTAGTTTCCGCGGCTCTACGACTCTGCCCAGAACCTATTTGTCTGTTGGAACTCTGAAAATTTCTATGGACCTGTACGAATTTCCGAAAAACAAAAATGTAGTCCCGGATATGGTCAGCTTATCGACTACCATCGCGGTAGAATATGCTGGCAGCGAATGTTGATTGTGTACAATAGTAAAGTTTAGGTGTTTGACATTAATACGGGTGAGGGTGAAAATACCGAATGGCTAAAAGTGCGAATTTTATAATAATGAACGTCTTAATCTAGAATGACGCTTCAGCCATTCGCTACTTTGATTGCATTTTAATAAGTTGAAAGTCTGAATCTAGAATAGCCATCATTTTGTAATTCGCTATTTTAACCCCCACCTATTAATACAATTAAAAGGGTGGTAACTTTGATCAAAGCGTGTTCGAAACGGCCAGGAAATAAGAAAACGGCATCAAATTCGGCTTTGGAGTAAGTCAGTTCTAGTCGCTGCCGCTAGATGGTGAATTCACGACTTGTTTCGCGCAAACGAAATAGCTTTTCCGAAGGTATTTTTTTCCCGCGAGTTTTCTAGACACTTCTGCGAGCTAAACATTTATGACGCAATTGCAGAGATTATGATTTTTATGGCTGTACAAGATTTTTATATTTTACAGAGTGCATGGTTGGTGTATCTGCAGCTGGAAATGCAATGAAATAACTACAACTGGCTACATCTCCCTTAGGTCAGGTTCGTGTATTTCGTTCCTGAGGGACATCAAGAAAGTCCGTGGTCAGTACGATTGAGCACACCGACACACGTAGATATTGCAAGATATGCTATAATGCAATACGTACATAATACTCTCGACTTGCAGTTTATATACGTATGAAGTACTTCTGATTTGTTGGTGTCAGGCGGTTTGTGTGACGCCAAATCATAACCCGACACACCATGCTCCATCTATCCTCGGAGATTTCTTTGCACGAGTGATCCGTTTTCCTCGTTTATGGTACCTGGCCGCTTACGATCAGGGAATACAAATTTCATGGCTCGATTCGTTTTCGACGACGAATGCAGTTCGTTCCAATTTCATGTTGGATATAAGAGTACGCAGAAAAACTGCTCGTTGAATATAACATAGCGAAAAGATAAAGGAAGTATAAAAGCTTAACTTCTATCGAGAACATTTTCGACGCTATATTTTTCGAAATATAAGAAGCTAAGAGAGGCTAGGTATTGCGGTGGAAAAATATTGATGTAGGTTGCGTGGTTATGCTTGATACATGTTCTCGAAGTTGGGAATACGCACACAATCTCACGCCAATTTTCCAAGGCGTTTCATATTCAACGGCGCGGCAACGAGAAGAAAAGGTACATGAGAGAAGCGAACGAAGCTGGAACGCCAGGCAACCCAGAGGTAAAGACGACACGCGATTTTACAATGGAAAATGCGGAATTGTAGGTACATAACGGTCTTTGATCGTGATTGAGGCTATAGATTTTCATCGCTCGACTTGTTAGAAATTTTATGGAAAGAACGGTTTGAATGGGTTGAGGAGAAACACTATTACAGCGGGATGAACTTGTTACTATTCTTCATAACTTCGTATTTTGCCATTGTGCGCTGTTCGTCTGTGCAATATTTATGGAATGATCACGTCGCAAGTCGCATTAATCTAAGTTTCCGTTGATGGAATATTTTCTGACGAGGTTTAACAAAAATGAAGCTTGCCAGACCACACAAGGTATTTCTCGTTGGAAATGCGGAAGAGTATAAAGGTTTAGTGAAATAAAGATTACGAGGTGTGGTCCACAGGAACGTGGTCACTATGACTCTCGACGGGGAATACAATAGCCAAAGTACTCTATATAATCCTCGTTACAACAGCTCCATTTCCAGGTTATAGCGCGAATGCGAATCGCGCAGAGACGTTCGTACCAGGATCGTATTTTAGTACCACCGTTTCGATACCTCGCAAATGGAGAAGGAAACCTTGTGGAAATACGTATCGAACAGTGGAGAACATGTTCCGGTGGTTTATAGTAAATAATACGTACAGGAAGATCGATATATTTTATTCATTTGATATAGAATGGATCGTAGTAGCGTACGATTCTCACTGGTTATACTCGCAAACGACGCTATTATTATTTCCATAACGTCAGTTTTTGATAAAATTCAAAAGAAGCGCTGTAGAATCTTGAATTCTTTTTTTAGGCTACCCCGCAATAAATATATTTCTTGCCGAGAGCACGTTAAAGCATATCCAAGGGCCTCGGAGCTGTCACAGCTTTTCGAGCCACGGCCCCTTCGAGAAAAGCAATTGCTTTGATGTATCGAGGCAATTTTTAGCGCAGTTGACATATCGCGCTAACATGGTATGGCTTCGGTGTACTATGCCTCTGGAAATCCACACTGAAGTAGTGGTGAACACAGTATATTATATGGTTCTTTCCAGTCAAGCACCGGCTACTTGCGTTTCCTTCAGTTTTTCCATCGAGCGAGCTCTAAAGTGCGGTACTCAACAATTTCGCTTCATAACCATGTTCACGGAGTTGAAAACAAAATTATGGCAGGTACACATATTGGTTGTACATAAATGATTAAAAAATTCTATGGAAGCGCATTCCATTCTCTAATTCGAATGTAAATCCATGCCATTTTGTAATCTTTATGAAATACCATTCGCGTAGAGTTGCATTTCCGCAATATCAGAAATTGTTTTAGCTCCGTTTATTTTATCGATAATTATGCTGTTGCCTAATTGAGTTTATTTAGATAGTTTTTTTTTTTCATGTTGGGAAAAATTATACAAAACTCATGCTGCATACACAATTCAGATTCGCATATTCGAGCTCGTAGATGAGTACGTACAATGTTAATGCATTACTTACGCGGAATGCAACGACGCAGCAACAAGAGAGAAGCGTTTTGTGCGCTTTCCACTGTGTATACAATACATTATTCAGAGGAGTTGCGTTATTTAGTAGCAAGAGACGCGAGTACTGAGGGTGAGAAATAAAGTTCACCCTGGAGATCAAAATCTTTCCGCGTCTGCACTGTGTAGAGATTATGCCTCGTGACATTGCATTTCGTGTACTCGCATAATACCTATCTTGTTAGTTTGGCCTAAGCCCGGTCTATGCCACTGTTGACGCTGCTTGTGGTTTGTCGGCCCTGGAACTTGGGTCGCTCTGCACGGAGGTTCAAATATATATATAAGTACCACGCATGCCGTTCGCCTATACCTGCAAGTATTACATTAACCACCAAACAGCACACTGTGAACCATTAACACCCGAAGGCTGTTCAATGTACTTAAGTTTTGTTCTACGCAGAAAATTCGATTTGCCAAGTACTTCAAAGCTATTTACTCCAACATTTTCCACTACGAGGATTTTATCACGCCGCAAAAATTCTCCTTAGGTATATTTTGAAATGGGGCTTTTACGGATCGATAGACCTATTTGAATATCTTCCCTCATTATCTTGTTTAGATTGAAGTACGTTACATGATGATCAGATCATCAGTTGATAGCTAACAAAATTGGTGTGACATTGTCATACATGATTCTAAATTTATTGATGGGCTATTGTAGGATTTGATTGCAATTCAGTTTAGTTACATACAGAAAGTTCAATGTACCAAGTACTTCAAAATTGCTTACTTTACCATTTCTCATTACTAGATACAAGCATTACAAGTATTGCAGGTATTACATTAACCACCGAACACCACACTAAGAACCATTAATACCCGGAGGCTGTTCGACGTACTTAAGTTTTGTTCTACGCAGCAAATTCGATTTGCCAAGTACTTCAAAGCTATGTACTTCACCATTTTCCATTTCGAGGACTTTATCAGGCCGCAAGAATTCTCCTTAGGTATATTTTGAAATGGGGCTTTTACGGATCGATAGACCTATTTGAATATGAATTTGAATATGAACATGATGATCAGATCATCAGTCGAGAGCTAACAAAATTGGTGTGACATTGTCATACATGATTCTAAATTTATTGATGGGCTATTGTAGGATTTGATTGCAATTCAGTTTAGTTACATACAGAAAGCTCAATTTACCAAATACTACAAAATTGTTTACTTTACCATTTCTCATTACTAGATACAAGTATTTATTTTACAAGTATTGCAAGTATTACATTAACCACCAAACACCACACTGAGAACCAGTAAATCCCGATATTGTAGGATTTGATTGAATTTCAGTTTAGTTACATAAAGAAAATTCAATTTACCAAGTACTTCAAAATTGTGTACATTACCAATTCTCATTACTAGATACCGATCAAGCCGCAAGGATTATCGTCAAGTACATTTTGGAAAGTGGCTTTTCAGGATCACTAAACCTACTCAATTATGCTCCTTCATTATCTGAGTTACATCAAAGAACTTTAATTGATAATCAGAGCGTCGGTGAATGTCAAACAGAATCAGTGTGCTATGACTTTCAAGTTATTGATCGGCCATTGTAGAGTTTGCCCCGCTATCCGCAGCAAGTACGGATCGAGGGATATCCAGGGCAAGAATTCCTCTTGGTCTACCATATAACCGCGGGTTCTGATGGATTTGTACACAGGCCTACCAGATACGGTAGGATTTAGGGCCGAGAATTAATACACGTTCCGAAAATTTGGTGAACCGTGGCGTGTCTGGTATTTCCTCTTGCCTCTGAATTCGGCCAATGTCAATGTCGGATCACTGTAGGGACAAGGTGGTAAATGGTTCTCGGGAATTAATCGATCGTATCGAATGACCTTCGAATCCCTTTGTCGGTTGACTCAGTGAGTCCATTTGGTTCACCTCATACGTTTATTGTCTTCTGCCAACGTAGTTGGGTTTGATTAATCAACGAAGCTGTAGTACATACACAGGGTTCTCATTAATTTCATGTTGTGAAATCGGTTCTTCTAATTGAGTTGAATTCGCGCAATTTACTGACGACAAACCGGACCCTCGTGTTGTTGATGTCACTCCTAGTTGAGAGGAATTCACGGATGTTGCTGGGATATCCTTCGAGGTTGCGTGCTATTAGCCTTCGGCTTGTGAGGATTGAGAGGCTTGCTCGAGATCCACTGTGCATGTGATGGACATCTCACTCCGCCCCTTAGTCGTCTCTTCTCTCGGCTTTATCTCAGCCTTCCCCAAGACAATGTGCAAGCCCTTACTCTCAACACAGGACAGCCTCGCCTGCATGTCATACGTATTGCTCCGTGTCCTATCGTTTACAATCCCCAATATGTCACGCTTCTTGAAATAAACGAGAGACTCCGAATCACAAGTAAATGACTGACAAATCTATAGTACGCATTACTGTCATTGGTGAAATATGATTTTCTTATATCAGTTGAAACCACAATGATCAGAAATCTTAAAGAGTGCCTTAACAATGAAAATTCATTGAGTTCTGAACTCACGAAGTAAGATGATCTTTCTTTACCTTGCATTGAACAATCAGATAACAGGTAAATCGAGTTTTGAAGTAGGAAAAAAGGGAAATGGATAAAGCTATTCGACCTCCGGCGAGAAGAAGTTTCGAAGAAGCATTTACAAGAATACAGAACCCACGTAGGAAAAAGGCTAATGCTATTTATTCTTCAGACTTGGGGACCTTTCGGACAGTTTAAAGAATTGAATTGGCATTGGTGGGCTGTCGGTCGATGTGGTTGGGTGGGATTCGATTCGATAACGGCCGTCAATGCGCCTTTCGCGGTTCTTCAATCTCCTCTACAGTCCGTCCTCATCCTCTCATCCTCCCAATTCCTTTCTCTCGCTTCGGAGGATGTGTTCCCTCACTCTGCGACACGAAACAAGTCTCCATACAGCTCGGTTGTTACGCTTGACTAGATACATATACCATTATAGTATATACATTGTGATAGTATATCTGCAGTATATTATGGATGGAAGAAAATAGCAACCCTGAGCCAGAATTCTCCACAAACTTATTCCTGTTGTTTATGCATATATAGTATGCGTACGATATACACTGTACTATTTGTACGTTATTTTATGACAGCAACTTCCGTCGAAGGAAAAAAGGGAACCAATGTCGAGTGAAGCAAAGTTCCTTCTTTATTCGTTTCACACCAATGAAGGAGAGAAAATGTAGTGCGGGAAAAAGAATGAAAAGAAAACTTGGGCTGAGAAGAAAAGAATGGCTTTCACTGTTCTTAGAAAAATACAGGACAAGTTCAACAACAGAATTGTCGACCATTTTTAGCTCGGAGTATTTTTCTCTATCCTGGTCCTGCTGGACCTCTGCTAGAGTCTCCCTGCTTGACCCAAGGGGATATCACGGTCACGTAGACGAACTCAACGTTAAACGCGATTGCCGTTACGGTTTGGAGTTGCGCAGAGCCATGCGGCCGTTTGGAACATAAACTGAGGGACATCCTCCTGGCACACAGAGGCATGTGTTTCTCTGGCAACGTCAGCCGGCGTTTCGATGCACATAGAGTCCCACATTGAACGACCAGACTTTACTTGAACAAGCGGCAGATCCATTGTAACCCTAGAATGACCAGCTCATTCGTATCGGGATTTTGGGAATCAACGTTAACCATGTGGTTTGCTAATTTCTTTTTCCCTCGCTTCTTCTATCAACCCTTAAATGTCATAGAATAGATTATTGTCTTTTCTCAATTGTTTAGAACAAATAGTATATTACACTACAAGGGCAGAAAGTTTGAAATTCCTGCACTGCGCATCATGTCGCGCAGTTCAGGGCTTTCAAACTGCTGCTCGTGTGGTGTATAGTATTTTTCTTCATAGTATGCCGAAAGTACGTCCCTCCTGCTGCGATATCACGGCAGAAAGGCTAACTTTTATGTCTCGGTAGAGACGCGCATGCGCTCTGCGACAGCGGGCCGAAAGAAATTACTCGTGCACTGAGACCGGCCCACACACACACAATACGGCCGAAAGTCAAGAGTCGCTCACTGTGTTTATACACATGTCATTCATGTGTTGGTCAAGCTATACATGTGCCCTCTATACAACGGGAGTAATAACTTATTCGCGCGCATTAATACTCTATACGTCTTGCCTGCATAAACTCAAAGTTTATTTACAATTGCTGTATGCTAAAGTTTAACAGTTAAGATAAATCAGCAAGTGATATATACTCGAAAACATACTAATAAAAATAGGCTTCCATAATCAAATTAATATTTTTTAGAAAAGTAGTGTCTATTCAGATGTATTTGATTTGATGCCTGCCCCCGACTAGCAATACTCGCTTCGCTCGTGCCGCAAATATCGGGGCAGGCATCAATATCTTTCAATACAAAAATTCAATTTTTTTCGTACTTTCGGCCAAGTATAAAGAAAAATAGTATACACTACACAGGCAGAAATTTGAGAGCCCTGAACTGCACTCCATGATGCGCGAAGTGCAGGAATCACAACTTTCTGCCCTTGTAGTAATATACTATTTCTTTATAGCCGATCGAAAGTACGATGTACTTGTCTCAAGACGCTGCCGCGGCTCTTGATAGATTCATGTTTTGCCCCCCCGACCAGCAGCACTCGCTTCGCTCGTGCCGGCAAATGTCGGGGCAGGCATCAAATAAAAGAGGATAGCAAATATAATTATAGTTTTAAAAATATATATATTCACTTATACAATTTTCTGTCTGTATTATTAAGTCTGCCTCTGCATCGAAATCTCGTAATACTTCTTCCTCGTCCATAGATTCGTCGGTCGAGATCATTTTGATTAATATTTTCTTTAAAATACGCTTTGAGGTTATAAACAATTTAAACACGTATTAGTAACTAGTGACTGACGGCAGTCGGGGCAATTGCGGCAGTTGCCGTATCGGTGCGCATGAAACAAATTTTCGCTCCCGCTTTAACAGAGGGCGTGCGTGTAGTTCTACCAATGCGTAAATCTTAGACTTTGTGCTTCGAAATTGATGCCGGAGATACGTAATTTCGATCGAGGTATAAAGAAAATTGAATTTGAACTCTTGTAACACATTTGGTTGTTCTGCGTCAATTATTTTGCACAGCCTTTGAACTGCATATAAGGCAAAATGTGATCAATGATAATTTATCATTGAATACAGTATCTCCATTTCTTAGTTGTTCAAAACAAAATTCTATTCAAACTATCGTAACATTTTGATTCCGCTGTCTAATTTCCTTTGCACAGTATTTGAATAATACATCAAGCAAATTGCGGTAGCCGTGCTTCTCTTTTTGTCTCTACTGTCATTGGATATATTATCGCCTTTTCTTAGTTATTCGAAACGTTGTAGCAGTTTTCATTCTGCGGTTTAATCTACTTCGCACAGATCATTTCAAGCAAATTCCGATTCAAGCTCAACACATTTTGTCTCTTCTATCAACTCTTAACGGTGAATATATTATTGCCCTTTTTAAATTGTTGGAAGCAACTTCAATTCAGATTATCGTAAAATTCTGGTTCTATTATCTAATTGAATTTGCCCAGTATTTGCGTACTACATCAAGCAAATTGCGATTGCAACGCCACTCCAGGGAGTCATCTAATCACTCCGACGCATCCTGATAGTTTCGTAAGACTATATTAGCTCTTCATATGCTTACACAACACACATATATATACATCTGTATATATGCAGTTAGTAGAGCAAAGTGTCTAGACGAACTTCCTTAGATTATCTTGTCACGCGCACCTCCGTTGATCGTCAGATGGTTGCTCTCATAGTCACAGCCCGAATCAACGGAAGTCTTCGAGACACTGCTGTTTCTGCAGTTACGGAGAATAAGATAGAAGAAAGAGGGAGTTGCAGGATCACACATATATCGCCAGACTAGCAGGGCGAGAATTATTCGATGGCTCGTTGCACCGCGGATGTGAAATTTATTAGCTCCACTAGATTTCCTAGCCAGTCGCCGGTTCCACCTCCTTTTCTTATTCTTCTTCTTCAGTCGATGTTGGAACACCCGCACTAAGCCAACACTGCGACCTCTCGCTTACTCACCACACATGCATTGCTCTTCGTGGATTTGGGGCTTAAACCTACGATTCATCTGCTCCTCTTTTTATTTCATTTCTCAGAGAGAGGGCAAGTCTTTGGTGAATTCGTGGCGAAGCTCTAGAAATCTCATCTGTCGGCATAATCCGCGGCACTGAATAAAATAATACTGTGAAATGAAATACAGTATAATATTATTAAAAATTAATTTTTAATGAATATCTGATGAAATAATAATAAATAATTTTATTAAAACACTTCGGTTGTTCAAAGACAGAAAAATGTAAGGTAAAGAGCCCTGTTTGTGACCTTGCCTCGGTTTATGACCCCCGATAGCTATTTTACACTGTCATAAATGTAACTTACGTCGAATTTTAACCTTATCATCGCCAAATTAAAGAGCTTTTTTAATAGTTTTTTTTTCTACAATAAACAAATTTCGTAACAAATTATTTAGAATTTCATTTCACCGGTGAAAGCCGTGGTATTACGTCTCAGTGAGTTCGAACCGCCATTCCTGGACGGAGCTCACTAGCTGCATCGGTTGCGTATTTGATCGTTTCCATTCTTAAGTAAGTGTAATACAATATAACAATTATATGAAAATGATCACAATAATTAGCTTTATCGACAAAAAATAGAATACTTAAGCTAGTGATTAGTTTTTCACGTAAACTCAAAGGGTCAATAACTCCCAACGTAATTGTGGTTATTGACGTGGTTGCTGACCCTCTCAATATTTACGATTTTTACTTGTTGCTGACAATTAGGTTAGGATTGAATACTGTATAAATTTCAACATTTAACGTTATTATGGTTTCGTCTTCATTTAATTATCGATAGTTTTTCCAAATAGGAGTTCGAAAAACCCAGATAGGTGTCAGAAACCCGGTACACGCGGGGGTCAGGACCTACGGCGTGAGTGTCACAATCCCGGTACACGCAGGGGTCAGGATCTACGGCGTCAGTGTCACAAACCCGGTACACGCGAGGGTCACAAACTACGACATGAGTGGTTCTGCAGGGTCAGGAACCCCGACAGTAGACAAGCAATATTTAAATAATGTTTTTATTAATATTCTCAACATTTTGCCTTTGAAGAATAGTCTAATCTGTTTCAGAAGGTTTTAATGCACGTATTGAAAACGTTCATTTTCAGTTTAATAATATCACGCATCTGTAAATAACAGAAAATCGATCCAGCTGCTCTAAAGGTATCACAAACTGGGCCGTTTACCTTAGTGAACACAAAGGAATCATAGTAGCCTTGGCTATTAAGATAGTTCTTGCGATTCATACTAGTTCGTTAATAGACGAACTGACTGAAAAATATGCAATTTAGCTCTCAAACTTCTCAGAGATTAAAGCGCAAGGTCTACTTTACGTTACAACTATTTAGCTATGCGACATTTTTAATATTTACACTAGCAATTAGGAGCTGTCACTTCAAAGTTTTAGATTAAAAGTTGCCAAACTTTTTTTGGTCTTCATATTGTCCTCATAAAATAAAAATAACAATACCTGAATTATTTGTAGCTAATATTTGACGGATTAAATGGTAAATTGAATTTATTAAAAACACCCCTGTTTAATAGTTCTTGTTTTTAACAACTCATAAAAGTATATGTCGCTTACGTCGTACAAATGGATAACGTATCCATTGGCTGGAAAATAGGTGGAAGCGTTATTCACGGTATCGTAACACGGTATCATACGATATACCATTAATATTTATGGCGTCAAAACAGCGTTAAAATTGTATAAGCTTGTGTGCAATATGCAACGTTGAAATAAGTCGTATTCCGTCACGAAAGGCAAACGGCCATTATTATTTATTGGCATTTTCCGAAGTTTCTGCGATCTACTACATACTGCATGCAGCAATACTTGTGGCGTACTTGTGTTGCTAGTAGTGGTGGATAGTCGAGGAAGATTTATAAATAATGCGAGGGTGTGGCGCAGGGGTTGCGACGCAAGGAGGGTGAACGACTTTCTTGGCCTCGATCCTAAGAACTTTTAGCCTTCCTACAGTTTCCTTTAGCCTTGTGGCTTATTTGCTCACCAGAACTGCCAGCGCCAATAGCTCTAACCATTTCTTCTTATTTTTCTCCTTCATCTATTTTCTCTGCTTATCCAACTGCTCGCAAAACACATGCATAGTCAACCCCCTCCCCCTCCCTCCCGCCCCCCAACTGAGGAGTCTGGAGACTAAACCGCGATCGATCCTCGCACTCATACCTATTCACGTTTCGCGGCAGTTAACCTCGGGGGTCGAGCATCGTTGACTTTAGTGAGATCGTTGCTTAAGTCAACCTCCCTTCCGCATCGCGTTCACCCCGTTTCCCACACCCCTCCCACCTATTCGCCTCACCATGCGCTTAACTAACCACAACGAAGCTCATGTTTAACTACGCTATACGTAACAGTAAACTCATCCAATATTCTCTTCTTGCATAACAGTACAAACATACGATGAAAGAATATTTTGAAAAAAAAAAAAAAATGTGGTCATACAACAAGATTGCAGAAAAAAGATGTCATAGATTTAATAATAATTTTATTATGGAAAGCCATCAACATATTTTGTGATTACGAATATTCTTTTAATTCTTGCAACACGATATGAGATTGAATCAAAAAATTTCAGGACAATTTGTTAGAATATCATTTCAGGGGTAGAATGCTAAGAATTAGTCGAATGTACAACGTGTTTTTGGCAGGATGTTGTTGAATTCATTTTTTTTTTCGTTTGACGATTTCGAGATTATTAAATGGACAGAACTGTCTATAAACATGGGTAATGGACATTTTAGGCTCTCAATATTGCTAACAGCGATATAACTGTCTAATTATATCTCGATTCACAATTTGTTTGTTTTTAATAAAACTGGTAAACGACTTTTGTAATAAAATGCGTATACATATGTGGTTTAAATAATCATTAAAAAAAGACCAATCGGTCTAATAGGAAAAACTAGTGCCAATGCAATATAAAGGAGTATAATATATATTGAAACGGTATAACAATGTTATCAAACAGTTGTAGTTCGATAAAAAAGTTAAACTTTTTTCAACTTTTCAAAGTCAACTTTGATCAACATTTTTTATTATTTTTTACAATCATGTGAAGAAAAAAAACAACTATATCTTGTATGTAACAAATATGTTAGGCAATTCAAGGCTTAAAAGTACCTCATATCCAGACGTAGTTAATATGATCTCCAATTCAAAGATTCCAATAGGCTCCGGAAATGAAAGTTTTGAAAAGTAATTTTCTCGAACGTCTTCTACAAGTATCTGCCCAAGTAAAAAAATTATACATAGAGTATATAAAAAATATGTATAGCTTTTAATATAGAATTAGGCATAGGCATTTACATACGCTCTATGTGCAATCTATATACAATTTATACATAAATACAACTTCATATTTGGTCCTACATATTATTGCGGCCGTGGGTTAATGATAACTCGTTGGATAATAAAAAGAACGATAGTTTATTAACTCGCGGCAGATCAGGTCGTACGTCTGTTCTTGAAGTGATCTCAACCGAGACTGTTTGTTTTATCTGTCACTGTCGTCAACATGGAGACTAGAGTAAAGGAGACCGAATGCTTATGGCGCGAGGTCTAGAATTTTGGTCTACAAAACGGGCCTACGTTTTAGTTCCAGTTGTCACTACAAGCGTCGCTCCGATCGTTGATTTCCACGGTGAAGTTAGCGCTTGGTCGATAAACGATATTCAATTTCTGATTAAAGATTCCAAAGTAACTCGATAGCGAAGCGCGTTAAGTAAGGGCGTTCGTGTCCGTGAAGTTCACGGATCAAATCTTTATGCAAGAATTTTTTTTTTTTATTAGAACAAATACCGTTTTAAAGTATCGAAATATCCTTTTATTTTTCTTTCGTTTCATAGCTAGCGGCAAGTAATTTATATACTTACAATTGTTAAACAACATTTTGGTACAGATAAACGATATTGAATTACTGATTAACGATACCAAAGTGACTCGATAGCGAAACGCGTTGAGTAAGGGCCTTCGTGACCGTAAGGTTGACGGATCAAATCTTTATGTAAGCATTTATTGTTTTTTTTTTAAATTAGAGCAAATACCGTTTTAAAGTGTCGGAATGTCCACCTTTTATTTTTCAATTTTCAGTTCATGTTTTAATCGACCCACAATTTACTTAATTAGTTACAATAATTATACATTCTTGATTAAAAAAAATGCATGAGGAAAGAATCGATCCGCGAACCTTCCGAATACGAAGCTTGTATCTACGCGCTTCGCCGTCGCGTCGCTTTACGTTAGGTGTTCAGTTACTCGATATCGTTTATCTGATATAATTTCTGTTATGGAATTTGGACAATTAGCATCACCTACCGATTTAAAATCTGGCAATAATCGCCTTGCAATCTGAACAAACTAAAATAACTTGTTTATACTTTTCGCGTACAGATGCTATACCTCTCGCCCCCTATGATACGACAATTTTCGACGAAACGCACAATTAAACGATCCTTAAAGCGCCTCCAGGTGATAGTAGGACAGAATCCAATAATTAGTCAATCCGTAATTACGTGTAAACTTAATGTATTCGAGTATGATCGCGTAAGTACGAACGTAGAAGAATGCTCTGTTCAAAATTCCCGCTCTCTGGGATCTAATCGTACGCTGCGCCTCTATCGGCGAAAGCTGAAATAATTTTGGCCCATTTCATCGACCATCTGCTCAGCACTACGTTCGGTCTCCTTTACTCTATCCTCCATGGTCGTCAAGTCGATCGGTCGTCAAGTGCGTTGTCATGAGAGTCGCGCGTCGTCCAAACCCCAACATATAGACGGTGGCAACTATTATAACGCACCATTCGTTACAATATAAATTGCATATAGATTGTATAGGGGAGAGTGGGGTACACTACTTTTCTTAGAATTTTTTAAATTTTCTAGCATAGTGTTACGAATAAATTTCAATAATAATTGGTTTCTCTAAACCTTTGGGTATACGAAGAAGCTGCAATGAATATTTAAGAAGGGTTGATGATATCAAAATAATACGATCGAAAAAAAGTCGCAGAATGTCACATTGTTCCCCACCGGTGGGGTAAAGTGTGACAGATGGAGGGGCACAATGTTACAACCGATGCAAAACATAATCCACTGAGTACAGAAAAGCAAACTTAATTTTTTCGATACGTTTTACAACATTTGTTCGATAGTACACGATGAAGAGTCATCCGATTGATATTTATGTCTCCAACAGTGCTTATTACGCTATACCTAACTCAGTCTTCGTTAATCAATCGAAGAACCACCTCTTTCATCTTTCTCTCTTCAACAGTGTCTTTCGAAGTTGCTCTATGTCTATTTCGGACCAGTTTCGGGTTCTGATATTGTTGTCCCCCAAGAGATGTAACATTGAGACACTCAATTCAATGTCACATTGTACCTCACTATAAAAAAATCTGATTTATTGTAATTATTAATATTTTTTCAAGTAAAAATAACAGAAATATGGGCACTGAGTAAAGCACGTATAATTACTCTAACAATTAATACCTAAAACTTGGGCTATCAAGGAATGTGAGACAAAATATTTCATTTTTCCGGCAAGCGAAATTTTTGTTCAGAGGTATCCAAATCAATTATTATTGTTTATGTTTTATGCACTATCTGTAATCGCAATTTTTTTGTCACTGACCAATTGCAATTTAAGTTATTGTCTAGCACTAAAAATTTAACAATTTACACAATACAAACCCGTGTGATATTGGCCGTGTCACATTGTACCCCACTCGCCCCTATAGAGTTTATACACTGAGAAAAAAAATCGTTAGAACCAATAAAACGTGCGATTGCGGGTAGTTTCACTGCCCGCAATATTTTGTCGATTGGACAAAATATTTGGCAATGGTAATCGAATAATGTTTCGATTGATCAGCTGTTGCTTCGATCAATTACACATTTCATTCGATCAAAAGAATATTCTTTTCGGTGCCCGCAAGCGCACGTTTTGTTGGTTCTAACGATTTTTTTCTCAGTGTATATAAATAGAGAGAGAGAGATATGTTCAATCTCAAATGTCAGACCATATTTAATTTCTTTTTTCTCTTGAGTATCAAGTGCAGCAACTAGTTAGATCAGTTAAGCTAGCGAATTCTAGGAGAAAATCGATGAGATTTCCCATAAGTTCTTGCACATTCGTTAAGCTCCTGGGTTGCACTCGTGACAGTAACGTATAACAACATACGTAATTCTTCCTTATTATTTTCTTGGGCTGTTTGATTATACGTATTTTTATTCGTTATACGTACTATTTTCTCGTCGAGGTGTTTACGTTAGTGTGTATTCAGGGCTTATGGGAAAAGGGTCGTGACAGAAAGGTGAACGGGTGAGATTGGAGGTTGAGATGCCTGAATGTCTGAGTTATCGGCGTCCCCGAAGCAAACAGAACGACTTGCGTTCCCCGTCTATTTCGTCCTTCGTCAACCTCACAGGCCTCCAAAAGGGAAGACGAACCATTTGGTTAATGGTTTTGGCGGTGCTATCTTCTCATTCTGTGAGCTTCCCTCATTTTATAGCGTCACGTACAACTGTGAAGGCGTTGCCACGGGGATGAAGAGATACGAGAAGAGAGATACTATCTCCTATAAATATATATATATATATAAATATACGTAGCATATATGATAGGAAGAAGAAGGGGTAGGGGGTAGAGAATCGCGTTTATCTGCAATATCATAACGTGCCCGATGAACGGGGTTCTATCCGGTATCGCAGTGAGGTGAAGGGACAAATCACGATGCTTACTGTGTTACGCGTTTGGCTTACATTATACGTCACGTACAGTCGTCGCCCAGTGAGTTCAAACGGTGTTTCATGACACCTCTATGTACTGAAGTGCGTCTTCAACAGTCCCTTTGAATTTGCGCACTTTAATATATGTCTTGAATAACGTTTATCAAATTTGACATTGTCGTATACGTGGATTTCTACTTTATCTACGTTATTTCTGGTAACTCTACTCATATCTATCTAAATCATACTTGAGGAGCTCACATTATGGTATGCCATACTATGCTGTGCTGGGGTGGGATCTCGATGCTATGCTATGCTATGCTATGCTATTCTATTCTATTCTATTCTATTCTATTCTATTCTAATCTATTCTATTCTATTCTATTCTATTCTATTCTATTCTATTCTATTCTATTCTATTCTATTCTATGCTATGCTATGCTATCCTATGCTATGACTGTATTTTAGAATTTCATAGCAATACATTAATTTAAATTGCGTTTAAAAAATAAACAGTTTATTAATTCTGTCAAACTAATGAATTTAGTCGATTTAATAATTTATTCATTCGAATTGTTTAATTTTATCAATCAATTGAGTGTTTAATTTATTTTTATAGAAATAGAAATAAATAAATAGAAATAGCTCCCTAGTTTCGGTTGTCTAGGTTGAAAGCACCACAGTTTTCGATGTCCAGGTTGATAGCCTTGTAGTTTTCGATGTCCGGGTTGATAGCCCCATAGTTTGGGATGTCTAGGTTGATCGCTCCACAGTTTCTGCTGTCTAGGTTGACCGCTCCATAGTTTCCGATGTCTGGGTTGATTGCCGCATAGATTTCGATGTCTAGGTTGATCGCCGAGTAGTTTCCGATGTCCAGGTTAATAGCCCCATAGTTTTCGATGTCTAGCCCCATAGTTTCCAATGTCTAGGACATCGGAAACTATGGAGCGATCAACCTGGACATCGGGAACTACGAAGCGATCAACCTAGACATCGAAAACTATGCGGCAATCAACCTAGACAGCAGAAACTGTGGAACGATCAATTTAGACAGCAGAAACTGTGGAGCGATCAACCTAGACGTCGAGAACTATGGAACTTTCAATCTAGACATCGGAAATTGTGGAGCTATCAACCTGGATATCGAAAACTACAGGGCTATCAACCTGGACATCGAAAACTGTGGAGCTTTCAACCTAGTCATCCGAAACTAGGGAGCTATTTTTATTTATTTATTTTTATTTCTATAAAAATAAATAAAACATTCACTTGATTGATAAAATTAAATAATTCGAATGAATAAATAAATTATTAAATTGAGTAAATTCATTAGTTTGACTGAATTAATAAACTGTTTTTTTTCAACGCAATTTAAATTAATGCATTGCTATGAAACTCTAAAATACAGTCATAGCATAGCACAGCATAGCATAACACATCATAGCACAGCATAACATAGAATAGAATAGAATAGAATAGAATAGAATAGAATAGAATAGAATAGAATAGAATAGAATAGAATAGAATAGAATAGCATAGCATAGAATTGCATAGCATAGCATAGCATAGCATAGCATAGCATAGCATAGCATAGCATAGCATAGCATAGCATAGCATAGCATAGCATAGCATAGCATAGCATAGCATAGCATAGCATAGCATAGCATAGCATAGCATAGCATAGCATAGCATAGCATAGCATAGCATAGCATAGCATAGCATACCATAACATAGCATAGCATAGCATAGCATAGCATAGCATAGCATAGCATAGCATAGCATAGCATAGCATAGCATAGCATAGCATAGCATAGCATAGCATAGCATAGCATAGCATAGCATAGCATAGCATAGCATAGCATAGCATAGCATAGCATAGAATAGCATAGCATAGCATAGCATAGCATAGCATAGCATAGCATAGCATAGCATAGCATAGCATAGCATAGCATAGCATAGCATAGCATAGCATAGCATAGCATAGCATAGCATAGCATAGCATAGCATAGCATAGCATAGCATAGCATAGCATAGCATAGCATAGCATAGCATAGCATAGCATAGCATAGCATAGCATAGCATAGCATAGCATACGTTACGAGCATAAATAATTGTTGGAAAGGAGTGAATATTTCTATTTCATCGCCATTGTTGATAGTGATTATACACAAAAAAAATGTTAAAGCTTTTTCAGTCGAATGATGCTTTTCCTGACACAAGCTGTTCGAGCCGTAATATCTTCCGTTTTAAAGATGGCGGAAGACGAGATTTTAGTGAAAAATCGTAGCCAACTATTTCCTCAAATGTGAGATTGTATTTGTGTGCGGCAGCGTCTCGAGGACATCAGTCACAAGCGGCAGAGGCTGTAGTTCCGACTAGTTGATCATTAAATTGAAGTTAAATATATGCACCTAATGAAGTTAGTCATTAATTGGATCTCCACTATGAAGGGAGGCAATTTATTACGATTTCTAGTAAAACAGTCCGAATGCGGTGAAAAACCGCTCTACAAAGATATTCGTCCTAACTTGAGTATTCCTTTCAGTTTTCGTTAATCTCGAGAATATCGAAAAAATTTCGCATCGAACTCTCGTTATTCTTACAGCGGGATTACAGGAAATAATTTTCTGCCAATATTATTACAGTATTTCAGGGGACTGTCCTGATTACCCATCGAAGCGTACACTTCTCCAGATCGCCCCTCGAAACGGGAATAGGAATCGGAAAGAGGAGATTTGCCGAGGGGTTATATAATGCAGCGCAACGAGGAACAGAAACACAAGTAACACAAGCCCAGACGCTTTTCCAACGTTGAACCTATGAACACCGGAGGAGTTTGCATTCCGCACGCGGAGCCGGAAAACTCGCATAGCCGCGTCCACTCGAGGGGTTGGGTGGCACTTTCGGCGCGTCTCAGGATGAGCGCGGAATAATCCGCGGAATTCATAGCGAAGTGGGTTATAAGCGCGAAACGTGCACGATGTTTCTATTAAGCAAGTTCTGCTCCTGGTGAGCCACGACATACTCACGGTGCTTCCAGCGTTATGATTTTCGGTTCTGTTGCGAATGTTGCTGAGCCTGGTTACTAGTACACTGAAGGTACATACGTGATCGCCTTGCGTACCTTTCGTGAGCAGGTACGTGTTGTGGCATCGCAAAGTTTGTACGTGCTCTGCAGTTATTTAGGGATGAACGGCCTTTTTCGTTGGTTATCCCTTGGAAGTTGCTCATGGCAGTATTCTCAATTTCTTTCATCTATTCTTTTATTATTCTTAACTCGCTCATTCTTGGTCTACTTTTGGTCGCGAGTTTTTTGCTGTACCTTTTTTTGTTTATTTAGTATCTGCGTTTGGTTCTGTTTCGACTTTTCTGAGATTTTTGTATGATTTGACAGTTCGTGAGTCTTTTCATGTTCTGACAGTTCTTGAGCCTTTTTTTAAAATTAATTTATGGTTAAACCTGCTAAATCCACTCATGTGTTGTGTTCCATTTCTCATTCTCTTTTCATCGCGTTAATTCAATCTTTTTCTTACTATGTACCTTATAAAAATAAGGATAACTGCTCTGATGCCATTCCCTGTCTCTTCCTTCTTCTTCGGTTATTTCTTGAAATTTGTACACGGAGCGAAATTTCTGTGTTGTGACAACATAAAACGAGGACAACAAAAATCGTTACGCTAGGCTGGCAAATCTTTTGTTCGGCTGACAAATCAGTTTTGCTATGCTGACAAATCTTTTGTTCAGCTGACAAATCTTTTTGCTGGGCTGAGCAATTTTTTTGTTAGCTTAACGCAACGATTATTGTTGTCCTCGTTTTATGTTGTCACAACACAGAAATTTCTCTCTGTGTATCGGTCAACAGCCACGATTTAAAAAATACATTCGCAGAAATAAATCAATAGAATAAACAAGTTCTGAGCTTCGTGGTTCTTGTTCCAATAGTTCAATTTGAGCGAGAACCACGAAGTTTATTATTCGAACTGCTTTCTTTTTTTTCCCTGATGTACCCAAGAATCGACTTTTCGTTTTTTCTTCCTCGTGTTCATTTTTATTAATTTTTTTTTTATTTCGCCCTCCAGCATGTTTTCCGGGTACATAGGTACGAAATGGAAACTGCACGCGGAAGTGAGCTCCGGGAGTAAAATCATACAGCCTCGCGTTTCTACGGTACACACGCCACGCGCAGTTCCAGTTGCATAGTGGCTAGTAGAGTTAGGCGTTTCCGAGTGCTGTTGGATAGAACGTTGCCTCTCGACTCGACTACGTTTTATTAATCTTACCGCTAGCTTCCGACGGTCGAGCTACACGCCAGAGAAGCTAAGCCCAGCGCGAAGAGTACAACGCGCCTGCAAAAGCCCGCCGCCAGCATAATCTCAACTGCTCGCGGTTCTCCAACGTCACGCACACCGGCTGCCCGCTAGCTTTACCTTTACTACTTGTTCCGCACTTTACCTACTACGTACATGTTCGCCGCTTTATAATATGAAGGAAATAACGACGATCTTCACGTAACCCACGTGCACTACCCTCGAGGGGTATAAAGTGTAGCACGGTACTTGAGTACACGGTCATATCTGCCCGCGAAGTTGCGGACAAGAAAGCGAGAGGCAATAGAGTCACGCGAGCTCCTCCAACATTACTATGTAATTAAGCTATTTTTCATAGAGCTGTGGGGTGGCCACTCGTAAGGAAATGGTGAAGTCAAATCTGTCAGCCGGATCTGAGCTGAAATGAGGCTTCTATTACATTGACTTTAAAGGGGAAAAAGATCGATACATTCAGGATAAGTAGAAGCTGGCTTAAAAAAATTTTAAGAGTGTTTTATTTCAATCCTTGGTGTCAAATTTGTATACCGGAACTGAGATTCTAGAAGTAGTAGCTTGTTTTCGTTATTTCACAATTGTCTGTAAAAATTACAGACATGAGGTGAGATAGACATAAACAGCTTTTACGAGACGCTAATTATTTTCATTAATTATCATTTTTGCACGAATTTTGTTCCTCATTAAAAACAGTCCGATATTTGATGTAACATTGCAAAGCTTGATGGTAAAACAAATTGGATGGGCGCAGTTGGTATTTGATTAATTTCCTTCCAAATATGTTTGCATGCCGGTTATTTTTTAGAAAAGTAGATGGATTAAGCTGCACTGAATTTCGTTAATATAAAGCGCTCTCTCCTGTTTGGCAATGATAAAATATTCATTAAATGGAATAATTTTGAACTGCTGCACAAAATGAATGAAATCTAGCGTATCGAATTTCTCAACATAGTATATTAAATGTATTTCATTTCCAAAGTGATATAATTTCAATGCGGGTCCTTGTATAAACGTCTTTAAAGCTTTCCGAGAATTAGGTGTCGACGACATATATATATATATATATATATATATATATAGAAACAGTCCGCGATTAATTTGAAGAAGCGGGTGCTCCGAATTGGCATCGGTCTGCAATGCGTCGAAGTATTTAACTACATAGAACGAGAAAGATGGAGTGTGCGAGTATCCCGATTGGAAGGTTCGCAGTGCAGTAACGGTAAAGGTAGATGAGAAGGGGTGTTAGGGTGGGGTGCCGTAAGAGTAACCAGGGAAGCGTGTTTCTGCTGGTGCCGCGGCGTAATCCTTCGAACGGATGAACTTTACGAGGCGCGCGTAATCGTTAATCCCGGTAGCTAAGCGCCGTTTACCCAGAGTATACAGAGTCGGTGGTAGGCGGAGGTAAAGGGTCCAAGTAGTACTACTAACGGTGGTGGCGCTACTGGTCGCGCAAGAGATATCGTTTCGCGTACTGACGTTGTTACATTTCCAGGCGCATATGTATGTATAGTTTGTGTTGCACAGTGAACACAAAATCCCCATGCAGAACTCGTGTAATCCGATAGGCCGTCACTAGCGCAGTGTGCCAGATTTCGTTTTGTTCAAAGTAACTATGGCCTACGAAAGAAGCTCGTTGCGCTACGATTGTACTTCAGGCATTTTAAGCCAATGACGACCAACTATAGCCACATTGCCTTTTTGCTGAGAAGCTTAGTTTCAACTTGTTGGATATCGATATAGGCGTCCTATTGATATTTCCAACGGTGAAGCAGGGAGAGAAACAGTAACTTGGTACAACTTCAGAATTGTATGTCCCTGACAATTATTTGATTAGTGGTAACTATAATTGGTTGATTTACGGGGTAAAAGCAACGGGTTAGATGGAACAAATACTTAATTAGGTGGTGTAATTGATTTATATTTATTTATTTATTTATTTTCTTCGTAAACGGGGCAAGCCCCTTGATAACTACGGCGCGATGGATATTCAGGACCTACAGTTTTAGGTTATAGTTAGGACATTCAAGTGATTGGATGGAATAAGCACCAGATTAGCTGAGACAATCAACTGATTGGTTGGGTCAACAGGGACACGGTGGGAACAACCAATTGGTCAGTCGTATCAAGTGACTGATTGGTTGAAAACGAACAACTGGTCAGTTCGGACAATCAACTGATTAGGTCTGGTTAGGCCCATGGTCTGTTGGGACAATCGTGACACAGTTGAAAACAACCAACTTCTTAGTTGAAAACAAACAACTTGTGTGTTGAAAACAACTAACATGTTTATTGAAAACAAACAACTTGTTTGTTGAAAACAAACAACTTGTTTGTTGAAAACAACCAACTTGTTTGTTGAAAATAACCAACTTCTTTGTTGAAAATAACCAACTTGCTAGTTGAAAATAACCAACTTGTTTGTTGAAAACAGCCATCTTGTTTGTTGAAAATAACCAACTTGCTTGTTGAAAACAACCAACTTGTTTGTTGAAAATAACCAACTTGTTTGTTGAAAACAGCCAACTTGTTTGTTGAAAATAACCAATGGATTAGCTGTTCCCGTCGTTTTTTGGGACAATAATAACACAGCTGGCACAATCAACAGACTAGCTAGGACAACCAACGGATTAATTGGGACAATCAACTGATTAGTTGCGACAATAAACTGATTAGTTGAGACAACCAACTAACTAGTTGGGTTTGAAACCTTGTTACCATCTTTGACACAGATAAATGCTTAACTTATTCAGGGACTGCTTATATAATTGCGGACTACTGACATTTATTTTTGTTACATGCGAAGAAAAAATTATCTTCTGGGTTATCATCTGGAAAAACATAACGAGTATTTGGAAACTACGTCTCTACGCGCGTAAATGAGGATTGCAAGGCTCTTTCGGCGTGACATCATTGTTGAGAACCGGCTTGTCATCGCGCCGTAAGACTTTTGGCATACAGACAGACGCGTCTCCTATTCCTCTCACTCACCACTATTGTGTTATACACCACTATTCAGCAATGCCACGAGTACCGGCAACCACCACTACCAGCAGTACCGAAGTGCAGTATATTCCCAGGACGTATAGTAGCGCGGTATCGTCCCCGCCGGTATGATAAATAATTCTCGATTGTACGCTTGCCAACGTACCGTACAACGAGCTAGAGCGAATTCTCACTCACTCACAGAGTCTCGTGAATGCCGAAGGAGGGTCGTCGAGGGCGAACAGAGTGAGATGGAACTGAAGGCAGAGAGCCGCCGGGTTTGCACCAGACGTTATCGCTGTGGCACGAAAGGAGCCATAGGAACCAACGAAGAATAGTATGTACAGCCGGAAGCAAAGACTGCACTGTATGCATGTCTATGTGTGTATATATACACATAACCATTTATATATGTATCTCTATGTTGGACCGTATACACATCCTATGTAGAGATGAACAAGAGACTAAAGGATGAGAGAAAGATGAAGACACACGAAATCGGCGCTGAGAGAATGGCCAAAGAGATAAAGATCGAGTGAAGCCGCGGAAGAAGAAAGGAACGGGGGTATACCAAATACGTTGTCCCCGTGGGACGAGAGAGCGACAGTGCTGCTTCTGTCCTGCCACTGGGATCGCATATTGCTATATGGCTTTTGGGTGAGAATATGGGTGAGACCGACCAAGAAACCGTGGTAACATCCAGTGATGCTGGTGGTGGTAGTGGCAGTATAGCGAAGAACCAACTGGGTGCGAATAGAGCAAGTACGATGAATAATGGGCACGGTGTCCGGGGATGAGGGGAATGGGGGAGGGGGAAGGGGGCGAGGATTGCAGCCACGAGAAAGGAGAAATTACGGGGAAATTATGGACGGGATTGTCGCAACGACCTCCGTTTCATCCGACACCAGACATCCTCGCCTCGATTCCAACCCGGCATCCCAGTTATAACTATTATTATACCGTATAGTATACATATAGGTGTGTTAAATTTTGGTGTACGAATGCGAACGAGATATACATATGCGAGGGTAACGATATTCCACTCCTCGTTCCCTTCCTCCCAATCCTTTGGCCATCGCATCACACACGTTATCGCTTATAGCGAATAGCTACCTCGTTGAATCGCAATAATACATTAGTTATTACCCACACGCGTTCACATATATAAATCTTGTTTGAATTACATTATTACAAATTTACGTGAAACTGGGTACGAGTCAGCCATGGAAAAGCCCATACCTCGGGCTGGTTGACTCGACACGTTAATTAAAAATATTTTCAATGCCATCTGTAAACATTTGGGTAAATGCAGCTAACACGTTCTATGCTATTATGAATTATTGAAAGTGTAGAGTGAGAAAAGGATACGCGCTGTATGCGGATTGTTACATAAATTTTCAGGAGAATTGTGGTGGGCATTGTCGTCGCGTGGTTGTGAATGTGTGTGTGTGTATGCATATATATATATATATTCTCTGGAGATCACCTTTTCCATTATCGCGGTCCTTTTGCTCGCCAAACCGAGAATTCCAACCTCGTGAGACGGTCAATGCTTTTCTACCACCGGAACGCGATAGTATAGATAGTTACGCCTACAAATTTTTCGCATTCTATAAAATCACGATATTCACGTGAGAAGATGCAACGCAACCACGTTTTATATAACAGCACGGCCATAAATTTAAGTGCGCGAACCGAAAAATCGTAAACGCTTGGCTACGCATATGCTGTCATAAAGTATGGAGCGGATTTGAGGTGACGAGACGAATGTGGGATTCGAAGGATTAAAAAGCGTATATCAACACGAACTGACCATATATATATAAATATATATACTTCATATGCATACTTACTCGGATATATATGTATTTAACTTGGCGTCGATACCTGAGTAAGTATGCGAATGTCGCGGTAAGAGCAACTATGCAGTATTTATCGAAAATCGTGGTTAGCCTAGAAATTATATTATGTCAACTATTCGTTACTAGTTCATACGACTATATTGTATAGTTACAAACACAACCTATCCTATCATCGTGTACCTTAACTGCTTCGCTACTTCTTGGTTAGTTAGGAACTTTGAGTCAACAAAAATTGGCCTTCATGGACACGTCTGTAAAATAGCTATTGTCGTGCCGAGAATTTGTGCTAAATTCTCTTAATGTTCCCAACGGTCACCCGACATATGCTGGTTTGTCAAAACAGCACGGTCAATTGGCCTGGATTGACTGCGGCTTACACGCAAAAAAATGTTTCGTTGCGACAACTACGTTTCCAATTTGCTGTACACAATGTCTCAAAAATTAGTTGCCTCAACCATATCGAATAGCTCACTCGCACGGAGAAAAGGGTGTAGTTGTAGGAACTACGGAATTGATACGTGCCAACCAACAGACATGGTAAAATATGACATTAGCAAGTTATTGCGTGTCAGAACCAACCGATTGGTAATGCCAACTAACCGATTGATATTAACCATCCGATTGGTAACGCCCACCAACCGATTCGTGGCGCCAACCAACCGATTGGTGGCACCAACCAACCGATTGGTAATGCCAACCAAACTACATCTAACGCTCCAAGCATTTAAAGGTTAGCTTTCTCAACTAACCCGTTTTCTCCGTGCGGTTAAAAAAATTGACCAGAAAATTACAGTAACGGATTGGAAGTTTTCATTCACAATCTGTACCACAAATTTCTTGTCAATGTCTATTAGATATTTAAAGTAACAATACTGAAAAAGAATGAAGAAATTTGTACATTTGTAAAGTTACAAAATACTAGGAATTTACTTTCTGTTTTTTTTTCGCATGTCATTTGTAAGTTTTGTTGTGCACATGTTTATTATAAAATCAAAAGCCACCTACAATGAAAAAAATATTTTCGAAATTCTGAAAGTCGTGGTTGAATATTTATTGTCCGCATTCAAGATTTTTGTTCGCAAAGATGTATGAAAATTAAGCTCTTAGAAAATTCCATGGCGATGAACTTCTAATTTTTATACAGATATAAATGTCCTGTATATAAGTTTATAAATCGGTTAACTAATATTAAAAACTTAACTGAAATTTTACTATTTTGGTTGTGTAATAACTAGATTACTATAGAACTTTTGTAATTTTCATAAAAATATTTGAAAATTTACTCTACTATCGGTAATTTTACAGTGAATGTTATACGAATCATTATTTCATACACCATATTGGAAATTTCATATTACTTGTCGCCGTAAATTTACAACCTTTTGCAATAGTGCAACTATTCACGATTAGTTCTCGTGAGATTAGTGAGGTTAAACAATCCAATCGTTGGGACTACCATTCGAATCGTTGGTTCGAATCGCTAATTCAGCAACTTTTGGCTATTTCAGTTAGGAACTGCAATACCCAAAATTCAGACTTCATTCGAACACCAAAGTGACCAATCGGTCCCGGGTCAGACTCGCCCATATGCAGGGCCGAATTAGAGTTCACGGCGCCCCTAAGCAAATGTGGGGGACACATTTGTGCACCCCCTCCCCCCTACTCCGCGGAGATTTGAATACCCGCGTAAAAATAATGATGTCAAATTGTTAAGACTAAAAATCTTAGAAAACTTCAAAGCGATTTTGAGATCGTTTTGATACCAAGTTTCGTAAAATTGCTTTGAACTTTTCTATGATTTTTCATTATCAATTTATAACCACAATTTGACATAATTATTTTTACCTGATGATAAATAAGGCAGCAAGTATAAATAAGGTCTGCTCGGGGGGCTTAACAGCTGTGTACGATCGAAGGCTTTTCCCATACAAATAAACTTCGATTCGATGGGTCTCACCACGATTCGATGAACATTGTAAACATGTAATTCTAGATTTATTCTACAAAATTGGACGGAAGGAATAAAAGCAATAATCGACCCATGATGTTTATATTTTTTCAACTGAAAAAAAAACAGGTCATTTTTCAATTCTTTTTTTTTCTGAAGAGACTATTGGGATGTCGAGGTCGGGATTTTACATACGTTAAATACATAGATTTGATCATTTTTTTTTCATTGAAGAAAACTATTGATAATAACGAATTTATTATTATTTCGTTTATTTGTTGATAACAAATAATGAAAGTTGTAGTTTTTTACTCGACGTTCGAGATTTTTTTCCTTAAGCCTCTCATTTAAGCACATCTTAAAAATGTTAAATAATATCCAATAATACGATAGTAAATGTTATGAACTAAGTTCAAAAATATAGAAATTAATGTTTCATCATATGTTCAGTTAATTTAATATTCAAAACGTCCAGAATAATATGTTACTTATTGCTTCCAATGATTTTTCGATATTTTATTGCAAATAGAATAAGACGTTCAACAAAATCGTAAACATTGACTGACTGGCAACGTACAGTCTGTTAGAAATTAATGGGGTATTAGTAACTCCATCTCCGAACTGTTGCTGCTTTAAAGCTAGAGCACAAAGTTATCTGTTATATAATGAACATGTCCTAGAACTCACTAGGAGGTGATTCTGTATATTGCCTCGAATATTCTGCCATACGTTGGTTGATGAAACACGCTTGCAATTAAACGTGAGTCTACTGGTACATGTAAGTAAACAGGGTCAAACTGATCTCTCGAGTAATCAATGTCTATCTGGAATAACTCGTCCGTTATACGTACCAACAAACTTGTACTAATGTAATGTAACACATGGATAAGCAAATTTATCTATTGCCTATAGTTTCGAACGAAAGCTGCACGTACTGTGTATATTAGCAATTTCGTGCATGGAAACGCAAATACGTATGTTCGAACTGTTATTCAATACAAATGGGGAGAGAACAAGCGTACGTAAAGTCTGAAATGGTTGTTGAAAGCGTTTCCACTTTGTCTCAGATGAAAAATGAACGAGAGGACATGGAAAGCTGGAGCTGTTTTACCGATTTTATTCTAAAGATTGAGATACTTTGTCGACAGTCTGCGTATGCGATGTGTGTTTCTCATGTTGCGATAGGCATGAGTTTTTAGGGAAGGGATGTACAGACATTATTGACAATGTGACGAGAAAGGCCAAAATGAGATAAGGAAAAAGCTGACGAATACAGAATACAATTGTACAATCTGAGCATTTTATATTCACTGTAGGAAGACAGCGAATTTCAACGTCAAAGGCATCTGAGTTTTTCTACTGTTTGTAGAATGTAAAAACAGAAGCCACATAATATTATAGCACAATTTCTGAAAGTTCATTGAGGAAATCACACCGCACTCACAGACACTCATAGACACCCAATGACATTTCATAAGTAATATTCCATAAGTTTTATGACTATTTGTAAACGTCTGCACGTGTCTGTGAGTATCCATACGACTATTCATGTAATTCATGCAGTTTGTGAATGTTTGTGAATGTTTATGAATGTTTATGAATGCTCGTAAAAGTTTGTGAATGTTTACGAATGTTTATGAATGTTTGATGAATATTTGTGAATGTTCTATTTGTAAACGTCTGCACGTGTCTGTGAGTATCCGTACGACTATTCATGTAATTCATGTAATTCATGCAGTTTGTGAATGTTTATGAATGCTCGTAAAAGTTTGTGAATGTTTGTGAATGTTTGTGAATGTTTGTGAATGTTTGTGAATGTTTGTGAATGTTTGTGAATGTTTGTGAACGTTTGTGAATGTTTGTGAATGTTTGTGAATGTTTGTGAATGTTTGTGAACGTTTGTGAATGTTTGTGAATGTTTGTGAATGTTTGTGAATGTTTGTGAATGTTTGTGAATGTTTGTGAATGTTTGTGAATGTTTGTGAATGTTTGTGAATGTTTGTGAATGTTTGTGAATGTTTGTGAATGTTTGTGAATGTTTGTGAATGTTTGTGAATGTTTGTGAACGTTTGTGAATGTTTGTGAATGTTTGTGAATGTTTGTGAATGTTTGTGAATGTTTGTGAATGTTTGTGAATGTTTGTGAATGTTTGTGAATGTTTGTGAATGTTTGTGAATGTTTGTGAATGTTTGTGAATGTTTGTGAATGTTTGTGAATGTTTGTGAATGTTTGTGAATGTTTGTGAATGTTTGTGAATGTTTGTGAATGTTTGTGAATGTTTGTGAATGTTTGTGAATGTTTGTGAATGTTTGTGAATGTTTGTGAATGTTTGTGAATGTTTGTGAATGTTTGTGAATGTTTGTGAATGTTTGTGAATGTTTGTGAATGTTTGTGAATGTTTGTGAATTATTGTGAATGTTTGGGAATGTTTGTGAATATTTGTGAATGTTTGTGAATGTTTGTGAATGTTTGTGAATGTTCGTGAATGTTTGTAAGTGTTTGTGAATGTTTGGGAATGTTTGTGAATATTTGTGAATGTTTGTGAATGTTTGTGAATGTTTGTGAATGTTCGTGAATGTTTGTAAGTGTTTGTGAATGTTTGGGAATGTTTGTGAATATTTGTGAATGTTTATGAATGCTCGTGAAGGTTTGCGAATGTTTACGAATGTTTGTGAATGTTTGTGAATGCTTGTGAATGTTTGTGAATGCTTGTGAATGTTCGTGAAAGTTTGTGAGTGTCTATGCATTTTTGGTAATGTTTGTGAGTGTCTATGCACGTATGCGTATGTTTGAAAGTGTCTGCAAGTGTTTGTGATTACCTGCATGTGAATGTCTGTAAGTAACTGTACGTACGTGTGAATGTATTCGAGTTGGAATGTCGGGACGTGAAACCGTCTCCCAAGAATATAGTAACTTTAGCGACTTTGATAAATTTACACCTCATTCCTGCGGATCCAAGTTCTGTAATACTTTTTCACTGAAAGCAAATGTGTCCACTTGCAAGTACTCACACCATGAATATACATACGCAATATACGTTTTACCTGAATATATGCACATGCAATGAAAGAGCGAGTGGAGCGATCGAAGATGAGGAAAAAAAGAATCAAAGTGCTCTGGAAATATCAAACCAACTGGCAAGAGAAACGTGTAGCACCGTGTGCTCACCACGCGGAAATATTGTTATCGATCCATATCGAATGCCTTCTCTCTTACGCTCACTGTTCTCCGGTGCAGTAGTGCATGGATCCTCTCTGAGAGAACTCCTCCTAACTATACTTCAAAGTACGTCAGCCCCTTTCCCCAACCTCCTCATGCTACCTATATCGATTGGGGTATAATACCCTCTGAGCAATAGTAGCTCGTGTGTACATCTAGTTCTATACATTTCTACTATACATATATTTGCCACTAGTACGATATCACTTGGTGTGCAATGAATAATTCAAAGTTGCGCATATGGGCCAGAAACGTTCACGCTATGAAACGCTCGCGGCAGGTCAATCTACTCGATTTTATTTATGCCATTTCACTCGACATTTTTTTCATTCATCCGCATATCAATATTAATATATTTCCATTAGGACGAAATATTAATTCACCAATTACTTTCCCAGTAATAAAAACTTCGTGCATCGAATTTTTTAAAAATTACGTTATACGGTTAGAAAGTCAATCTGAAAAAAAATCGTTATAAATCTGGAAAAAACTACATATTCAAAAATGTTTAATACCGATCTGGTAATTTTTCTTCATATATAGTGAAACTTTCACCAGATTTATGGTAATTTCTGTCAGTGTTTTTTGTATATCCACATTATCGGCTCCTTTGCCGATGAAACAGAAAATCTTAAATGTTAATTACTGGTCTAATTAAAAAGAGTGGAAAAATGTGGTATGTAAAAAAATCACTTTTCATTTTTTTACGTGTCGATGAATATTTCTTGCGTGAAAAAAATTAGAATCCATTCCTAAGAATTCCATAGAGTCTAATTTTTACATTGTGTTTTCACATTTAATGCTGAACAAGTTTGTTCAGTGAATTACAATATTATAAAACGGTGCTTTTTAAAGAACATAAGAAAACGGTTTAAATATTTTTTCATGTAAATGCATTTTTCATTCACTGAATAAAAATTGTAGAATTCACTCCGAATGAAAACCCACTGTTTATCAAATGTTTCCAGACTTTGTAAATTCAAATTAAAAAAGATGTTAAAAAAAATCTGCTCCTTCAATTTAAAAAATATGTTACGTTGGCAATAAAATCTTTGAGCTTTTATTACTGTTCCAAAATATTTCATATTATCTAATTTTGACATTGAGTCATATTGACCCTCTTTCATATTTCACAAAACGTTATTATTACGCCTATTGTGTAATATTACAACCGTTGGATAGTTCAATCGTAGTGTGGGGCGGTAGTTTTCGAACATAGAGCCCTTTTGATATCCAATCGTCAATTTCACAAACGCACGTAACTTCGAAAAGGGCAGAAATCCACGTGCTTCCAATAGTCAGAGCTCAACTACGGCTATTTCGAAAGATAAATCCAGAAACGTGGCTCCCGGATGGCTCCAGTGGTCATAAATAACGCGTGTCATAGCGACTGGCGAACTGGCGGTTATATAGCTATCGTTTTGTGTCTCTCTTGCGCCAAGGCAATTGTACAAGTTTATCATCCGTGAGGCATACGTATGCGCGACTAGTGGATCGGCATCGCCATCTACCGGTCGCTCTCCCTGGTGGCAAAACTATCGGCGCGTTTTAAAAACGCGTCACGTAACGCTGTCCACTCTCGGCTTCGCGCTGCCCTCTGCCTTGGTGCATCTGCATTGAAATGATGCCTCGTCATCGCGTGCATTTCGCGTGCAACGCTACGATTCACGTGCGAATCTGCAATATTGAGCTTTGTCATCTTCCACGTACAGTCCGTGACGTTATATGGCACTGAAATGTCACCGAGTATAGACCGGAGATAATAAAGTGTCGTTATAAACACGTAGGAAATAAACCGGCGACATTAGACCAGTTGGAACAGTTGGATCATCTGAATTTTCCAATAATGCAATTTTAAATCACGGTAAAATCGATTAGACTTTGATTGTGATATCAAAGTTGATATCGAATTGATTGGGATAGTGAAAGTTCAAATTGGTACACCCAATTGACAAGGACATTATAAAGCCCTTAGCTTTGTAGCAATTTTCAATTGTAATTCTCGTTACACGCAATATTTTTCGTAACGAGTAACGAGTGTATGAAGTAGTGGTGCTTTGTATGGTACTTTTGCAGCATCGACAGTGAAAATAATCAGCGTCAACTGTATTGAACGTAGCTGGGATCAGTTTAAGGGGATGCTGGAGTAGATTTTATTACCGACTTTGGTCGGTAAAAACAGGCTTTTTCGTAGTTTTGATTATTCTTCGCTACACACATGCTTGAAATTGTACACGATTGTAATATCAACATAAACAAGTGGACATACATTCGAATATTTAGTGAAAACGTACAATAAATGAAAAAAATCGTATATTACTAAACCTCCCGAAATCAAAATGGCCGCCAGGGTTTGACAGCATCGCCTGTTTGGCAAGATATAAAAGATTCTGGAACTCACATACGTTAAATCGAAATGTACGTCCAGTCTTTAATGTTCTCTGAATATTCTACGAGCGTCGAAAAGTCAATTACGCAAAAGGAATTCACGGAAAACTCAGACTACGTTCACGTAGTCTGTTCGCGATCAGAGTGGGTCAAGAAGAGCGCAAATGAAGCTTCCCGATTAGAACACAAGTGGCGCCGATGTAGTCTGTTTTCTTTTGGCAAAAGCTCTGAGCCTTTGCAACGCGACCGTAGTATACACTATACATGGATTTGGCTTGTGTATTTGACATTCTGATGGTTTTCGAATATTCAGAAATCATCACAGAATTGACGTCCGGTCTGATTTTACACATCTAATTTCCAGAAAAAATTAAACCTTACGGCAAAGGTCAGCTGACATATCGGGTGCGGCCATATTGCTTTTCGGGAGATTCAGTATCTTTTGACAAAAGTAAACGATGGCGCCACCTGCGTCCTGATCGAAAAACTTACCAACCAAAGTCGGCAAAAAAATCTATTCCAGCATCCCCTGAACTCCTCAAAATAGGGTCGAAAGTAAAAATAATTGACACTCGAGTGGCGAAAGTGAAACAATTGTGAACTGTTAACGCGCGAATCTTTTTTTCAATACCTTCATGCAATCGAACACTTTCGGCTTGTAAATCTGTCATGCAAAGTACTACTTTTCATGCAAGAACTACAAAAAAAAAAAGAGCTTCGTTATTGGACCTCTTAAGACTTATATATTTCGCAGAGCATCAAACGTACATCAATAGCTTTTGACAATTAGCCATTGATCACTTGCCATAAACCTTTTATTTCCCGATATTGGCTATGGTTTTGTTATTGGACCTTTTAAGACTTGTATATCTCGCAGAGCATCAAACGCATGTCAAAAGCCCTTCACAATTAGCGACTGATCACTTGCCATAAACCTTTCATTTTTCGATATTGGCTATTGTTTTTGTTATTGAACCACCGGGACGACATGAATGATCAGTTATTTATGAGTGTACACTGGTTTGAATTTTCGTGACCTGTGATCGACAACCTCAAATTAATCATCGATGGTGACTTACCAAAGTGAAAGAGATAAATCTGGTGGAACTAACGACGCAGCGAATACGATAAACATTGTGACTGTCAGGGCGGAAATGTTGACAAGGACAAAAACAATGTATATGCCATATTTTCATGACGTAGAATTTTGTATTAAATGAAAAATTACTATTAATAACATGCGTAATTAGATGAACTACACTGAACGAAAAGTTTGTTAACATTTGTTAACAGTTAACAAATCTTGGTTAAATATGGCGAAATGAACCATTTAGTTATTCTTATTGAATCTCACTTGAGCTAAATAAAATTTGCTTCGCACAAATGAAGCTCGCTGACATTTGTTAATAGTTAACAAATCTTATTTGGCTCAAGTGAGATTCAATAAGAATAACTAAATGGTTCATTTCGCCATATTTAACCAAGATTTGTTAACTCTTAACAAACTCTTCTCTCAGTGTATTAATGAGACTTGGGTACTTTGGTCATAAATGTTAATGTCCAAAGACGTCGTATGAAATTCTCTAGCCGACAAAGTTTATTGGTCAATAATTATACCTTGAGTATTTCCCCGTTCAGATATTTACTGACCTTCTTCCTCCGCGACTTAATGGTTATATTTTTTGCCGTAACTCTCTTCATCAATTATAAGCCATAAGCTCTGTGATGCTCTGACAGTTCCAAATCCCCTGACACACAGTCTTTCCGGATTGCAGGAAGTATCGCTTTTTATCTATTATTGTTTTTCTTTTTATCTACTATTAGTTTTCATTCTCCTAACGTCAGGAAAGATTAAAAGCCGAAGTGACGTACGGAAATTAATCGATGATTGGATGAAATATAACACGTGGCATTTGTTGCGTTGGAAAATAAAAGTTCATTATTTACGCTATTTATAATTATTGCAAATGAAGAAAATTTGTTATACGTTATTAAATACGTTATTAAATAATATATGTATTTATATAATAGTTTATTGTTTAATTTCTTTAAAAATAATACTATTCCATTACAGTAATGGTCAACCTTGATTTAATATGAGATTAAATCTTTTTTTTTAGCACATTTCGTTTATTACGATAAAATTAATAAGGCTAACTAACTTTTGCTCAGAAAGTCTTTGTCGTATAAGATTTAAAATATCAACTTTAAAAAAATTTGAATCTTCGTAAAAAAAAAAACGCCAGCTATAATATTCATTACTTTGTATGGTACTTTTTAAAAAGAACCACTGTCAATTATAAGTCACATTTCGAATACAGTCTTTGACAACCGTAGGCAAATTGTTCACTCGCGCCTAAATAAACGCAGTCGCTCACACTTTACAGCACTTTAAGGGGAAGAAAATAACATCTTAAAGTTTATACAACTTCGCGAATTGTCAAAACTGGCTTTTGTATAAACCACTTTCATAATTTGGCCCAAGCGACGTTATATAACATATTGTATGTTTAAGAATGTAGGAGCGGTTAAACGTGAGTTTCAGAAAAAATTTCGAAAACTTCTCAATGGGGTAAAAATCTTTTAAAAAATAAAGGAGTGCTGAAAAGATAGATTTTGAAGAATAATAATTCCAAAATATTATTAACAAATTCATGAAAACAAAAAAAAATTGTTCAACTCACTCGTCAACCTAACTTTTCTTTTTAATTGAAAATCATATGTTTTCTTTTCGAGTACGTATGATTTTTTTCACAATGTTATGAATTAAAACGTAGTTTTTGAAAATTGCGATTTTTTAAAAAATGTTCGAGCTGTATTTGTGTGTAATGGGTGGTTTTATGACAAATTCACATCCAAAATTCGTTAATTTTCACACATTCATTAAAAATGAAAAAAAAAATTCAATACTAAGGCAAAATTTAGAAAAATTCATGTGTATTCGAAAAAAATAAGAAAATATTTTGATTCGACAAAAAACTTTAGGGTGATGGATGATTTGCTAAAATATTTTCTTCATCAATTTTTTAATAACATTTTGGAATAATTATTATTAAAAATCAATCTTTTCAGCATGTTCCACATGCTTGATTTTGTTGCAATTTTAATTCCACCGAGAAGTGTTCGAAATTTTCTCAGCAACTCACATTTGGTGGTTCATACATCTTAAGACCTAAGTATACGAATAATAATTTAGTACTTAACGATACTAGTGCGATAAAACTTTTTCTCACCTCCGGGCCGAAAGCGACAACTTTCGATCCGCTGCGCGGAACGAAGTTCCCGGCTTTTCGGCTCCGTCGATGAGAAAAATCGTATACACTCCTCGGGCAGTAAATAAGACAGCCTCAGATCACATATTTGTCGACGCCGGCTTCGCCTCGGCCGACAATTACATGTGATCTGAGACATTTCTTACTTTACTGCCGTAGGTGTGTAATATACTATTACTGACGTGTGTGATTTGCAGCACGAGTCGAAGGCAAGTTAAGGGGATGCTGGGGTAGATTTTATTACCGGCTTTGATCGGTAAAAACAGGCTTTTTCGTAGTTTTGGTTATTCTTCGTTAATATGCTACGCACATACTTCAAATTGCACACGATTGTAATATCAACGTAAATGAGTGGACGTACATTCGGATATTGGGTGAAAACCTACAATAAATGAAAAAAAATCGTATATTACGAAACCTCCCGAAATCAAAATGGCCGCCAGGGTTTGACAGCTTCGCCTGTTTGGTAAGATAGAAAAGATTCTGGAACTCACATACGTTAACCTCGAATGTACGTCCATTCTTTAACGTTCTCTGAATATTCCACGAGCGTCGAAAAGTCAATTACACAAAAGGAATCCACGCAAAACCCAGACTACGTTCACGTAGTCTATCCGCGATCAGAGTGGGTCAAGAAGAGCGCGAATGAAGTTTCCCGATTAGAACACAAGTGGCGCCGATGTAGTCTGTTTTCTTTTGATAAAAGCTCCGAGCCTTTGCAACGCGACTGTAGTATACACTATACATGAATTTGGCTTGTGTATTTGACATTCTGATGGTTTTCGAATATTCAGAAATCATCACAGAATTGACGTCCGGTCTGATTTTACACATCTAATTTCCAGAAACAATTAAATCTTACGGCAAAGCTCAGCTGACATATCGTGTGCGGCCATATTGCTTTTCGGGAGATTCAGTATCTTTTGCCAAAAGTAAACAGACTACGTCAGCGCCACCTGTGTCCTGATCGGAAACCTTACCGACCAAGGTCGGCAAAAAAATCTACTCCAGCATCCTCTTAAGAGTTAAGAAAACGTTTATCGCACGAGTATCGTACGAAATTTAAATTTCACTAGGTGTGAAAACGCATTTCTCACACTGAGTCAAATAAAATGCATATTAGGAGGAGAAAAAAAGGCGTGTCGTGCCCAGACGAGTCAACTAGAAAAAAAAAATATATAAAAATAACGAAGTAAGCTCTAGGGCGTATAATGTAGGCGCGGGTAAATACTGGGTTATACGAGGTGAAAATTAAAGGCGGGAGAGTACGAGCCGTGCATACTAGGGAGAAAAAAAGGAAGAGGAGGGGGCGGATAGGCAGACCGCACGAATGCGGAATTCTGTACAAGAGGAACGGGCGCGTGGACGCGCGCGCGCTCACGAGCCAAGGGAGTAGCATTGAATTTTTTAAACCCCCACAACGAAACCCCCGCGAGCAGTCGTACACGACGTTGTAGAATTTACTCCAACGAAAGAAAACACGAGTGAGGCGAGAGTGTATAGAAGCGAAAAAAAAAACATAAATAAAAAAAATAAAGTTATACGGATTCGTTATAGACGATTATCTGCAGGAGCAACGAACTCTTTCACGTGACAGTGTATTAAAGTAGTATTGCAGTGAAAATAGAAAAAAATCCTATACCATTACATCAGCTGTACCGTAAAATATACAGTATACACATAAAAATAGGTGTACTCGCTTATGGGATCCCTCGCATACATTTATTTGCATCCTACACATGTGTCGTTCGAATATTGTCCTTTTATGCGAGTTCTCGTCGTTAAAAATATGCGAAACTCGTTTTAGAAAATCGTCATTGACGACCGGAAAGAAAATAACGACTCTGACGAACGGCACGCAGGATAAATAAGCGTATTTTTTCAATATATATGTATATAATCGTCACATCCCGTAAACGATTAATGCTGAGCTGGGTTATTTTAAGGCTTGAGCAGAATAATATCATGGAGTGATAGAAAGTCGTACATTTTTCTCGGGGTTATCGCATCGTACTTTTATGTGGGGATTTTTTTTATCTGAAAAAAAAAAGATGTAACTTATTAAGCAGATACGTTTTTCTACAATTTAAGTTTTTTGTCATCAGATTTCATGTATTAATGAAGATTATTTAAAAAGTACCCGTGCATAAATATTTCGTGGCCTCCCTACGTCCCATCAAATCCCTGTCGGGATTTGGTAGGGAATCCCCGGATCGGGATACCTCATGCGATTCCATGTAGATTCTACTTTACATACGCGTTAATAGTGACGGTCAGTAGTTGAAAAACTGGCGCCACCTGCTTTCGGGGAATACCGGTTGGATCCCAATCGAGATTTTTCAGGAAAATCCCAGGTCAGGAAATCTCATACGATTTCATGTGGATTCCACTTTACATACGAGCTAATAGCTACGTTGAATTGTCGAAAAACGGTTTCCGATCAGATGCTCGAAAGTGTTCGTCTTTACTATTTTTACTATTGTCATTTAATAAATAATAACACTTTCATCGAATCTTAATATCTTAGTGTTAGATCACTGTTATAAAGTTACGTGTTGTGAGATTTAGAGATAATAATATATTAAATGCCATAACCTAAAATCGACCATTTGAGGTTAAGTTATTTAATCTTACGTTATTTGACAAAGCATTTGCACAGAATATATGGCCTAATCAACTACAATAATTCGTTGTTGTTTTGTTCAACACAATGGACAAATCGAGTTTGAAACAATTTCTCCGCGCATTTAATTATTTGAAGTCTTCACGTCCTATAAAATCCGACTTGGATCCGGAATAGCGTCCCAACCTAATCCAATTTGAAGGTCCTATGAAATCCGATATAGAATCGGTCTAGAGTTCCTACAAAATCCGATCTGGAAGTGGCATTAAATTCGACCCGGAATCAGACTGGAGTCTCTGCGCGATCCGACCTGGAGGTTCCATTAAATCCGATCTGGAATCGGACAGGAGTCTCCTGTCCGATTCCAGATCAGATTTAATGTGGGATCCCATTTAAGGTTTCCCGACGGGAATCCAATTTGAAATCATTACATTCCATCATGGAATCTGGTCGGATGCCTGTCTGGATCCTGATCTGAAATTAGGGATACTAGCTGGAATCCAGCTAGATCCTGAACCCAATTTCTGCACGGGTAAAGAAAAATATTGCGAAGTTTCTAAATAAGAATGTGGGCTTTGACTTGTTAACAGTAAATTCCTATCAAGCTTTTTTCACCAAATTTGCACGTTTTTTATAAATTATCTCAGCTTACGCTTAATTATGCATAATGAATCCAATTATTCTACTCCTATCCGCCTCGGGAATAGAACAAAACTGTGAAAAAAAAGTGGTAAAGAAATTAAGACCTTTTAGACGTTTACAAGAAAAAGCATTTTCTTCTTATAAACGTCTTAAAGGTCTTAATGACAGCAATATTTTGTTCGCATCAGAAATGTGCGCAATAAAAACATTTTCAAAGATGAATTTCCGCTTTATATCACAGAAATCTCATCGTAATTATAACCACAGTTATTTCAGTGTAAATATGTTTGTATATGATTTTGGCTTCCGAAATGATGTGAAAAAAAATCTATAAAAACAAATTTTATTTAATTGATTATAGATATTTTTTTTATAGCCAAAAAGGCGTAGCATTTGTTACGTCGAGGGCCCATCTACTCAATAGATGAACAAGGGGGTCGACCAACGTCTTGGAATTGTTTGAAATGCATGGCGTTTCCCCTTTCTCACATTCATCACCCGAGTTTCGATGGCGACAGCCTCCCCTAAATGTCGCATCTCGCTATTTCTCATATCTGTCAGATGTCTATATTAAAAAGGAGAAGAGCTCGATAATAAGCGAACGATTCCTGGAATCATGACACCCTCTCTGCTCAAATTAGGCCATCTTATAGTATATAAGATGTAGCAATTCTCACCGCGAAGAATTAGTCTTTTCCCGGACTTCGGTCCGTTAACTTCTGTCACGGCACCAATTATTGGCTCCAGGGAGACTTTTGAGAGTAATTGAACAGTATAATCATCAACTTCTATCACCGCACCCTCGCGGATCAAGGGTGACATTTGCAAAATAATTATATAACGATTATAATCAATAAAAAAATAATTATTCAACATTGTATTTCGTGTTGCTGGTTTCTTCACACCTGAAACGCTACCTGTCTCAACCCGGGTAGAAATTATCTTCGGGCCCTAATCGGGGCGTTATCAGGCCGCCTGACTGCCCTGGTAGGGCGCTTTTATGGCAGCCTGGTAGAGCCCTGAATCGAACTGTGACGCTGTGTCATATATGGCCCTGATCAGGCTGCCCAACCAGGCTATTATAAAGCTGCGCTGAGAATGCCTGATAACTTCCAAAGGCTGTATTCACGTTCATTATAAATGATATTACGATTAATTATTAATTCCAGGGCATTATGTAGTAATCTGAACAATAAAATTCTATTAATAAAGCTATAATTCTATTAATATATTCTTAGTTTTATTATAAATTTAAACTTAAAACTTAAAACATCAAGATGGCGGACAAACAATATTTGGGAAGAGTAAAATTTAAACAGTTGATTTGACTGACCTGACACTAGTATTCCAAGAATGCGAAAGTAAGGTTATGTTCTTTACACCGGCGTACCCGTGGCAGCGAACGCTGCGAGCATTGTCAATTCCACCGTCGACGAACAATTTCGATTTAAAAGATTATTTGGAACCAGACATCATCATTTATTTCTACGGTAACAATCGATAAGTATAATAGGTATGGAATATGATACCTGCCTGAATTTTACTTTGAGTCACACGGGACAAAATAGGAAATGAGGCACTCGTAAAGCCTAATCAGCGCAATTTCATGGTTGCCTGATCTTACACCCAATATGGCGGGCCCGGATTGCGCCGGATCATGCCCTGGTCAGTCTTCCCATAATAGGGCTAGCCGTGGCATTGCCTGATCAGGGCCAAGCAAGGCTTTCCATAATAGAGTTAGCCGTGGCATCGCCTGATCAGGGCCAAGCAAGGCTTTCCATAATAGGGTTTGCCGCGGCATCGCCTGATCAGGGCCAAGCAAGGCTTTCCATAATAGGGCTAGCCGTGGGATTCCCCGATCGGGGCCTGATCCCGATAAGGCAAGCCCTGACAGATTTCTACCCGGGAAGAAGATATCACTACGAGGGAACACAGCATCACACTACAAGTCAACAGACTCAGATATCGTAACGAGGGAACCGCTGCAACTACGCTATACGATCAACGGCAAGGTATTGTCCTTCCATCGTATTTGTTAAGCGAGGTCTCCGTCCCTGCTGTAAAGGGCTGCCAATCCTAGACCGACCATTTCGTCAACCCGATATCCGGGTTCAGACGTAAATGACTGAGCTTTCCACAATAATATTTTGTTCGCACCAGAAATATGCGCAATAAAAACATTTGGACAGTTGAAGTTTCGTTTTATGCCACAAGAATCTCATCGTAATTATAAGCAGATGCAGTAGCTTCGGTGTAATTGTGTTTGTATAGAGTTTTCGGTTCCGAAATTGTAGCGAAAAAAAAACACCTATAGCTCTACCAGACCGGATAGTTTATACTATGCGCTTTGGGGAAAATGAGATGAGGCGGTAGGCAGAAGCATACGACGAGAGAAATTCGTGAAAAGAGCAGCCTGCTGCCGGAAAAGCGCAGGTAGAGGACGTTTTGTGCCACCGCCGAGTTTTAGACCCACAGACAGAGGTACTTCGCTCCTCGCTCGTGTACAAGAAGAACATTCCCATATACACACATACATATACATACGTATTGGTGGTGCATGTAGAGCACGACGTCGCGACACTTAGCGTCGCCGGGGTCGTCGGGACAGCAGAGCACCAGCCGGCACATGGGTCTCTCGGCAGTTTTGGAATCTCAAATTATACCCAAGGGACCTATACCTCTCGCCGTTTTGCGTAAAATATTGAGGCAACGCGAGCGCGCGTGCAACACCGACACTCGAGTCTGCTCTCTGCGCGCTGCACGGAAGCGTATTCCCTTTCGGAAGCGAACTGTTGGGAATACTAAGACCCTCTACTGGGGGGCGGGGGGCTCATAAGGGGGTAAAGCGAATACTCTTGGCGCTGGCCTGTCTTCCAAGGAGCAACCCGCAGCCACTCTTGTTTCTCTAAAAATGTAAAGGTACGGTATTTTCTCTTCTCGTGGAAATAGAATATAGGGTACAATTGTCTGTATCTCCGAATCTTGGAAAGCGTAGATGAAATTTTCACTTCCTAAGGTATTGCTAAGCCCTACAGGACTGATAAAACTTCACATGCTAGACAGTGCAAATACGCGAAACAAATACATAAATGACTAACATTTCTTTTCACTATGTGAATGAGTGTAGTTAAGGGGTATGCAAAGTTTGGAACCAAAAAACCAAATCATTTTTAAACTGATTGAAACATTGGAAGAATGATACTTTTGAAAAAAAAAAAACAGAAAAAAATAGCTTTTCGCCTTTGTATTTGTAAATGCATTTCTTTTTTTGTTTTATATTAAAATGTAGATTGCACTTCTACATATTTGCTCAAATTTTTTTAATTTAAATAAAAAGATACGCTTTTTATAATATGTATTCTCCGAATGCAGCAAAAATGCTATATTAGAAGTATATATGTATGAATATTCTTTCCGTTAGCGGTTCTTTAAGAATGTAAAGGAACGATATCTTCTCCATTCGTGCAAACAGGAAATACCATACAATTTTCTGTCTCTGAATGTTGGAAAGGTTGGATAAAACTTTTACTCCTTTAGGTAATACTGAATCTTACAGGACTGAAATATTTTTCATGTTGGAAATGCGAGCTCAGTGAAAATTTCCATTTTGGAACATATTTTTTTGGTATTCTTACAACAAAAAAATTGTTTGCAAATGTAAAAAAAAATGTTCGTCTCTTTAACATTACCAAAAAATATTTCTAAATTAGCTAAATTAAGAATAAAATCAGGCACATACAAGGAAAATTGTCAAATTGACAAAATAGGTTTTTTACTTGCTGGGAAAACTGAAAACTTCTATTTCTCATCAACGCCAAGTAAAAAAGAAACTTAATAATTATTTTTTACTATGCACGAAAAACTGGAGTTAAATACGACATTGTGCAAAATCTTTTCCCGTTTTCATATAATATAACACACAAAATCTGCACTGTTCGAAACAATCAAGTAACTAAAACGTATAATAACGTAACGTGTAATAAATGAAAAATTATGGATGATTTTCTGTGGAAAAAATCGAAATGAAAATATTTTCCCACGGACAACACCATTGGTGTCTTCAATGCAAACATCCATATGTATATTTCTCGGTTTATTGAAAGCAAATACATCATATCAATATTGTAATTACACTTCATATTTTGGTTTGAATTGCTACAGGAATATACGAAACATTAAGTCCTTTATCGAATTTTTTATTTCGATTCGATATTCTCGAGTTCGCGGTAGTAGAATGTCTCGATTCCCTCGGAACATACAACTGTGCATGTATATATATATTTCTTTGCATATATTTTTTTTATAGCAATGGGCGAAAATTTTTTTGTTAAAGTGCATTAATATTAATCGACGTAAATACGCTAACTTGTGTAAAGCAAGTAACAGCAATTCATTTTGAGTCTATACGATTATTTTTTAAAAATATAACTATATTAGATAGCACAAATATAGCATAACCGTGAATTATTATCAAAAAATTATATATATATCACAGCTGGATGCTATATAATATAATTATATAGCATTATAGCGATTATTTTTTTAAAATATAGTTAGGACCAATCATATAGCATCCAGTTATGGGTGCTATATAATTTTATTATGTAGCTATTATATATAGTTATATAGCTATATTTATATATAATTTTATTACATAGCATCCAGCTGTGATATATATATAATTTTTTGAAAATACTTCACGGATATGTTATATTTGTATTTTGCCTCCGTAAAGTTTTTGCAAAAATGGATGCTTAATTTTTGAAAATGAATTAGGATATTATAGATTTCCTGCTGGTATGTGACAAAAACTGATCCAACAAGAATGGAAGCATTTAATCGAAAAATAGTACAATCATGTCGTCCGATATTCAGGAAACCCCGTTTGTTCAATCCGCTTTTGCGAAGTCAAATCCCCTGCGGCAATTTACTAATTACAAATACCGAATATTTCCGATATTTCCATTTTTATCCATTCCTTTTCATAGTTTTGCTCGTGTGACACTATTTTCATCCGTATTTGTATTTTATAACTACCAGAATATTTTTTATCACGTGAATATTTTCAGGTACGCCGGACTAATCGTTTGTTGCATCCGAAGCAAATATTCACGTGCAAAGCTTTAGCTGGTTTGGAATGAAGCAGCTTGCACTCGTCAATATGCTAATGTTGATAATATCCCCGAGCTTGATAATTTCCAGGCTGAGAACTACAAAGCCCATTTAGCATTTTAGTGTTTTTTTTTTAATTTTCCTTTTGATGGTATAGATTTAAAATAAAATTATTAAGATTATAAGAAATATCTGCTTTATTAGCGCTCCAAATTTTAGCAATCTCGGACATTTTTTTCTAGACCATTTTTATGGTCGTTTCGACCAATCGACTTTTTTTTATGAAAAGGAAATTTTTTCTGTTAGTAAGCAAAAAAAGTATCAAAATTATAAATGTCCTCATCCTGTTACATCCTTTACATACAAGTTTAGTTCAATTTGGATGAGCCTTTGGCACTATTTTAATTGGATCGAATAACGTCAGCAGCAGCGACACTTCAAGATGATGAAAAACATATTTTTTCATAGCAATATCATAGAGCAGCAGACAGCAAAGTATTGCAGGAAGTTCGTCTCCGATTTCCAAACTTGGCAAACCGCCTCAACCTACGTTCATCTGACTATGCGGCACCGATTTTTCACAGCTCGACGAATTTTTATAGCCTCGTCCTTCGCTCTATAGCGAAATGTAGAAAAGATTCTGCTCCAAGTCTCTATGCCAGAAGTCGGTGATGATGGAGTCAGGACGAAATCTGGTGCTCTCGTGACGAGCAGCAATTAAAAGAGACAGCCTTGGTTCTGAATGAAATCGCGTCGAGTGCCACGAACCGAAAAGTTTTACGTTTCTGTAAAACATACTTCTTCATTTTCGTAGGTGGGATTATATATATATATATATCCATATAGAAAAGATGGTTCATGTAACTGTGAAGATTATGATGACTTACATATTACGACGAGATGAGCGTTGGCACGAATGGCCTTGTAGCGCAAAAACGGCCCGACCTGACACTGATATTCACCGTCGTCCGTCAAGGAGGCATTCATTATCGTCAGATTGTAAACTCCGGCATTCGGGTCGCCCACCAATCTCAACCTCTGATGGCCCACTATTTCACCACCTGCGGGAAGAAAACAAATTTTTTTTATTGACCTTTTCTCGATAAAACACGAAAACAAACAAATAAATTTAAGGGAGGGGAGGGGAGGGAATTCGGAACAAAATTGCTGATATTGTCAGAAGAATAGGTATATTCTTTTGAACTCTGAAATAATGATTTTTTTTACTGTATGGCAATAGCATTGAACTATTGTAAATGAGCTATTGGAAATTTATGGGTTTTTAAACTCATTAAAACTTTCCTGAGGTTAGTCAAAAAAGTCTAAAAAATTGTTCAATTGTACATAAGGAGACTTCTTTCGACATGAATGCACTGAGAGAAATTAAGATGGTACTGGTAACTAATCAGTGATAATTATATTTTATTAGTCTAGGTGACTAAGTTTTTAGTTACATTAACTACGTTACTATTAATGTAACTACGAAAATAGTCACCTGGACTAATAAAATAGAATTATCACTGAATAGTTATCAGGACCAGCTCAATTTCTCTCAGTGTGTAGCGATTTGAGATAAAGGTAAAATTTGCAAAATACCATAGACTCGAGTGTTAATATAACAAATTATTTTCATTGAAAAATGTTAATTTCGTTAATTTTAAGACAACAGAACTATATTCATGCCGGGAAAATGGTTCTTATTTATAATGGAGCGAGTTTTTTTATTTTTTGGCTTACCGGCTGAGAAATGTCAAGGAGTATTTTAAAACTCCAATGGGATTTAACCCATAAATTTCCTGTAGCTCATTTGTAGTAAGTGCTTTTGCCAAACAGAAAAAAAAATCTTTATTTCAGAGTTAAAAAAATATATAATTACAAAAATGACAATAAATATCAGAAATTTAACTGACTCCCTCCCCTTAATGATTTATATTTTCACGCAATATAATAATCAATACTCTATAGACTGTTCGTTCAGATCTATAAAAAAATTTGGTACAATAAATTTTATTCTCATGATTCATGTCTTCTTTTTACGACACGTATTGTTATGCATTTCTTTATTGACCCATTTTGTCCCATAGCTGCCCAATTTTTCCGGGAGCGTGGAAAGTTTTGTCGTGTTGCCATCACGTACATCCCGCGTAGAAAAAAAGAATCTTGTGAAGAATCTTTTAAAGAATCTTAAAAAAAGTCTTGAAAGAGTCTTTAAAGGAATCTTGAAAAGAATCACGTATAGGATCCGGAGCAAGATTCTTTCCAGGATTCTTTTCAAGATTTTTTTCTATCCGAAAGCGTTCTAAGAATCTTCAAAGAATCTTCGAAAGAATCTTGAAAACCATCTTTAAGAGAATCGTTAAAAGATTCCGACCATTAAACAGAAAAATCGTTGAAAGAATCATAATGAAATTTTTCAGAGGAATCGAGCGAAACCTGTTGTTGCTTTCCCTTAGTGTCGAGACAGTACATTTCGGTACGTCAACGAAGGGTAAACCCCTCGTGTATAGTCGAACTCAGAACAGCTTTGCAGTCTTATATACGTTCAGGCTTCAAGTCACTTGCGAGAAACGCTTCGACCGCTCGCCATCTAGCGGAGTATTGAATATCAGTGTTTCGTAAGACGCCACTAGATGGCAAGCGGTCGAAGGGTTTCTCGCAATTGACTTGAAGCCTGAACGTATATAAGACTGCAAAGCTGTTCTGAGTTCGACTATACACGAGGGGTTTAACCTTCGTTAACGTACCGAAATGCACTGTCTCGACAACAAGGGAAAGCAATAACAGGTGTCGCTCGATTCCTCTGAAAAATTTGATTATGATTCTTTCAACGATTTTTCTGTTTAATGGACGGAATCTTTTCACGATTCTCTTAAAGACGCTTTTCAAGATTCTTTCGAAGATTCTTTGAAAGATTCTCAGAACGCTTACGGATAGAAAGAATCTTGAAAAGAGCCCTGGAAAGAATCTAGCTCCGGATCCTATACGTGATTCTTTTTAAAATTCCTTTAAAGATTCTTTCAAGATTTTTTTTATGATTCTTTAAAAGATTCTTCACAAGATTCTTTTTTTTCTACGCGGGATGACTGTTTAAAAACTCTCTACACTGTAAAAAATGTTCGAGTTTTTCCTATACAAACGTGTATGAATTTTGTAAAACTTGGTATAGGAAATCGAAATTAATATGTTTGCATAATAAAATTTAATACAGATCAATGAATTTCGATAACCCGGTGATAGAAAATTACAATAAATGATTATTAAACCAATAATTACTAAATCAGTACATAAAAATCAACATGCATTTTAGGAATTTTAGTGCCCGATTTGAAATTTAATACAAATTGTCGCATTAAATTTAACATCAAAGTTATCAAAATTTCAGTTACTAATGTTGAAAAATACCCGTCAAAGTATTTGCAGTTTTGTCCACATAGGTGTACTACTTTTTGCAAAATGTTTGTGTTTTTGCGACACAAACGTGTGAGAAATTTACAAAACTCGGTATAGAAAATAAACATTAATATAGTTGCACAGTAAATTTAATATGCGTGTATGGATTTTACCAATCCGGTGATATAAAATTATAACACATGGTTACTAAATCAATCATTACTATATTAGTACATGAAAATCAACATGATTTTTTTGGATTTTTAGTGACTGATTTGAAGTTTTAATACACATTTTCCAATAACGCAAAAAAAACCCGCACTAGATCGCTAACACTTATTACATAGCACCGACTTCTGATAAGTTACTCGAGGTTTCCAAAATCGATTTTTTTTAAACACTGGAGCATCTCGCGCTGTATTGCTGCAAATTTATGTTTGATTTATGTTTGTTGCTAGAACTTCGCAGGTCTGTGGATATCATTTTTTCGAAAATCCGGATACCTGACCTTCCTCGTGAGAAAAAGATTCCGTTCATCTAAAAATTATGTTCACTTGAAAATATTTCCAACCCACTTCGCGGTCTGATTGCAATCAATTGAATATTTTGTTATGCCAATTATAAGTATGCTTGAGAGAATAATAGTTATACAACTCTTATGTCATTTAGATATGCAAAATTACTAAGTCGTTGATGGCGTAGTTGGTAGCATGCGTGCGTTGTTAGGTACTTAGGTAGGTAGGTCGTAGGTTCAAACCCCAGTGTAAGCGAAAAATTTTCTGTGGCGAAAACCAATACCCAACAATTTCTGATGACATAATTTGTTTGAAAAAATAATGTCCGAATAATATTTCTATTTTTTAAAATTGTTTTTATGTCCACTTTAAATTTTTAACACATATGCGCTTGAGTTTTCATATACCGCTCATATGAAAATTCATCATACATGTTTATGAAATTTAATGCACAGTTTATGCATATGGTCATATTGACATTAAATCTTAATAACGTTGAATTTTAATATTCCTCTAAATGCTATGATTTTTCATATACACATGTATACAAAATTTCATATGCGGTATCTGCAAAAAAACTTCCAACACTTTTGTATTAATTTTAGTACAGATTTTTTTAACAGTGTAGTTAATAATCCATGCAAAAAAAAGCTTTGCGTTTAACGCAATCTATGCAACGAAGTATTGGAATGAAAATTAAAAGCGAAAATTGACCTGATCATTTAGAGTAAAAAATCTTAACAACAAGTTTGTTGTATGTCAAAAAAAGCTTCCTCCATGAAGAAACAAAAATATAGGTGGTTTTCACTTGGGATACCACGTCTATTCTATATAACGTACTCTTAAATCTGTGCAACCTCATTTCTCCACAAATTCAAAGTAGTTGATGATTTATATCATGACCCAGACACTATAATCCTCGCGTCTAATAAAACACGAGGCCACGAGACGCTTTATTAATGAGTTTGCCCTCTTTGATTTATGAAAAACCTTGCATCCTCTTTTATTAAACTAGCAAAAGCAAAAAAAATAAAGAAAAATCTCCAAACTTTTTATCCTGAGAAAGTGAGATAAGAAATAAGAAAAAGCGCGCGTTTGAGGGACCTCGAGGCGAAAATCGATGCCCACGGTAATTCCAAATATGATGAACGACAGAATCTCTAGTGATACTAAAGAAGGTTTCTCCTTTATCAACCAAAAGTCCTTCCACGTTGATACCAAAGTGCATACAAGTTTTTCGATATGTCAGAGCTTTGCGAAGGAGAATAAGGATTGGAAAGCTGAAGGTGAGGAAAGTAGTGTAGCATAGGGCAAAAAATGGAAGCAAAGAGAAAAAAGACAATATATGATCATCCATGCGCCAAATGACGTATATGGGGAATTTCAAGCCAAGTCAATGAACATTTGACACTTTACATTTTCAACTAGGGTTAGCAGACCCTTGCGTAACCCTTTATGTCCGTCTTACTTTTACCTTTCACATAAACATAAAATGTTAATACATAAACCTGATCCCGATCCCAGCACGAATAAAACAATGGCAATGGTTTCGTTCAAATCTCGTTACTCACGAACTTATTAGGGGAGGATTGGACTTATTTCTATTTCACTGCCTTGTACCACCCGAACAACCATCAATGTTAAAAGTGAAAAAAAAACTCTATACATTTTTCTTTTCAATTTAAAAGAAATTCGTTTTCTTTTTAAACCTTGAAAAAAATCAAGGCTCGCCTAATAAGAGATTTTATTCTCGGTAAATTGTAGAATAATATTTCAGCAAAGTTAGAACAATATCAATTCCAAATTTGAAGGCTCAGATGTTCATCGAGTTGGCTTGGAATTCCCCATATATGGATCTAGTTGAGAAAGTGTGTGTTCAAAGGTGGTTTCTTTGTACGAAGTAGAACTGTCGTCGGATCCAACAAGTCCTGGCAGACACTTACCAGATTGAACGACGTAGGCGAAACCGTCCTTGACCCATTGGACGATACCAACACGGTTGCCGACGACGCATGGTATCATAACGTTATCGCCTTCTTGTACCGAGCTGTTTACGGGCCTCACTTTGAAGTACTGCGTTGCCTCCCCTGAAAAATGATAGAAGGATTCGATATTAGTGGACATCGAATTACGCGCCATGTTTTTTTTTTTATGGAATTGAATGCTGTATAAAGTTGATGATATCTCGCTTTGCAGCGTCTCACAGCTCCTGGTTATCATCAGCATCGTAACACGTTTCTAGAAGATTGGAACTGGCTACATAGAAGGCCATATCAAAGGTAGTGAATGGGATATATATGTATTGCTACGCGGTGTTTGATGAAAACTAGGTTGCGTCTCTTTTTCTTCCCCTGAAGATGAATCTCGCAAACATGAATAACGCGCCGATATGTTTTCCCGATGAGAAAAATTCGATTATCTTTTAACTATGTGAAGAGGCAGGGGATTTTTTTTCACTCAGATAGAACGATAATTTGATCAAATTAAATTTAGTTGATAGCAAGTAAACCAGTTATTATTTCAGTGTATAAATACAACGCGAAGAAACAATGTTCATCGGTAAATAAAGAAAGTGGAAATATTGATCAAAATTGATATTGATTGTTGATGGAAATTGGGATTCATTTTACATTGGTAAATATTTTGAGTAGTAGTAAAGGAATATTTATTGACAATACACAACATAATGTTATTTACATAGTTGTAACCTTATATGGGTTAGAATCAGAGTTGTAAATGCCTAATACTTATAGAAATAACGATGATATGATCAGCACTGTAATTGTGATTTCATAATAATAACATATAGCGATTATAAAACAATGACTAAACTTTCGAATAGCTGCAAGAATTATTATTTTGTAATAAAATTTCGTGGTCATTTTTTTGTAAAAATAAAGAAACATAATTAATGCATTAGTTATCTCTTCTATTTCCCCCCTATTTCTTCTAATGTTTAAACGAAAATTAGTATTTCTTGCAGCTATTGAAATGTTTGCAGTCTATTTTATAATCACTATATATTATCATTATGGAATTATAATTACAAAACAAACTGTACTGTAAACTAGATTTCATGAATTAATGGGATTTTACAACTTTGATGGATTGAGGACTACAGGCCTTCAGCTATATTTTATATGTCCGTATATTATCCACAAATATATTTCATCACAATACAGATTTATCTTATATTGATAAATGTATCAAATTTTTTTTCCAGAACTCTTGTCTTTATAGAAATTTTCGAAAAACAAAAACTCGGATGAATAGAAATTGTAATGGTGAGAAAAAAAATTCCTCGTCTTATAGGAGGAAAGTATGTTAAAAATTATTCTCATCTTTTTTTGAAGCTATAAAGTCTTAACGGTTGGATTCCATATGTGTTATAACGACTGTATGCAGTGCATTCTGCATGGTGTTTGGTAGGTACTTGGACATTACGTCGGGGATTTTGGTTCTGTACGTTTTCTTGCAGGGAAGTGCGCAAGTAGTGTGTGCTTGACTTTTATTACAATTTCAGCACTTTTTTGTATCCATTCTCATTCTTTCAGTTTGCTCTCTTCCGGATCTCGGTTGGAGCCACGGGAAAAAAGTAATTCCAAATGTAACGTCCTCCCAACGGGGCTATAGCATTTAATTCTATCTCTCGTTCTCCCTGAGTTTGCCCGGTGAAGAAGAAGAGGGGGGAAAACGTCCTCTACGGCCACGCAACGAACGAAGCCGACCCACGAACCTTCCAATTCCAAGCTCCTAATCCACGATCTTATTCCGTTTCATCTGCGAAAGCATCTGTGCAACACACAGTCGTTTGTATTCGTTATATATATAGAGGGGAGGGCATAAGGTCGGAATGTTTATCCTCCGTTATTTTCTTCATCCCTCGCCCACCCCTGGCTCCTTCCAGTTGCGACCATCCCATGCCATGAACTTCTCCCGGTTAGTTTTACTCCTGTACTTGCTAACTTTGAATGTACGTTCGTTCCATACTATTTGAAATTTCTTGTATTCAACAGGAACTTGTGAAGAGCGATTTAAAAGAAAAGTTTTTCTTTTCCATGATTTAACATGGTAATTAAGTAGGGCTTAAAGATTTATTATATGAGTTATTGATCTGGACTCACTCGAAAAAGGGTCTGGCAATTATTAAGTAACCACTGCTAATTGTTGAACCATTTGAAACTATTTTTATATTTGATACTTACTGGGCTCCTGAGATATGATGGATCCCTTGGGATACGATCGACCCGCGGAGCGTAAATGGGATTCTGGGATATGATGGACCCTGTGGATTATGACGCATTCCCGAGGTATGATGAACCCCAGGGTTAGGATAGGAAACTCTTAGCTCATAAAAGTAGTAATTCGCAGGAGCCGAATTACCCCTTTTATAAAGCATTAAGGGTTTCCATTCTTGCCATGCCACTAATTTGTTACTATTTCCAGAAGAAAATTTGAAACCAAGCCAACCCAATCCTTTCCAGTTGCTGAAAGTTCTCGCTTCATGAATGCTCAATGGACTCCAACGATTATCCAGCATCATCATAAAGAAATCGGAGCTGAATCTATTTCACCCTGCATATACCGTAGAAATCCGATTTACCTTTTTCTCCCCCTTATAGAAAAAGTCCTACTTCGATTATCCATCGTTGAATTCACTGGCAAAAGTGTACACATTGAAGCCAGCCAATTCAGCCATGTATCTAGATTGTTGCGCGAGCGTATAAGTGTAATGATGATGTCGATCGGCAACATTCATTGGATAAATAGCTTGGGGCGGTGAACGACATCGTACTATAGGATATAGCGATAGATAGAATAAACGATTCAACAATCGTTGTGAGTTTAGAATGCAAAGATATACATTTCCCATAGGAGGCTATATACGCTGTCAGAGAAATACCCGCGAGGAGTGAACGCAGAACTATAGGCTACGTAGAACGGGAGAACAGTAAAGCCCACAGTTCCAAGTTTCCCTATTTCCGGGTGAATTGGCGCGCGTAATTTGATGCACACACGTCTAGTCTCAGCAGCACCAGCAGAATCACCACTACCACCAAAAGCGGCGCGTGGAGTCTCGGTGTGCCGCGTTTGTGATGTTTTCCTCAGTGACGCATGCATGCATTTTCCCTTTGGCATGGCATGTCAGTGAGATAGGAGCTGTGCCATAGTTGGAATGGGTTTGAGGAAATTCCTACAGTTGCCTTCAACCCAAGTTCAAATTCGAATGCGCTATATACATTGTACGGCTGATCCGAAAAAGAGAAACGGATCGTGGTGTGCGGCCGAGGCGATGATGCACGTCCAATCCCTCTCGTATCCACGACGTTTCAGTCACAAAAAGATATTGGTGAACGGAACGAGAAAATGAAAAAGTCAAAAAAGAGGATAAACGACTTTGCAGCTATCCGAAAAAGGATTGAGGAGATTCTGCCCGTTGACCCATGCAATTAATGACTCTGTATATATGATGTGAATTCTACTTTTGGGTGGAATGTCATAGTTTTGCCGTCTGACACGGCCGATATTTTTTCTGACTGATGCCTTTTTTTTTGCGACGGGCATCGTAATCTTTTTCTATCTTTCTCGCATGATGGGTATTCTGAATTTTTTTTTCGCTTGATGTCCCAAATTTATTACGGCTACCACTTTTTTCAACTGGTACATTGTGTTTTCTCCGTCCGATACCCTATGTCTTTTTCGCCTGATAGCTTTTGTTTCTTCCGCCCGACGCCATATTCTTCTGCTTGCACCCTATTTTTTCGTCTGATATTGAATGTTTCTTCCGCCTGACGTTTTATTGTGACACCTGATGCCCTACGTTTTATCCATTTGATGCCCTATGTGTCTTCGACCAGATGCCCTATGTTTTGTTCCATTTCATGCGATATGTATCTCCCAATAGAAGCCCTATTTTTCCCCCTGCTGCCCTATTTTTTCCGTCTGAGGTCCTAAATTTTTCTTGCCTCAATTTTGATGTTTTTACCGTCTGAAGGCCTATTTTGACACTCAGCGTCCTAAGTTTTCCGGCCTGACACCCAATAAAAAATAAAGATTTTTGCCTGTTGCCTTTTTTCTCTGTTATTTTTTGCCCGAAGTCATATTTTGGCCGCATGATGTCTTACTGTAAAATAAGGTACCAGGTGGAAAACAATAAGTAATATGGAATATTTATAATGAAATTAAGGAACATGGAGCGATTGTATGTCGCCAGAAGTACACGGGACGTTGACGAGCGGAGGAGACATGATACGATGTTGCAGCTATCCGAAAAAGGATTGCGGAGTTTCTGCTCGTTCATCCATGCAATTAACGACTCTGTACATGAGTATATATAGATACACAGCTGGGTCGAGTAACATATAGTGGGCATCGAAACTTCTGCCAGGCTTTGTCAGCCAACGAATCGATTCAATTTCCCGCGAGGAACAATGGATCAGGTCGAGCGTTTCGATGCAGTATATGGAAAGACGTAAGTAACATTACGTTTATATTACTCGCAGACTGTGCTATTTGGAAAAGGAAGTTAAAAGTTGGTTGAAGTTTGTAAATTGTTGAATCGTATTGAGGTGAAATGAAGGAAACGAGAAACAGATTAGAAGAGACGAATAATGTTTATGGACAGGCGGATCATTGGAATCCAGATGAAACTATCTCTGCTTTATTTGTCTTCTTGCTTTTCAGTCGATTTTCCTTATTTACTTATTTATTATGGTCGCTTGCAGCGCGGAAGAAACTGTAGCTATTGCAGGCTGCAAACGCACGGAGGAAATTGGATTTCGATTGCTGCGTTTATCGTATTATGTGTCTACGTATATTGTTAATAAATTGGTCTTTCATTTATATCGATTTTCGATTTACTTGCATGGCAAAATATACATTTTATTCGATATTGCATGAATACAACTAAGATTGTTATGGGCAGTTTGTACCACTTGTAAGATCGTTTTATTCGAATCCAGAATGGTTATTGTTAGATGGAAGCTGCGGTTCTTTGTTTTCCATGTTCAGCTATAAATTGAAGGAAAACAGTCGTCTTCATTGTTTTTTTCATCTCAATAACCACGATGATCTCCCTGATCTTTAATAAAAACGTCGGTTAAATTTAGTTCCTAAAAAACGTATCAACTCGTCTTAAGAGGAGGTTAAATATGTCGCATTAACTGCGCCATTAGTCTCACTAGTAAAACACCACGGATAATTTATTCAATGTTGTCAACAACATAAGATTCGACCTCCACTAGACAGATGTTTATATTTTTATATCCCAAGCAAAGTCTAATAGTCACATCCATTTTACCGTCATCTATCATTGCGTTACTGCCTCTGACAACATCAAAATGTCTATTAGCACACTGCCGCGGTTTTTGTTTCCAAACTTCTCATTTCCAAAAAAGCATTTATTGTTGAATGATCTTAGTAAGTCTTAGTAAAGTTCCTATGGAAGTTTAGACCTCAAATTTAAACCATATACTTCTAAAATCTTGTATAAGCCTACACATAGACTTTCCATCAATGGTTTTCAGGGTGAGGGATGCTGATGGTCCATTGGTGCAACTGGTCCAATTCCTCGCTAAAATGATTAGGGTAATGTATTTGAAGATGTATAGATCTGACATGCTGTGTATAAGTGAATCAGCGAGGCATTATATTCTTCGGGAGAGAATGTGCTTGTATCAGTAGAAACGGTAAGTAGTATATATCCAGGTTGAGTCAGACGCGAGCGATGGAGTTGCTGCTGATGCATTGGTTGCATCTACTTATCCTCCTCGGAGGCAGGCTCGCATTTCCGTTTCAACGACTGCAACCAGCAGCATTCACGAAATGCTGCTAGGGATTCAAACGTATCGCGTGGGGTACCGCCCAGGAGTAAAATTCCCCGATGGGGAATACGAACCGCTACTCATTGTCAATGGCAGCGGAGTGAGCTTTCACTGCGGTAGACGCATCGCTATTTCACGCTGACAAAAGGCAAAACCTCTCTCGCCTCTCGAACATCTATGGCTCGGGCAAAGGTTGAGGCAAAAACGAGAAGTCGTGAAGATGGTACAAACGGGCTGAAGGAGGATAGAAAATACAGTGATGCAGGTGCGTCTGGAGGTGCCAGTTGTACAAAAGAGGGGCAAAGTACGAAAGTGGAAAATTCGCTATCTAGGGTATGGCTTTGTACCTTGAATTTCAAGAATTCATTTTCTGGGTGAATAACGCGGAGTAAGTGAGAAAGATCTATAGATCGAAGATCCGAACTTTTCGAGTCTCTCTTTACTGCTGTACGGTATTGATACGCTGGAGTAATTCGAGGGCACATCTCTTACTGTCCATCGTTCTTCACCTTTGTTCCATTGATCTTATTTCAATGAGAACATTACATCTCTTATTTCGTATTGTTCTTATTTCTAACTCCGCCGAATTTCAAGCTACCGAACTCAACATTTTATCACAATTGCACCTACGACTAGTACTGATTTGTATTAGCATTTTGGTAAAACCAACGAAGCGATACAAGAGTTACTTTTTTTTTCAAAATATTCTAACTTTCATTTGAAGAATCTGCATAAGTTTAGGGCTCGAGAAACAGGTTGATTTTCAATAGTTTTTTTTTAAAGAGTTTTGTGATGACGAGGTCACGATTTTACACAGAATTAATACATACTCTTGCTAAGTTTGTTTTTTTTAAATTAAAAAATGTTGATGAACAATGTCGTTATTATCTTAATCTATTCGTCCGATTCACGTCAAATTCGGACAGAACATCGTTTATAGTCCTATGACATCGTGTTACCCTTGTTTTTTAAATATATGTTCACCCATTTGTTATTAAAAAATTGTTAAAGTTGGTTTTCCGGATAATCGATTTTTTTTCTACATCTGGCAAAAAAACGTATGTTACCTGCTAATGATAAATGCTGGCGTGGTGCAAGGGCACGTTTCTTACTGACCATCGACGTTTACGTTTATCTTCTTGATCTCATTTCCAATCGTCCCGGTTGCAAGCGCAAAGTGCCATTCTCGAAGCGTCATACATCCAACACAAATTAACCTATGGTACTTCTATATCTGTCAGTCTTCAGGTCGGACTGATGGTTACAAGAAGAAATCCATTAGAGATGCAACGAAAGATGAAAGACGAGTATTGCTTCCGCGTTTGTACGTGAGTATGCATCGAGACTTTGATGCTGATGACGATGATTATTGAATGTCAGTCATGAGACCAAATGTATAGGTGCACTCAAAGAAGTTGCTTTTTTATATTGGACGACAACTATTAATTGCGCTTCGCGCGGTAACCGTCAGGCCTCGGTATTAAAATTTTTGTTAGCGTACTGTGACTTTTACAGATTATCATGGATGAAATAACTTTTTCGATATATTAACTGGTGCCATTTTGTCAGTTTTGTGAATTGCTATTAGAAGTGGTGCATGGATACACCGAGCGAAAAGATTTCATTGACGCCAAAGAAATGGATGGATTAATTTTCTTTCATTGATTTCAACGAAATATTTCTTTGATTTCAATGAAATAGTGCATTTGAATTTCAAAGAGAACATTTCATTGCCTGTAAATAAAGATTTACTTAGTGAGCATATAATAAAGAAACAGTTTCATTTTTTTTAAAGAGACGTTTTCATTGGTTCAAAGAAACGTTTTCAATGATCGCTCTCGCACCTAACCTCACTTTTTTGTTTTCCGATTCTCACGAACGAACGGCTTCGAGTTTCGACGAGCCAGAAGCTTAGCTTATTTCTGCCGTACTTCTTTACATACTCACAAAATTTGAGCTTTATCTGCCGCGTACTTCAGGAAAAAATAGGATTCGAAATTTTGAGCTGGTAAGAAGAAGGTTTTATTGAATCAGAGACGATATCTTTGAAATCAATGAAAAAGGTTCCTTGGTTTAAAGAAATGTTTCTTCGAATCAATGTCACTACTTTTCATTGCGTTTGAGCTCATTCAATGAAAAGATAGTATTGAAACCGAGAGAAACTTTTTCTCTCGGTGTAGCAATTATACTACCATTAGAATATCATTTAAAATACTAATTCGGTTGGATTTTCCGACCGGTAGTCGGATCTGTGAATTCTGAAATCAGAACCGACCAAAAGTCACTTTTTTTTAAATCATAGTAAAATGGCATGTAACCGGTACTTTTTGCGGTACAATATGCGACGTGAGAATGACAGTGAAGGCCAAAATTCGATAACTTGAAGAAAAAAATGTAGGTTCTTTATGTTGGATTTTCCGACCAAAAGTTGGATCCGATTTAGAATTGTGAAAATGAACAACATGCCTGAAGCTCGACGAGTATCAACTTCACGCTGGTACGATAGTCATTTACTGAACAATACTTATATCGAAAATGCGAGATATTTTACCCACTGATTTTTTTCAGAGGGATTATTTATATACCACTGAAACTCATTTTAGAGGGTTACGGTAAAAGGGGAGAAAAATTATGTCCAATACACAAGTTGTCACTTCACAGGTGCCAAAAATACGGCAATTTTGTTGAGCGAACTATTTTTTTTTCTCTGCCTTCAATCTAACTGCAGTTGTCCTGATTATAAGTGACAACTATGAATATTTGGTGCATGCTACTATTTCTATAGTTACATTTAATTTTGTTCAAGAAATAGATACCCTATCTAGGGTAAACCGACCATTGAATGACGGTTAAGCAGACGATAAAATCCAATGAATGGACGTTTTTTATGCACGTTCTCTTGTTGACAGCGTTCAGTCAACGGCCGCATCCATTCAATGGTTGGTTTACTCTACTAGCTAGTTGCGATAACTACAGTTGCGATTTTTCCAATGTACGATTTATGTTTTTAAACAAATCGCCTATCAATAATTATAAAGTGACTGCGATTATCTATAACAACTGTAAAACATTATGAATGTACCGATCCAAGAATATTAAGACTATTAAGACCGAATAAATAAATTCACTTGACCTTTTTACCTTTTATGTCATAATGATACTTCATTTTTCAATTTTTCTTGTGTCCTATGAATCAACAGATTGACAATAAAATCAATATCAGTAAGTCAATTTGTGGGAACGTCATTAGATTGGGAACGTTTGATCAATTTGTCAATTATAGTTAAGCATTTGGCAGTATTGAAGGTCTACAGTAATCACATTGGTGCATGATGAAATGCCATCTCAATTGCGGTTAGGACACAGCATTGCCGATCAAGGGCTCTTCACGACAGGGCATCTTAATTACCTGGATTCTGGGGACCATTGGGACTATGCAATGAACATCTAACGAATCAATGCGGACCACGAGTGCAAGATTCGAGCTTGTACAGCTGAGTGAAGTCGGAAAGGCACATTACGGCTAAATACAGGGGAATAGTACCGAGGAAAGCCCGGAGAGATGCACAAGTGAACACACATACGACGTGCCATCACTAGTTCCAATCTGGTCTTCGATTCCCTTGATACTGGACTCCGAACTACCTCCACTATAGACAGAATCAACCTCAACTCATCTGTATGCAGACCCATCTTCACACGAGTGTTTGCACAACGATTTTTTTATTCGGTCCATTATTTATTCTTGTAATAACCATAAAACCATTGTTTGCACCTCAGGGAAATAGCTGCATTGTAGAGCCACCCACAAATTTTTCCAAGTGTGCATTTTTGTGCTATCAGTAAAAAAAAACAAATCTGTTGTAACCAGGAAACGAATTTGAATATCGGGTGTAAATTTGGCACATACCCGAGCAAAATTTTTTAGCTTTGCATTCGGCATAAATCAGGCCTTCATTGGGCGATGAAGAGGACCTGATAGGGCCTTAGCAGCACCAGGTTATCGCCTGATGTAACTCCCCAAATTTCTACTTAGGTAAACGAACCAGTTGCTGTCGATCCATATTTGTAAATTTCATTACAATTCGATCTGTCATTAATATTTACAAAAAGTTTTTAAAAAATTTTAACGTATTGACGTAGACGCGCTTACTTGTGGAAATTTCAAGCTAATTGGTAATCAAAGCAAAATTGAAATTTCGACAAAAGTTGATTGGTATTGTATTTGGACAAAATCATCAATGCAGGACAATAGGCATTACATTTTTTTTTTTTTTCAAATTGTCATCTTTGGTTTAATCATTATAGCAAAAGAATGTCTTGAAGCATTGAAGTTAAACTTTGCACAAAAGTGAAACAGGATTCTATGAAAAATAATTTTTTTCTTGTGCAAAACGTTCTAAACAAACTAAGGTAAACGGCCCAGTTTGTGACACCTTTAGAGCAGCGAAGTCAATTTTCTGTTATTTACAGATGCGTGATATTGTTAAACTGAAAATGAACGTTTTCAATACGTGCGTTAAAACCTTCTGAAACAGATTAGACTATTCTTCAAAGGCAAAATGTTGAGAATATTAATAAATAAATAAAATTATTCGTGTGGAAGTTTCGACAAACGGGGGAATTATTTTTTTTTATACCGGAAGCTCGATCCGTACCACTCTGATGATTTTTTGCAATATCTACAGTCATGCAAGAATACTCTGTAATTTTATTAGCCAAAAAAAAGTAACTTTCTTTTTATCAAAAAAATAATGCCCTCGTTTTTCGGAACGATCACACAAATGCATTTTTTAATACCAGAAGATCGATTGGTGCCACTCTGGCGATTTTTTTGTGTTATCAACAGTCATGTAGCAATACTCTGTAATTTTTTCAGTAAAAAAAAATATCCTTTTTTTAATTAAACAATAATTCCTCCATTTTTCGAAAAAAAATCGTACTCACAGGAACGTGACAATTATATGGAATACTCCGCTCGAAAGCTAACAATAAACGACAACTTTTATGTGCAGACATTTTTTTTCAATAACTTCAAAATTCTGAGATATTGACACTTGAATAAAAAAAGCCATTTTCTGAAAAATTATTTTTAAAAATCTGAACAAATTCACATAGAGTGTCTTTTAGTGGTACATGCATATAATCAATTACAGTGCAAATCGGAGAGGGTCGAAAAAAAAGTGGCTGAATTGACAGAGAATGCTTCCTATACGGGTTTTTCGAACTCCTATTTGGAAAAAATATCGATAATTAAATGAAAACGAAACCATAATAACGTTTAATGTTGAAATTTATACAGTATTCAATCCTAACCTAATTTTCAGCAACAAGTAAAAATCGTAAATATTGAGAGGGTCAGCAACCGCGTCAATAACCACAATTACGTTGGGAGTTATTGACCCTTTGAGTTTACGGGGAAAACTAATCAATAGCTTAAGTATTCTATTTCTTGTCGATAAAGCTAATTATTGTGATCATTTTCATATAATTGTTGTTGTACTATACTTACTTAAGAATGGACACGATCAAATACGCGACCGATGCAGGTAGTGAGCTCCGTCTAGGAATGGCGGTTCGAACTCACTGCGACGCAATACCACCGCTTTCACCGATAAAATGTATTTCTAAATAATTTGTTACGAAATTTGTTTATTGCAGAAAAAAAACTTTTAAAATAGCTCTTTAATTTGGCGATAATAAGGTTAAAATTCGACGTAAATTATATTTATGACAGTGTAAAATAGCTATCGGGGAGTCACAAACCGAGGCAGGGTAACAAACAGGGCCGTTCACCTTATATTGAGTAAATTTCAAACTGTCAAAAATTATAGAAATTGTTTAAAAAAAATCGTTATTTTAATAAGTTATATTTTCTATATTCCACTAATTGTCCTTTACGAAGAAGCAAGAACTGCGCACATATTTCGTCATAGAGTTATTACTTCGTCATAACTCTGTGACGAAACTCTCTGTACATAAGAAGGTATGTACATAAGAAGTTATGTACAGTTTTGTATTTGCATTCCATTCAAATATTTGTGTCATCTTACTGCTTTCATACATGAACATCGACAATGAGTAATTAAATTTTCTTACGAGTTTGATGAAATGCAACAAAAAATAAAATAAAAAATTCGCCACTAATGAAATATGCTTCAGCATATAGGACAGTCGTATCCTTCCTTCTTATTATTTCTGTTTTCCATGCAAACTTCAAGGACTATAACCTTATACTTCATCGCGGAATAAAGCCAGAAAAAGTTTGCGTCATTTCTCCTCTATTTCTGTCTCAAATATTTACATTAGCGGAAAGTGGTCGAGAGTCGAGGGGAATCGTGGACTCGCGAGTCTGTATCAACGTCAGGCAGTGCGCTCGGGACCTTCTTTACCGTGTATATATATATATATATATCATTCAGTTATATTACGTATATGCGAAAGTATAAAGAGCTAATTCCCATTGCGGAGCTTGAAATATTTCTAGTGCATAGTATCATTGTGGACGAAAAAGTCGTCACTGCGAGTGAGAACTAACGAGGACAGTAAAAGTATATGCACTCATACAATTCACGACTGTTTTTATAGAGAAGCCCTTATTTATTTTTCTCCTTAATCATCGTTTCAGTTCTTTGCCTCATATTTTTCGAACGAATTCAACATAAATCATGACAATTTTTTTCTTCAGCTGTTACTTTATTCATTCTTTGCCCATTATTTGTTCACTTCATAAAACAGATTTTCCAAGATAAATAGGTAAAGAAACAAACAAAAGTATTCAAAATACTTTTAGGTTTAAATAAATGTGAATACTTATAAGAGAGCGCTTACATTTTTTTTCCTAGATTAATCAAAAAGTGAGTTGAAATGATAAATTAAAAAAATTGTTTCATTACTTTTTCTGTTACGAATTTTTCGCAGCTATTAAAACAAAAAAATATATTGAAATCATTTTTATTCGAATATTAATTTTTGATTTTACAAATTAAATAGATATTCGAATATTAAAAAACTGGTCGGATAAAAAAAAAGTGAAGACTAAAAACGGTGGTAATATCGCATCTCGCGTAGTAGAAAAGGTCAAGGATATCCAACAAAGACTATCCTAAACTTCCATTTTGTGGAATGTGTTAGCTCCGCGACACTATCCTTTTCATCAATTCTCTTTACAGATTTTATTGGCTGGCTGCTGATCGTCAGGAGAACTCATACGAAAGGAATGGTAGTAAAGACGCAAAGAAAGGAATCTTGAAAGTGAAGTCTGATCTGTTCGTTGGCCGATGGACAACTCATACGGCTATAAGAAGAGGCTATAAAGCGTATAATCCATTGCGTTCAGCGCTTCTTGAGCGCAGCATACAGAAGTCCTTTTCAATCCAGATAAAGGGAAGCTGGAAAACCTGGAGGTCGAGTTGGAATGAAGTCTTTTTCGTCCATAGCCTTCGTTGAAAGGCAAGAGCCAAGCAGGATTTGTCCTCCTTTTTGGAGGCATCTAGAATATAGCTGGATGCAGGAACTGAAATGCGAATGGAAGGAGGTCCAGCAGGTGGAGTAACTGAGTTGGCTAATGTCGTTTTGATCTTGTACCAGGTCACCATGTCCCCGGACATATACCGTGCGTTATTCTGACTCGATGGTATGGGTATTGGGTTCATTCATTGAAACGAAACGGGTTAAAGGGGTGGCCCCTTAACCTCCAGCGATTTTAACCCGCGTTTGCTGCTGCTGCTGATTCCGTTGGTGGTGGCTCTCGTTTCCGGGCTATTTACGAGTGTCGAGTGCGTGGACCTGACTCGCCCAAGCTATGAAAACCTCGACCTAACTCTGGAAGGTACACCAAACGCCCGGACTGCTGGAGCACAACTCGGTAGCTGCACGTCGGGGATATTTATCGTTCTCTTCAGCAGAACTGTACAAACTCTCCCTAGTAGTTTGTCATGTTTTTTTTATACCAAAATTCCTGATGGTTCAACCCTTGAATCAGGAAAAAGGATTATTTGACAGTTCTTTTTTCGAGGACTGAAAAATTGAGGTTGTCGTAATCCGCAAACGCATTAAAGTTGATTGTAGCAAATAAAAAAAGACAAATGCCGGAAATCATTGTGCGTCCTTGAGGAAAAGTAGGTTTAGGTTCAAAGACATAGAAAAGGTTGATGATACTTAAGTTGGCTGGAATTGGCTTTATAGTCTTTTAGGATTTTAAGTATTTCTCATTAGTTGTCGCCAATTGGTCCAGTACCTTTCGATCAATTGATCCAAGAACCAATTATCTAAGGAACGATTGAACCAATAGGTTTGGAACAATTGGTCCTATGTCCATTTGGTCCAATGCATTTCATACAATTGTCTTCAATGGCAAAATAGTCCAATAATAACAGTTTTATAAAATCGAAGTCATTTATTCTATTTACATGACAATGCGCATCGCACATAAAATGATGATCTACTTTATTAGACTTAGATGAATCGTATCGAAAGCGTATACTCGGTATAGATCGTCACTATAACTGGTAAATTATCTATCCATGGAACCCGAGACAAGCAACCAAATATTTTCTACGCTCTCATAACTTAGCTATATCGTAAATCAATTAGAATGATCAATAAAATGTTCCAACCTATTTTTTGTTTTGTTTTGTTCCTTGAGCTCATTATTTTTTCGTGCGAGTAGAGTATGTTATGAGTAAAAAATATGTTGTAGAAGCTAATATATTAAATAGCTATCGCGAGTGCAACCGGCCTTTCACTAGGATCGCCATTATTCTACCGTTTCCAGGCCACTCGACCAAAATCCACGAGGCTATTCAGAGCAGGAGAATAAAAATGAGCAAGTAGTACCAGAAGCGGTGAGGTAGACAATGCGTAGTGGGCGTAGAAAGCTTGCTAAAGCCCGCACGCTCGTCCCATCCTGGCAATTAGTGTATTCTCTAAGTGGCGGGAGTCATTAGGCTCTTCGTTGTCCCCTATTCCCGTCGTGCTTCCACGGGAAAACCAGATTTCAGAGAGCGTATAAGATGCCTACGTGGCAGGAGTACACGTACCTCAGCACTCGCTCCTTTCGAGTTTGAATAGTTCGCCGAGTGAGATAGAAGCCCCACCGGAGCTTGCTTCGAGTCTCGAAAGTCGAAGACCCCTTTCTACGAGGTGACACAGCGACTCCCTTGCTCGGTCGCGACTCGCCAAAGTTTAGGGTCATAATACTCATTGTGCCGTGGTGGTCGTTAGAGAGCAAGTTTACCATAACCCCTTTCTCAACTACCACTACTACTGCGAATTCACTGAAATACCGTAAGACATCGCTATCGGTGCTCGTGTCTGTTCCTCTCGAAGATGCAGTTTGAAATTTTCCTGTCTCCGTCGGAAGTTCCGAGACATCTGCAGCAGCACCGGTAGATGGAAGAACAAGGAGATCATTTTCTATGGAATTTCCTCAACGACTGACTCCCAAAGTGTACAATTCGTAGAGTTAACGTCTTGTTCTCACCGTCCTTTTCGCTATCATTTTCCCAATTTCCAAAGTGTATGTTGGGCCTGAGGCAACCCCAACAGCAGTCGTTTTAAGAAGAGCCAATCCCAAACAAAATCGTCATAAGAACAATAAATGTATTGATGGCGACCTTCTTTTAAAAAATCATACATTTAAACCCCATCAAGTATATATCAAGCACTATAATTCTGCAATTTTATAAAGAAATACAGTAGATCAAAGTAGTATGAGATAAAATGTGAAATTTTTTACTTGTAGCTTGCAGAGTAAACCGGTGAACAGATTTCACTGTTTGATCTCATATTTTATCTGTCGAAGAGAGCATTCCGTTTTGAGTATACCGATTCAGGATAGAGTGGAAATAAGATTAAATGTAACTAATTATTTAGTGATTTCTTAATAAATAAAGATTTATTTTTACATTCAAAATCATAGCTTTGCTATAAAGGCCTGGAACAAAAATTCCTATACTCAAAACGGAATGCGCTCGTCGACAGATAAGATAAGACATCGAACACTAAAGTCTATGTACCAGTTTGGTCTGAAAGCTACGACAAACAAAATAAATGTACTTTTTACCTCGCACCATTCTGATGCACAATGATGCTGATTCTATGTATTTACAAAATTGCAGTATTATAGGTCTTGATAGAGACTTGATGACGCTTCAATGTAAGATTTTTTTTAAAGAAGGGTATTATCTATAAAAATATTTTAATGATTTTTTTAAGTGACTGGGTCCCTTTAAACAGCCTGATGTCGTATGATGTCACATCAGGCTCTGATACAGGTCTAATCAGAGTCTGTTCAATTTGTGATCCAGCTTCGGGACAAGACCATATGTGAAAGCATTAAACTTCGGAACTGAATCAGTTATGATAATCGGATCGGAACTGAAATCATGTCAGCCAGAGCTTAATATGGGTCTCAACTCAACCTAATTAAGTTTCTACTCGGGCTCGAGTAGAAATGAGTTCGTGCAGGATGAAGTTCACGTAAGATCTATTTCGGAGTCTAAGGCAAGCCGGATCAGTTTCGGAGTACTATCAGGCTTTGATCTGGACCTGACCTCGCTTCGAATCAGGACCGTATGTACAAATACACTTTGGATCTGAGCCTAATGTCATTTCAACCTGATTAAATTTCTGCCTCGGTGACTACATTGTGAATATTAAATTACTCATTATGACTTCATGTTTAGCTGCTATCACGCTTGGGTCATGCAGGATTTTTATTATGTAATTGTGATTCTGAAGGGAACACGAAGAGAAGATACTTTTTACCATATTTCTAATAAAAAGTATCGTAAATTCCTTGTACAAGGAGTCATGACGCCACCTATCAAGAAGTATGATAACTACGAGAATTTTGACCACGAAACATGGTAAAAAATTCTACGTATATGGTAGAAATTCTCATAGTTCTCGTACTTTTCGTCAGATGGCGGATATGGCTTCCCAATACCAGGCGCGTTTGATAAGTTTTACCATAGTGTCTGGTAAATTTTGTCATATCCTTCACCGAGAGAAGAGATTTAATTGACGCCAAAGAAATGGGTGGATTGATTTTGTTTTCATTGATTTCAATGAAATAGTGGATTTGAATTTCAAAGAGAACATTTCATTGCCTGTAAATAAAGATTTACTTAGTGAGCATATAATAAAGAAACAGTTTCATTGTTTTAAAGAGACGTTTTCATTGGCTCAAAGAAACGTTTTCATTGATCTCTCTCTCGCACCTAACCTCACTTTTTTTGTTTTCCGGTTCTCCCGAACGACCGGCTTTGAGTTTCGAGGAGCCAGAAGCTTAGCCTATTTGTGCCGTACTTCCGTAGATACTCACAAAGTTTGAGCTTTATCTGCCGCGTACTTCAGGAAAAAATAGGTTTCGAAATTTTGAGCTGGTAAGAAGAAGGTTTCATTGAATCAGAGATAATATCTTTGAAATCAATGAAAAAGGTTCATTGGTTTAAAGAAATGTTTCTTCGAATCAATGTCACTACTTTTCATTGAGTTTGAGATCATTCAAAGAAAAGATAGTATTGAAATTCAAGTATTTCATTCTATTGGCTGATGATTTCCGTGAATCAATGCAATTTTTTCTCTCAGTGAAAGAATGGACAACGATGATGACGTTAATGTTCCACGTGCGATTCCCAGACTGATATCATTTTTCAAGCTAGTTAGGCACGCGCCCGAGACAAACACGTTTGATGCTGCCCTACACTCGCTTCGCGCTAATGTTATTATACACGATGTGCAGCGATGTACACGCGAAATTTCAGGGCCCGGTTGGCAGTTAAGTAGCATGAAAAGAGCACTTCGTATAGTCCAGCGCCTTCATACTCATACAAACAACATGATTGTATAATACATATATAAGCATGAAATAACCAAGGGCTTAAGGGAAGGAGGGGACATCATCTAACAGATAAAATCGCTAGCCCGTTACGCCATTGACTATCCACCGTAATCTTTCATGAAATGAATAAAGATGCCGCTTTGTACGTTAAGCGAGGCATGATTTAATCCTACGCTGTCTTGGATGTCTCAAGAAAATTTCAAGAGTGTACGTTAAAAAAAGCCAACAATTTTTTAATCAACGAGAGGAAAATGAAAAAAATATGGTTGTCGAGTTAGACAACGATTGTATTCTGACTTAAAGAGGTAGTTTAGCCTTTTAAAGACCAACTACCTCTCCCGTTTAAAAAAAGTACTTTTCTCATATGACGGAAACTTTTCAGGATCAAAAAGAGAAAAAAATTACACTTTCGATAAATAGATATTTCTTTTGTTTTTGCATTGCAATCTGTTACTCTTTCATTAATTAAAAATGTTAATTACATTCACAATTAGATTCTACTGTATGATAATTATTTCTAGAATTATTGGGTTATTGGAAAGAAGGTTTTTCCCGAAATCCTATTTTGTAGCAACTACGTTAAGTTGGGAATTGAAGACTTGATACATTTCTGTTTTCGATGCAATTACAATTGGTACTTAAATAATTAGCGTCAAGAATATAGTACATTTTTTATGCAAATAGGCAGAAAAATGAAATAGTTTTAAATATCTCTTTTCTGCAGCCAATTTCGGTATAGTGTCGATAGATAAATCGTTCATGGCTGTAAATCGTTCGGCTTCGAGAACACAAAAAGCTCTTCGGAAAAACCAATAATTTTATCATTGGTACTTAAATAATTCGTTATTTATTTCGAAAAAATATTTAAATTCCTACAAATGTGCTTTTTGCCGCCTTTTTTCGAATTATATTTCGCTTTGGCACTTTTCAAAGTTCTAAACAAATTTACATTTATGGTTGCACCAAAGCGTAAAAAATATTGTTAATTTTTTATGCAAATAGGCAGAAAAATGAAATAGCTCTGGATATCTCATCTCTGCAGCCAATGTCGGTATGGTGTCGATAGATAAATCGTTCATGGCTGTAAATTGTTCGGTCCGAGAACACAAAAAGTTCTTCTGCAAAACCAATAATTTTGTCATTGGTACTTAAATAATTTGTTATTTATTTAGAAAAAATATTTAAATTCCTACAAATGTGCTTTCTGCCAACTTTTTCGAGTTCTATTTCGCTTTGGCACTTTTCAAAGTACTAAACAAATTTAGATTTATGGTTGCACCGAATCGTCAAAAACATAGTTAATTTTTTATGCAAATAGGCAGAAAAATGAAATAGTTCTAGATATCTCATCTCTGCAGCCAATGACGGTATGGTGTCGATAGATAAATCGTTCATGGCTGTAAATTGTTCGGCTCCGAGAACACAAAAAGCTCTTCGGCAAAACCAATAATTTTGTCATTGGTACTTAAATAATTCGTTATTTATTTAGAAAAAATATTTAAATTCCTACAAATGTGCTTTTTGCCCCTTTTTTTCGAATTTTATTTCGCTTTGGCACTTATCAAAGTACTAAACAAATTTAGATTTATGGTTCCACCGAATCGTCAAAAATATAGTTAATTTTTTATGCAAATAGGCAGAAAAATGAAATAGTTCTAGATATCTCTTCTCTGCAGCCAATGTCGGTATGGTGTCGATAGATAAATCGTTCATGGCTGTAAATTGTTCGGCTCCGAGAACACAAAAAGCTCTTCGGCAAAACCAATAATTTTGTCATTGGTACTTAAATAATTTGTTATCTATTTTTTTAAAATATTTAAATTCCTACAAATGTGCTTTTCGCCCCCTTTTTCGAATTCTATTTCGCTTTGGCACTTTTGAACGTACTAAACAAATTTAGATTTATGGTTGCACCGAAGCGTCAAAAATATAGTTAATTTTTTATGCAAATAGGCAGAAAAATGAAATAGTTCTAGATATCTCATCTCTGCAGCCAATGTCGGTATGGTGTCGATAGATAAATCGTTCATGGCTGTAAATTGTTCGGCTCCGAGAACACAAAAAGCTCTTCGGCAAAACCAATAATTTTGTCATTGGTACTTAAATAATTCGTTATTTATTTAGAAAAAATATTTAAATTCCTACAAATGTGCTTTTTGCCCCTTTTTTTCGAATTTTATTTCGCTATGGCACTTATCAAAGTACTAAACAAATTTAGATTTATGGTTCCACCGAATCGTCAAAAATATAGTTAATTTTTTATGCAAATAGGCAGAAAAATGAAATAGTTCTAGATATCTCTTCTCTGCAGCCAATGTCGGTATGGTGTCGATAGATAAATCGTTCATGGCTGTAAATTGTTCGGCTCCGAGAACACAAAAAGCTCTTCGGCAAAACCAATAATTTTGTCATTGGTACTTAAATAATTTGTTATCTATTTTTTTAAAATATTTAAATTCCTACAAATGTGCTTTTCGCCCCCTTTTTCGAATTCTATTTCGCTTTGGCACTTTTGAACGTACTAAACAAATTTAGATTTATGGTTGCACCGAAGCGTCAAAAATATAGTTAATTTTTTATGCAAATAGGCAGAAAAATGAAATAGTTCTAGATATCTCATCTCTGCAGCCAATGTCGGTATGGTGTCGATAGATAAATCGTTCATGGCTGTAAATTGTTCGGCTCCGAGAACACAAAAAGCTCTTCTGCAAAACCAATAATTTTGTCATTGGTACTTAAATAATTTGTTATTTATTTAGAAAAAATATTTAAATTCCTACAAATGTGCTTTCTGCCAACTTTTTCGAGTTCTATTTCGCTTTGGCACTTTTCAAAGTACTAAACAAATTTAGATTTATGGTTGCACCGAATCGTCAAAAACATAGTTAATTTTTTATGCAAATAGGCAGAAAAATGAAATAGTTCTAGATATCTCATCTCTGCAGCCAATGACGGTATGGTGTCGATAGATAAATCGTTCATGGCTGTAAATTGTTCGGCTCCGAGAACACAAAAAGCTCTTCGGCAAAACCAATAATTTTGTCATTGGTACTTAAATAATTCGTTATTTATTTAGAAAAAATATTTAAATTCCTACAAATGTGCTTTTTGCCCCTTTTTTTCGAATTTTATTTCGCTTTGGCACTTATCAAAGTACTAAACAAATTTAGATTTATGGTTCCACCGAATCGTCAAAAATATAGTTAATTTTTTATGCAAATAGGCAGAAAAATGAAATAGTTCTAGATATCTCTTCTCTGCAGCCAATGTCGGTATGGTGTCGATAGATAAATCGTTCATGGCTGTAAATTGTTCGGCTCCGAGAACACAAAAAGCTCTTCGGCAAAACCAATAATTTTGTCATTGGTACTTAAATAATTTGTTATCTATTTTTTTAAAATATTTAAATTCCTACAAATGTGCTTTTCGCCCCCTTTTTCGAATTCTATTTCGCTTTGGCACTTTTGAACGTACTAAACAAATTTAGATTTATGGTTGCACCGAAGCGTCAAAAATATAGTTAATTTTTTATGCAAATAGGCAGAAAAATGAAATAGTTCTAGATATCTCATCTCTGCAGCCAATGTCGGTATGGTGTCGATAGATAAATCGTTCATGGCTGTAAATTGTTCGGCTCCGAGAACACAAAAAGCTCTTCGGCAAAACCAATAATTTTGTCATTGGTACTTAAATAATTCGTTATTTATTTAGAAAAAATATTTAAATTCCTACAAATGTGCTTTTTGCCCCTTTTTTTCGAATTTTATTTCGCTATGGCACTTATCAAAGTACTAAACAAATTTAGATTTATGGTTCCACCGAATCGTCAAAAATATAGTTAATTTTTTATGCAAATAGGCAGAAAAATGAAATAGTTCTAGATATCTCTTCTCTGCAGCCAATGTCGGTATGGTGTCGATAGATAAATCGTTCATGGCTGTAAATTGTTCGGCTCCGAGAACACAAAAAGCTCTTCGGCAAAACCAATAATTTTGTCATTGGTACTTAAATAATTTGTTATCTATTTTTTTAAAATATTTAAATTCCTACAAATGTGCTTTTCGCCCCCTTTTTCGAATTCTATTTCGCTTTGGCACTTTTGAACGTACTAAACAAATTTAGATTTATGGTTGCACCGAAGCGTCAAAAATATAGTTAATTTTTTATGCAAATAGGCAGAAAAATGAAATAGTTCTAGATATCTCATCTCTGCAGCCAATGTCGGTATGGTGTCGATAGATAAATCGTTCATGGCTGTAAATTGTTCGGCTCCGAGAACACAGAAAGCTCTTCGGAAAAACCAATAATCTTGTCATCCAAATCCAAAAGAAAGAAGAGCCGTGAAACTCTGAAGGAGCTGAGGGGATGCATCGATTACTCAAACGTAAAAAAAGAGAAAATAGTATCAGTAGGTACAGGGAGGCAGAAAGAGAAAGAAAAGTCTTGTAGCCGCTGACAAGACGAGAGGTAAACCGTCGAGTTTGCAAAAGTCCAGCCACCCCTCATTCTCTCGCGAATAGGAAGCGTGGAGAAATCTGATATCGCCAGGAAAAATTCCGCTCCGTTTGCGATCTTTCTAGTGAAATACTTTTATAGGGGTCAGCGTTGGTTATTATTAGAAAGTAGGTGTGAACATTATTGTATCTTTTTTAATATCGTTGCGCAACACGAGCAACTGAACTGGAAAATGGGGTATAATAAATCGATAATAAATTTCAAGACGTTCAATTTGTGTTATCCCGTAAAAAGTATCAGCGACCACGCAAGTGCCATTAATTGTGGGACCCCATTAATTTTTTAAATTAAAATAAAATAAAATTTCATCGTGAATGTTTTTTCTGATTTATAGTTTTATAATTATAACAACCTACAATGCTTACAAAAACACTTCTGTTGTTTCATGAAAAGTTAATTTTCTGAGCAATTATTTAAATATTTATACATCTTTTTATAAAAGCGCCAGATAATTGTTGCAAAATAATTATTATTGCGTCAAGTACGCAGCACATATGGTAAAATTATTATTACATTTATTATTTCATAATAATAACCGGGAAGGCTTAAAAAAAGAGAATAAAAAAATTTACATGACTGTAAATAAAATGTATGTTCAACGAAAAATCACGAAAAATTGAATGAAAAAAATAAGACTACTGCACTTTTCAATGCATTCACAAGTACTCTATTATTTTAAGGAAATTTTGGTGCAGTTCCATAAAAAAATGTATTTTTCTAAGCTACAATTTACTCTTACATCTTTTTATAAAAACGGTAGATCGTAGCTGCAAAATCATAGTTATTACCTCAATTATACGACAATATTTATCAAATGACACGACGGAGAGGTTTACTACCTTGCACTGTATAATACATGGACCATTTCCTGCCTAACACCTGACTGAAGAAATAAATGTCTTTCGGGATACACGATACTGTAGAGTATATCTATAATAGTTAAGATGGGTGTGTGCCGAAGACACGTCAGGAATCAAAACCCTCGAGGGTTATATATTCTGGTAGGCGACTTGCGAGAGCGGATGCTGTCAATTATCTTGCGGTGCGCGCTACAAGAGTAATGACGAGCATGACCTTGAAGTTCCTATTTTCTCTTTTATGCACTCCACATCATATATATATATATATATATATACACACACATATATATATATATATATACATATGTATATACAGCAACAGCAAATACATGTACAGGTTATATAGTAAATGTAAAACGTTCTCCAGCAATTCGCTCGACCTGCACCAGTGGCAGCAACTTGGTTGGGGGTAAAGGTGCCCACTACCTGTAATTTATATGCGAAACCGTAATCCCGATAATCGCGTTGGACTATGTACTGCGTATTTGTGTATCGGTGAGTATATATTAAAGCATATACGTAGACATAGACCGGTACATATGTACGTCGTACGATTCCGCGCAACCTGGTGATTTATTGCGTGTAATGGGTCGCGCATATTCTACTACTACACTCAATTTCCGTGTACGTATGTGCGATACATTGTTGAATGGGGACGAAACGCTCTGACACAGTAAAAAAAAAAAAAGAAGAAAATTTGCCATTGGACGTTTTTCCGAGATATCGTCAGGCAACTTTTGTCTGATGTAATATATGGGAGATATGTATATATATACCATGTATCGTGCCTTTAAAAGTCCAGACTTACAGCCGGGCTTTTAATTATGGCCTGAAAAGTTTTTTAATGAAAAATTACCAAATTTTGCGGTTGCGATTTTCGCGGGTTTTAAATATTTATTAAAAGATTGCGGATATTTGAGGGGTTTTGTTCGGAGAAAATACTTATTTTAACTTGGTAATTGCAGTGTGAACATTTCTTTAATGAAAAAAATTTCAAAGGTTACGTGGTTCTAAAATATTCATAAAACGATGCGGAAATTTGTGGGTGCTTCGGTTGGTTTAGTCGGCCAAACACCGTTTGACCGACTGTTTGGTTTGGCACAACATGGAAAGTTTTTTAATTAAAATTTTTCAAGTTTCAAGCTTAAGTGGATTTGAAATATTTACGTAAAAAATTAATATCGTTAATCATTTATATTTACTTTAAAAATTGAAGTCTCCATGAGTGCAGGTGCCCTCAACGGTTTTTGGTATTAAATTTGGCTGACATTGATAAAGCGATTCCAATTTTATCGACTTTTAATTTTTTTTTAATTTACGTTTTGTATTAATTTTTATAAAAATTAAAATAATAATCTCAAGTTTTCTACATAAACAAATTAATATTTAGTTATGCAACATACAATTTAGTGAGGGTGGGGGTCAAAATAACGAATGACCAAAATAACGAATGGCTAAAATAGCGAATTTCAAAATAAGGAGCGTCTAAATATAGAATCGCCATCATTATGAATTTTGCTACTTTAGCCATTCGCCATTTTGATTGCATTTTAATAAGACTGGGGGTCAAAATAGCGAATGATCAAAATAGCGAATGCCTAAAATAGCCAATTTCATAATGATGGTTATTCTATATTTAGACGTTCCATATTTTGAAATTCGCTATTTTAGAGAATCGATATTTTGGTCATTCGCTATTTTGAACCCCACCCTTTAGTGAAGATCGATAGAAGGATTCGGGTTTTATAGCAATTGCAATGTTGATTAATTAATTTTGTAAAAAAATTGTATATTCCAGATATACGGAAAACTATATTCAAACTATATAAATATATATTTTGTCCGAAAAGTTGCATATGCCGAATATATTTTGAAGTATATCGTAAAGTACATCGTAAAATATATGCAGTGTACATAAAACAATACATTTCGCATTTATAATAAATAGTTTCGACATATGTGATCAATGCATGTTTCATATTTTTTCTATATATGTGGATATGTAAAAAAATATATATAGAAGATATATGTGAAATATGTTCGACATATAAATTGAATATATTTTGAAAATTTTCTGGAATATAACCACGATATATATTTTATATACTCTGTAATATATCTCGACTATATGTTTACTTATATTCAGAGGGCATCCAAAATATATGTATCGTTTATTTTAAGAACTTTATAAACATATTTTACATATTTTTATACACATGTAAACAAAATAACACTTTTATACATTGAAATATATACAAAAGATGTTGATTTCAAAACTTTCGATACCGATGGGTACGTATGGCATTACATTCCACATAATGAATGTTTTACGAAAGAGAAGGAAATACAAAGTTATGCCTTTGTTCGTAACTGCTTTATTCATCAACTTTATCAATTACAATGTAAAATGACAATGTGTCAATACTCATCTACAATAAAACTTCAAAATGGTTTGGGTGTACGCAAGCAACCGCACCTTGAAGGTGACTCATCTTTCGAACCATACCTCTCGACTATATGCCAGATATACACTATATATATTGCTCTCTGATACGTTGCATATATTTGTCAAAATACGTAAACAGTAACTGGCGTGCATTTGAACTACATGTCGCATGTACATTATATGTAGTTTACTTATATGTTGCTTATATTTGTGAAGATACCGTAAATGTAACTGACATACAACTAAACTACTTGTCAGATATACATCATAAGTAACTCACTTATATGTTGCATACATTTGTACCAATACATGAAAAGTAATTGACAAACATCTAGATTAAATGTTATATGTATTTTGTATGTATGCTTCAAGTATATATTTTGTCCGAAAAATTGCATATCGCAGATATATCTTGAATATATCTCACGTATATATAGCATACAGCTGAAATAGATTCTCTATATCTCTCTATATTATAAAAAGATCTCGCCGCCGCCGCCGCCGTGTCAAGAATCGAGGGACTTAGAATAATTCGGGCTCAGAGCTTGGCGGAAGGGGGGGGGGCACCCTTCGGGGCGGGGAGGGCACCCTTCGGAGGTGGCACCCTGGGGTGGGGGGCGATTGCGAGCGCGCGCAGCGCGCGAGCCACAATAAAATCCTAGTGTGCTTACATACTTGAACTATATTAAACATACATATTGAATACATCGAGAAATATATTTTTTGATATACTTTTTTCCATGTGGGAAATTCCGTTAAATTTCAGTTTTTTTTAAATTTAATTCATTTCAAACAAAGACGCAAAGTAAAACCTTTCGCATTCCTTTTTCATTATTTATCGCTTTTCCATAAATACGCTTCCACATAGATGGATCTTTTGTAAAAAAAAAAAGAAAAAAACCGATGAACCAATGTGCAAGGTTCTACCTTGCATCCTTTTCGAGCCTTTAGATTCATTTCGCCTTTGCGCAATTTTGGTCATGACTCAACGATTCGCAAGTGTGGACCGATCGGCAAACAGAAGGTCGCAGTAGTAATGAAGATGGCGCGAGGAGGGTACAGTGGGAAAACTTGGCCGACTGTAAATGAAACTGCGGAAAGACAAGGCAGGAGGGGGCGGGTGGTTTAGAATGGCAGAAAAGGTGCAGCAGCTCGGCTGTCGGGTGCAAGCACTCCACCGAAAGGCGTGATTAACCCCGAGCTTCGTCCGCGAACCACGAACTCTCTTCTCGCTTAGTCTGCCCAAGCCGTTTCTACTTTCTTGGTTTCTATCCCGTCTTCACCCTTTAGTTTTGCAGCACCGGTAACCGCAGTCGACTGAGCCTCAGTAAACCTCCGGAAGGGGAGTAACTGCCATCGAGCACAGGGCACCTTTTTACTATATATATTATTATATATATATATATATATATCCATTTTCTTCGTCCTTCGCGTCGGTTAGTTACCGCATTGCGCTCTCTTCATTTCAAGTGAGCGAAAAGGGAAAAGCACGAGTGGCAGAAAAAGCTTCGAGCTAGTCGAGCTTCCGGAAACTTTATACGAGCCAGAATACAGTAATAAAGAATATCCTCTAAAGCTCACTATCCGTTGACTCTTGCTCTTGTCGACGGCGGCTCTCTCCTTACTCTCGCTGTGTTCTTCATCTTCATCGGTTCGCTCGGTATTAACGCGCGAAATTAAAAGTTCTCAACGACAAAAGGCTCGAGAGCATCGAGACCTTTTCAGACCTTCAATAGCGTCGGAAAGTGCGTCATCCACTATGCAGGGTGCGAAGGAAAAAAAACATTCCTCTGGTTACAGCCTTAAGAGGATTCGGTCGCCTAAAAAAGGTCATAAGGAAAATAATTGTGTAAATAATACCCTTCGTTAAAAAAAAGTTAAACTTAAACCTCATTAAATACATAACAAGCACTATCATTCTGCAATTTTGTAAAGACATACAGTGCACAAGAAAGATGTGAGGTAAAAAGTAAAATGATTCACTTGTAGCTTTCAGACTAAACCGGTGAACAAATTTTACTGTTCAATCTCTTATTTTATCTGTCGAAGAGTGCATTTTGGATTGAATATAGCGATTCTGAATGCAGCGAAAATTAGATTTACTGTAACCAATTGTTTAGTGAGTTTGTAATAGAGAAATATCTATTTACACATTTAAAATCATAGCTTTGTCATAAAGATAAAATAAGACATGGAACACTAAAATTTGTTCGCCAGTTTGGTCTGAAAGCTACGACAAGGGAAAAATTTAACTTTTTACCTCACACCATTCTTGTGCACTGTATGTCTTTACAAAATTGCAGAATGATAGTGCTTGTTATGTATTTAATGAGATTTAAGTTCAACTTTTTTTTAACGAAGGGTATTATTTACAGAATTTTTTTCTTATGACCTTTTTTAGGCGATCGAATCCCTTTAAGGCTGTAACCAGATGAAGGTTTTTTTCCTATTTGTTCAGGTTGATTCATTTAAATGAAACATGTTTTTTAATAGTAATAACTATCATATAAAATGATAATTATACCGAATAATTTTGTAATTATTATCATTATCATTATCTGCAGGCTGATGGTTATTGAGTTTGCATCACGCCATTGATGAAGTATTCATTATAATAAATCTCATTTTATGGCTGAACTCTAACCAATCACATGGGATTGGATCAAATATGTACCAAATAGTGTTCAAGAGAATTCCTCTCATGTGAAATTTGGTGAAATATATAATACTGTAGGATAAATGTACGAAATGAAATTGTTACATCATGATGATGTAGTAATAAATTCAACTAAGTCTGATTTAATCAAGTAACGAAAAGAAAATATATACATATTAAAAACATCGTCAACACAATCGTCCCCTTTTTTAAATTCTTTAATTGTTTTTAAATATTCCAATCATGTGTAATTGTTACTGAATGGTTTTATATTGACATTTTTATTAATTTTGATTTAATCACGTAATTAAAAAATTATTTTCAAATTCTTTATGCACTAGTATCACAAAGTAATATTTATCGATTTTTATACATTTTTATACATAAAAAAAAATTTGGTGCGTGGCACAATTTTACTTTGTCTATTAGAGCATATTAATGATATTATATTTTATAATTTTGGCAGGGCCGACAAAAAAGCGGATACCGAATTGAAGCCAATTTGCATACATATACATATGGTATATGCGTATTATGTATATGATTACGAGGAGCATTTGCTTGTTGGCACGTACAATAAACCATAATTTTAGTGAGTGTGTGTATGTGTATGTGTTGCGTGCTCGTGTTAACCGCACTGCGATTGCCAATTGGATTAAATGGCACTCTATGTTTTTGTCCCTCACACGTTGCATACGTACTCCATTTAGTATATAACAATACGCACCGATAATTACGGGCAGTCGTTCCAAAGTGTGTTAATATTGTAATGATCGAGTGGATGCGTTATTGCTGTTACTCGGTTCGAGGGGAATGTTGCAGATAATATTGGTCGTGAGGATTAACGACGCATTATCTCGGTGAATGCAGTGCATGTTGTACACTATGAATCATAGCTATCGCATAGTGTATGAGTTGGTTTTACAGATAGAATTCCTGACTAAGAAATCATGTACTTCTCCAAGAGAAAAAAAACAATTAAAAACACTATGTTAGGAAACCTTTCATTATTCAAAAAACTTTACCTAAGTTTCTAACAATGTTATAAAGAATATTTCGCTGCGTCCTTGCACTTATCAATATGTACGTGTACTAGGATTTTATTGTGGCTCGCGTGCTGCGCGCGCTCGCCCCCCCCCCCCCCCCCGCAAGGGTGCCACCCACCCTTGGGGGACCTATGTTTTTGGAAAAGGACTTAGAAAAATACGGGCTTGGGGTCTCACACACCTCCCTGAATGTTTCTAAGTCCCTCGATTCTTGACACGGCGGCGGCGCCGGCGAAAGCGAGATCTTTTTATAATGTAGAAAGACTTGAAATTTAAATTTTTTTTGAAATTTTAAAATTTTTCGAAATTTTGAAATTTTTTGAAATTTTAAAATTTTTTGAAATTTTAAAATTTTTTGAAATTTTCGAAATTTTGAAATTTTCGAAATTTTGAAATTTTTTGAAATTTTGAAATTTTGAATTTTTTTGAAATTTTGAATTTTTTTGAAATTTTGAATTTTTTTGAAATTTTGAATTTTTTTGAAATTTTGAAATTTTGAAATTTTTTGAAATTTTAAAATGTTTAGTAATTTTGAAATTTTTTTTCCCGCACGTACAGCTGATGACGTATGAACCAATGCACAACACTTGACATCAGTGTGATATTTCACACATCGCCAAATAACTTTCGATTTTCCAACACATATTACGGTAAACAAAAAACTCTCGTGCAACAACGGCTTCCCTTTCGCACTACTTACGAATTTCAGAGGCATGGTCCCAACGAACTGGTCACGCCAAGGACCAGGCGACGACTTATGAGAAATGAGAATACAATAGTCGTATTACACATATTGTCATGGAACCAATACACTCATTATAAACAAATTCCTCAGATTTGTCAGCCTATTGTATATATGTAATTTCAAAAGATGCAGCATCGTCTCAATGCTACTTACATGGACGCGTTTAAACCCAAGCATTAAAATATTCTGGCGTTACGAAATGTTTGTATTGTAACGTATCAGGCATATGTTATTTTTCTACTATAGCGTTTTAGACATATGTTAATTTAAACCTGTGGCTCTTTGTCGTCATGGTATTTTTGGTGTATGGTATTTTTTTGTAGTGTATTGTCGTATAATATTTTTGACATATGTTGCCATATGCTGACGTGCTGACGAATGTCCTATATGTGTGTCCTTAAAGAGATTCGTCAAGTCGAGAGTTAGCTTGTCGAAGTTCCGAGTCTAAAAATAACCATAGTCGACGTAAAAATGTCCAACAAAACGAATAAAGATATTTTTTTTAAATTTCATTCATGGAAGCATAAAAATAGACTATAATGAATTTTTATTATTTTTACAGATTTTCGAAATTATTTAATTTCCTGAATTGTCGAAATTATTTCATGCCAGAATTTTTTTTGAAAAACTGGGATATTTTAACGTAGAAAAACATAATTTTTTCTTTATACAGAACATTTTTTTCTACTAAATCACTGATAAATAATAATTTCAAGTTTCACAAAATTCTAAAAGTAAAAAAAAATCAAATAAATTTGATAAAAATTTCAGGTTGTTCCGTAAATTTTGCTTCTCATGACGAACCTCCTTAAAAGCTTGTATGTATATACAGCGAAAACTGGGACTTTGATATCGGAGCTTGTACCCAGGATCGATAAAGAGTTGGAGCTTCGAGAACTCCTCTCGTATATGGACTACGTTGTATTTATCCGGCCTTCGCGTACTTTTCTTTCTTTCTCTCGCGTTTTCATCCGCTTCAACGAAGACGACAATCCTTTCGAGTGTCACAGAATCCCCTTTTTCCCAGTAGTATCTCCCGTAAGCAATAAAAGCAGGGCACAAGAAAAAGAGCTCGAGGGGGAACCTTTAGCTCTTTTTTCTCGCGAGGCGTGCGCAGGCTGCCGACTTGGAACGCAGACGCCTCTCGAATTTCAAACGATCAGTTCCCCAGCCCCGCTACACGTACTATATTTTGTATGTATAGTATATCTACCACCATCGATATATTTTTTCCCTATCTCACATAAAGATTTTTTTCAGCATTGTATCGCACAAGAAACAACGAAGGAATATTCTAGGAATGCTACGTGCTTGAGAGTTACAAATATGAAAAACTCTCTATTCTGTTTTCCTTATTGCTTTTTTTTTATTGTACAAATATATTTTCTAACTGAGTCGATAAAAATAACAAAACAAACATTTATCCATTACTTCTTTTTCGTCAATAAAATGTTTTCGTTTACTCTAGCAAAAGAATATTCTAATAACCTGCGAAATGGCGATGATTAGTTTTTTCAATATATACGAACGTTTTCATTTTTTCAAAATAGAATAAAGGTTTTAACGAGTGAAAATTCTTTGTAAAATTCGATACGAGGCAGTAATTAAAAAAATAACAGGGTATGTATATTTTCGTTATTGCCAATGTGCTATTATCTTTATTATGGATTTTTTTAACGAATCTATTAAAAAGATTATGTTCCGTCGCTTTTAATTGAATGTTTATACTTTTTTTTACGAATATGATGAAATAGGGTAAAATAATGCTCAGTATCAAATTGTTCACGGCATGAATAAGCAAATGGAATGAGTTTAAATTTAATGGAACAGTCGCAAAATCTTGTTAATACAGTTATTTCAGACTTATAGTGATATAATCCTTCACTCCATGTAGAAAATTAATCGCTGAATTATATTCTGGGTTTTTTTGTTTGTTTTAAATACCCGTTGCAAGAAAAAGGTACAGCAAGCATATTATTCAGAACGTCCAACTCAAAAGCAGCTCACTTATTACTTTAATTACCCATTACATTTCAAAGTAATGCCATAGTTATAACTATGTTATAGCATTTTTTTCAGTCATTTACAGGGTTGCAAGCCTCTATCATATCATATCATAAATATTTATTGCGTAATTGACTTAATTATTATTGCTTCGGACCTATGATTTGCAGTTTTTTTAAAACTTAACCACAGCTTTTAATAAAAGACGAAAAAAACTCAATTTAAATAGGGCACATATTTTATGCATTAATAAATGAACATCCATCGCCATTCGTTCAAATAATTCTTCGGGAAATTTTATTAAAAATAAAATTTTCTTCTCGACATGCAAAACTTTAAACTTTTTTTTTATCAACACTGCAGTTCATTATTATTAAATAATTATAAGAAGTACAATTTTATGCTACAAAAATTAACTGATGAATTAATTTTTTTGCAAACCATTGCAAAAAAAGTAGAGCAAGCTTATTATTAAAAAAGTAAAATTACAAAGATTCTCAAACCCCTCATTTTTGCTTCCTCATAGAGGAAGACCTTTGGTATTGAATTTTAGCGAAATCAATAAAGAGGTTCGGACTTCACGACGTTTTGCAATTATTAGAAAATTGAATTTATTGCATAAATTTTTGCAAAACAACCCGTGTTTTAATTCCAACTCGCCATCACCTAGAACTCGACTAGTTTTGTTATTTTCTGTACAAGATCTAGGTCGGAAAAGCAGCTAGATCCGAGCGCTATGTGTAATTTCTCGCTGTCTAGTTGTTGTACAGAAAAACTGTCTAAAATCTGGCTAAGATTCTATTAATTCGCCCAGTAAACTTAGCTAGTGATTAGCCAGTACGGAAATCGGTTAACCCTATAGCATAAAATTAACTAGGTGCTAGACCGGATTTCTCTATTGAACCCAGATACCGGTTAAATAGCCTAGGATAAATAAAAAACAGAATTAATATAAGCCGTCATTTATTGCATCAGCACGTAACAGGGAAGCTGTTTAACACTATTTAAACAGGAAACACTATTTAATAACGTACGTAATCACTTTTTCATTAATAATCAAATATCTCGATAAGGCCTATCGCAAAAAACAAAAAAATATAAATTCTTTCGCGTCGTACAAAACAAAAAAAAAATCGTAGTCCTCTAGAACGTCTTTAATAACGTACGTAATCACTTTTTCAATAAAAATCAAATATCTCGATAAGGCCGATCGCAAAGAACAAAAAAAATATAAATTCTTTCGCGTCGTACAAAACAAAAAAATCGTAGTCCTCTAGAGCGTATTTTTTAGTACCTTTCACGAACATGCACGTGTCACTCTACATAATAATAATACGCTGCGCAGCGTGTCACGACTAGACCCTATATCGGAATCTCCCTGTATCGGAAAACGCCCTGTATCGGTACTGCACTAAAATGTTGGATTGTCGAATGTCGGTGATCGATATAAATACATGTAAACAGAACTTGACCTCTCGTTTACCAGGGACGGCCCGCACTAGGCTGCGTGATACAACGCGCAGTCTCGCACGATCGCGGTCAGATTAGGTTTGGCGGCGATGTGTGCGCCGCTCACGGCGGCTCATGTTTTCTGTCCAGCCCCTATGTAGGTAGCGCCAAATACAAATATTCAAGTAAAACTAGATTGACACTAGATGGCCTCGGCATCTATACATGTATGCTAGATATATTATGTCTAGCCTCTGGTCAGGTAAGCTGTGCCATGAAAGCTGGATAGATCCTAGATGGCCTGGGCATCTATACATGTATGCTAGATGTATTATGTCTAGGCTCTAGTCAGGTAAGCTGTGCCATGAATGCTAGACAGATCCTAGATAGATATGGTATCTATCAGTGCATTCTGGCTAGATTATGTCTAGACCCACTACAGAAAAACTTGATAGAAAAAACTAGCTAGATGCTAGGTTCAAACCAGTTTATCCCCAACAGATTTCCACACGGGTTACCCTTAATTTTGCAGAATTTGTGATAGCGGGTCCAAAATTTGTATGTAAACGAAATAATATTAAGCCATGATATTTATGTATTTACTTAAAACGAAGATGCAAAGTGGAACCTTGCACATTGATTCATTATTTTTTTTTTTTTGCTTTTTTTAATCTCTCGTTTAGACGATCTAAAATAATTTTTCGGATAATTTAACGTCGAATGAACTACCCTTCAGAGTAACGAGGGCATGGCTATATATTTTAGGCCTTATCTCGAGTACTTCACTATGAAGAGAAGCAGAAAATTCGATCTAGTGTGTACAAGCCGTGAAGACAGAATCGACTTTGGAAATGTGTGGTGGAGTAGATAGCGACGGAACTCTCCTGTTCTTCCTGCACCCCCGCTCGTACTTTTCCCCATATATAGGGGCTTGTACCAGCGACGTCGTTTCCTACCGTCTCGAGACAGAAAACGTTTTGTAAATATTTACGTAACGTAGTATGTCGCGGGGCGTGAGAAAGTTTCGGAGTGTCTTGTCGTGGTTGGCGGGTATACACGAATATGTGGTGCGAGTATTCGTGTTCATGCATGGGTTCCTCGAGTGCTCCTTGCGGTCCCACTTCGCTTTGCGGTTTGAGGTTATACGAACGTACGAGTAAAACCGGTGCAATATATTTTTGACGCTTGAATCGGGCAGGATGGTCCAATTATTTTTACTAAGGTAGGCATCTTTGAGTTATTTTTCTTGCGAGAAAATGATTCATGTAATAATCCTTCACTGTAAAAAAATCTCTAGCCAAAACTTCGGGCAAAAGACGTGATATATATTTTTACTCTCTATTGAAATCATTTTAATGCAAGTAATTCAATTTAATTTATTTTGAAAATTTATTCATTACATTTTTTTTCTAATGAAACGTTTGGATTAATATTCAATGTAAAGTGGATTGAATTTGTTTACTGATGCATTTTCTATTTAATCTATTGTTTCATAATCAACATTTTTTTTCATTTTATTATTATTTTTTTAATCATGTTTAGTGCTTAAATGGATCGGGCAGGATGGTCCAATTATTTTTACTAAGGTAGGCATCTTTGAGTTATTTTTCTTGCGAGAAAATGATTCATGTAATAATCCTTCACTGTAAAAAAATCTCTAGCCAAAACTTCGGGCAAAAGACGCGATATATATTTTTACTCTCTATTGAAATCATTTAAATGAAAGTAATTCAATTTAATTTATTTTGAAAATTAATTCATTACCATTTTTTTCTAATGAAACGTTTGGATTAATATTCAATGTAAAGTGGATTGAATTTGTTTACTGATGAATTTTCTATTTAATCTATTGTTTCATAATCAACTTTTTAAAATTTTATTATTATTTTGCTTCCTCATAGAGGAAGCTTTGTTTTCATGAAATTTTTTTTTTTTCGAGATTTTCATGTCAGTATGCTTAGAATCACCTAAAACGTCGAGAAAAGTGGTTTAGAAAAAATGTCCGTATGTATGTATGTGTGTATGTGTGTGTGTGTGTGCTGGGCTTCGAAAATTCAATCTCCTCTCACTCGGTAACCGTTCGAGCGATCCGGCTCAAATTTGGCACGCAAGTAGAGTAGCTGCCCCTCTTTGAATGTTGTGATTTTTGCCAAAATATGTGAAGTCATTAAGATTTTATGTTGATTTTAATTTGTTGAAAAAAGGGCGTGGTCGCTCTAACTTTCGTAAAAGTTCGCCGATTTGGCTAAATAGTTCTTCATAACTGAAGATACGTTCAATGTTGTATGGTATTGAATTTCGACGAAATCGGTAAAGCGGTTCGGATTTTACAGAATTTTGAATTTTTCGAAAAAAATAGATTTTGATCTAAATTACGTCGAATTTCAACAAATGAACAGAAATTTTGTACAGACGAAAAATAACATTCAGAAATGCCATGTACCAAATTTGGTGATGATCGGTAAAGTCGTTCGGATTTTACACCATTTTTCATTTAAAAAAAAATGTAGATTTTCGCTATAACTTCCGGAAAAGTTGAGAAAGTACGACAAAAATTTGTATCTAATCAAAATTAGATGTAACGGTGTTTGCAGAGGTGATTTATAGCTGTATAAAACACCTCTGCAAAAGAGACACAAGGTATAAAAAAAAAAGATGCAAAGTAGAACCTTGCACATTGCTTCCTCATTATTTTTCGCTTTTTACAAAGCTTCCTCTATGAGGAAGCCAAAATTGAATAACATACTGCTTCCTCACAGAGGGAGCTTTGTAAAAAGCGAAAAATAATGAGGAAGCAATGTGCAAGGTTCTACTTTGCATCTTTTTTTTACTCATGTTTAGTGCTTAACATTTTCTTGTTTTTTTCACAGAATAACAGGTTTGCACAAAAACAGCAAATTATTTTTTTTCAGTAACATCATACAGATGATTCTGATTTCCAGAAAGTGTCAATTTCTTTTTTTTAAACCCATTTATTGGAAAAATTCGGTAATGTAAATTTTGTGAGTAACAATGATACATAATTTGTTTGTTAAAAACATTACATTATGATTTTTTTTCTCATTTTCTTTTATCAATAAGAAAAAAAGTGTAAATTATACATTGAAAATTTTGAAATTGTCAAAAATACGACATTTCACGCTGAATTATGTAAACTTTACGTACAAATTCTTGTCACGAAGTATTCGAATAAGGATGAACAAAATTATTGATGATCCGTAAGTTTTTTGTCGACGGTTTCACCATTTCAATAAAAAATTTGATTTGTTTCATTGACAAATAAAACAAATTGTTGAAAACTTTTTTGATATCGCCAACCTATCAGTTTTGTTATAAACAATATGTATGTCAAAGAATATAATCAGAAAATTCATTTTGTTTTGATTTTCTTTTTAATTTCGAATTGACACATCGGCGGGAAAAAAGATTAATTTTCAGTCTCGCCATTACAATAAGTATGGTTGTTTTTTTGCTATGCCAAGGAACAGTGAATTTAACATGCATCTAGAAAAAAAAAAAAGATTTTTTTTTTATCCAACTTAATACGTATTAGACTTGTCATTTTTGATAGACGACATATGAGGACGTATATCCATAAAGGTACACTATGCATGGATATGGTACACAAATAGGGTCTAAAGTTCGTGTGTGCACTGCATATTTGACGTCGTCGTCGATCCTAACGTAGAGAACCCTTGCGAACCTCGGTCTGCACACGTCGCCATCCACAGTAAATATGTACCTACGTATTTCCAACGCTATGATATCCAAGGTATATGGTATATATTGGAAGGATAACATACGTACCCCCCTCTTATCCTATCTAGGTCCGCACCGAAAACGTTGTTGGTCGCAGAGCACGTTTAATATATGTAACCAAATTCAGAACAACTTCCATTCTTCGTTAGCTATTGTGGCTTTCAGTTGGAATTTCAAACATTTGGCAAAGCCAAAAGGAACATTTTATGCATATGACTATTACAATGAAATTGGAATTTTTTAATGTCTAAGATATATATAATACAAATTTTATGAAAAATAACAAAAAAGAATTATTTTTTTGGAACATAAAAAACATACAAATTTTAAAAATGGCCTGAAACGGTACTTTTTAAGGTATTACAATTTTAAGGTTTACATCATAAACGTTTTCTTCGCGACAAAATGTTTATAAAATTCTCCCAAATTTGGTTGCTTATTTTAAAAAAACAACAAAATCGTATTAAGTTATGAATGGAATAAATAAACAAATTGTGCTAGCTTAAACGAACAAAATAAGTTGTTGCAACTCTACCATGAACACACTGTTAGAAATTTTTGTATGAAAATTAATATAAAGTATTGGAAGTTTTTTTGCGGATACGCGTACATTAAATTTAATACACAAATGTTAATTAATATACAAAAAAAATTGGTGTAAAATTAATATACAGTATACTAAATACTTCATAAAACTTGTGTTTATAATATAATTATTGGAATTTTACAACATATCCATATATTAAATGAAATTTAATATACATACTATACATTCAATGAAATTTAATATACTAAATTATTAAATGAAATTTATAAATAAATGAAATTAATAATAAATATTATTATTAAATGAAATTTAAGGGGCTGAAGGACTCCGGTCGATGGCCCTCTGACAATTTCTATGTTAATATTTAAGATATATGTTAATGTGTAAAAAAAAAAAACAAAAAAAAGTGTAAAATGTCAATAAATCACTTTTACTACTACTGAAATTTAATATACTGTATCTGCAAAAGAATTTCCAAGACATATATTAATTTTCAAAATATTTTTACCAGTGCATGAGAAAACAGAAGAGCAGAAAATGTATTTTCAAGATACCACAAAAGCCAATATTTTTGTCAAAGAAAAGACATTGAAAGTATTAAAAAATGACAGCAATATCTATGAATATCATCTTTGGCGCTACGGCCGATGGAGAATCAAAAAGGATTCGCTCTGAGACTGAAGGAATAAAAGAGGTGAATGGAATAGACACGAGATATCCATATAAGGCGCCCAGACTTTCATACTTTGAAAATCTATAAAATGTCCGAGAAGTATATCTCATGGCTGGCATTCAACTGTACACATGTCACGTATCTCGAACAGAGAAATGTTTGTATCGAAATGCTGAACGACAGTAAACGGCAGTTTAGTCTTGTGATTCTGATTGAATGTCGATATCGTGGTCGGCCTCGTTTTGTCCTCGATAGTTCATATGGTAAAGGATAATGGAGTAAAGACTTTACCCTTTTATACCTGCATTCTTATATTGATGGACATACGCAGCAAAATCAACACTGCATCCACTGTCAGATAAAAAATTCGCCGTCAAAAATCAACCCTACGTCGTGTCAATAATAATTACCACCAGTAAATAACAGGAAAATATTTGATTTTTAAATTAGGGACAAGATAATTACTAATTTAATAAAGTTGTAATATATTGCCAAAAATTAGTAACGGAATAACAACTAATTTTTTAAAATTAGTAACAATATCTAATACCACGAGTAAATAACAGGAAGGCAACTAATTTTGAAAAATTGGATCAGGACAATTACTCATTTAATAAAGTTGTAACATGTTGCCAAAAATTAGCAACGGAGTGACTACTAAATTTAAAAAAATTAGTAACAATACCTAATAGCACAAGTAAATAATAGGAAGACAACTTCCTGTTATTTGGAAAAATTGGGTCAGGATAATTACTGATTTAATAAAGGTGTAACATGTTCCCAAAAATTAGTAACGGAGTAACTACCAATTTAAAAAAATTAGTAACAATACCTAATACCACAAGTAAATAAGAGGAAGGCAACTGATTTCGAAAAATAGGGTCAAGATAATTACTAATTTAATAAAGTTGTAATATATTGCCAAAAATTAGTAACGGAATAACAACTAATTTTTTAAAATTAGTAACAATATCTAATACCACGAGTAAATAACAGGAATGCAACTAATTTTGAAAAATTGGATCAGGACCATTACTCATTTAATAAAGTTGTAACATGTTGCCAAAAATTAGCAACGGAGTGACTACTAAATTTAAAAAAATTAGTAACAATACCTAATAGCACAAGTAAATAATAGGAAGACAACTTCCTGTTATTTGGAAAAATTGGGTCAGGATAATTACTGATTTAATAAAGTTGTAACATGTTCCCAAAAATTAGTAACGGAGTAACTACCAATTTAAAAAAATTAGTAACAATACCTAATACCACAAGTAAATAAGAGGAAGGCAACTGATTTCGAAAAATAGGGTCAGGATAATTACTAATTTAATAAAGTTCTAACATGTCACCAAAAATTAGTAACGGAGTAACTGCCAATTTGAAAAATTAGTAACAATACCTAATACCACAAGCAAATAACAGGAAGACAACTGACTAAAAAAAATAGGGTCAGGACAATACTAATTTAATAAAGTTGTAACATGTTGCTATAAATTAGTAACAGTATAACTACCATTAAAAAAATTAGTAGCAGTTACTAATACTGCAAGTAAATAACAGGAAGGCAAATGATTTTGAAAAATTGGGTCAGGACAATTACTCATTTAATAAAGTTGTAACATGTTCCCAAAAATTAGTAACGCAGTAACTACCAATTTCAACAAATTAGTAACAATACCTAATACCACAAGTAAATAACAGGAAGGCAACTGATTTTGAAAAATAGGGTCAGGATAATTACTAATTTAATAAAGTTCTAACATGTTGCTATAAATTAGTAACAGAATAACTACCATTGAAAAAATTAGTAGCAGTTACTAATACTGTAAGTGAATGACAGGAAGACAACTGATTTCAAAATTAGGGTCATAATAACTGCCAATTTCCTAAATTTGTAACATGTTGCCAAAAATGAGTAACAGTCACAAATTCCACCAGTGAATAACTGGAGGACTACTGATTAAAAAATAAGAATCAGAATAACTACAAACTTAATAAATTTATACCTGTTGCCAAAACCAGTAACAGGAAAACCACGAATTAAAAAAATGATTATAATTCACCATTGTTCGCTGAATTAGTCTTCATCAATCAGTTCATGTGAACGGAACATGTGATAGCAAAAACTTTGGATCCACTCATCAGCGCAGTGAAATAAAGATCACAAGAGATCCACTTTAAGTTCATTCATCGAAAAAAAAAGCGAAGAGGAAGTGTACAATTTAACTGGCCAATAAGAAAACCACTATTGGATTCATGCAGAGAACGATATTCGAGGCGAGGGTTACTGGCACGAATTCTTATAATTATCGCGGAGGAGTATAGCAGTTGTACAGAATTAAAAAAATAAATAAAAAAGGAAGGTTAGCCAAGAAAGAACGGAGGGCCCCGAGGTTACCGCTTCGGGCAAAGGGGGTCCCGACCGTCTTGGCACTCGTCGTACCTACTTCAATGTTCTCCTGGCACTCGTTCCGGCTGTATTAAGTAGATGAGTCGACAGATAACTGGGGCGGGTCGAGGGCCCGAGAAAAAGAATCGCCCGTGGGAGAGTCCCACACGGGGCACGCACCGGAACACTCATTGCTCCCTCTGTCTTTATAGCCTTTTCTCTCACTCTCTCCGTAGTCTTCACCCTTCTTTAAACGCCAAGAAACCCAGTGCGGAAGCGTGTTAGGAAACCGAGCCTACCGATCGCATTTTTGCTTTTATAGCAATAGCCATTTGGGCTGCACAATGACGACAAAACGTTGAATGACGTACACGAAGAAAAATGGTTATTTGGCGCAAGTACTTTTTAAATGCTTCAGGAACGTTAGTTGCCGTACATACTGCTACGAATATGAAGATCAGCAATTACAGATACACTCGGTATGACATTTGGCAATCAAACATATGACATTTCACGATCGTAAAGATTATTCAATTATAATCAATGACATCCGTCTCAAAAACAGATTAACGTCTTATTCATTCACTCGGTCGTAATAATATTATGAATTTATTATTGCAGCTTCTTCTGATTGGTTATCACAATTTTTCTGAGTTGGTTGACACTATGATCCGGATGGTTGACGTTACCAATCGGTTAGTCTGAGATTCCAATGGAAATTTCATTGTTTAGTCCAATTAAATGCTGTGGTACACACGTGTCATTAGTTGGAAAGTTGGGTAACCTCTTTGATATCAAGCAATGAAAATTGGTTGGCATCCACAATTATTTGTTTATGCCATTCAGAGTAGGAAAGATGAGGAATCCACTATCGAATTTAGGGTGAACTCCAGGTCAAAGTCTGGACTTTTTACACGGAGAGAAATTTCTGTGTTGTGACAACATAAAACGAGAACAACAAAAATCGTTACGTTAGGCTAACAAAAAAATTGCTCGGCCCAGCAAAAAGATTTGTCAGCTGAACAAAAGATTTGTCAGCATAGCAAAACTGATTTGTCAGCCGAACAGAAGATTTGCCAGCCTAACGTAACGATTTTTGTTGTCCTCGTTTTATGTTGTCACAATACAGAAATTTCTCCGTGTAGGACAAATTCTGGACTGTCCAGGACAAATTCTGGACTGTCCAGGACAAATTCTGGACTGTCCAGGATAAATTCTGGACTGTCCAGGACAAATTCTGGACTGTCCAGGATAAATTCTGGACTGTCCAGGACAAATTCTGGGCTGTTCAGGACAAATTCTGGACTGTCCAGGACAAATTCTGGACTGTCCAGAATAAAATCTGGACTGTGAAGAATAAATTTTGGACTGTCCAGAACAAAGTATGGACAGGGCTGTCCAGGATGGATATTGGACAGTCCAGAATGGAGTCCAAGATGAACAATGGAATTCGATCAAAACCCATTCTCTAATATTGACTAACCAGACTTCATCCGGGACTATTTGCACTCCAGTCTGGAGGCATAATACCATGCTAAATTGGATTTCACTGATTATTGTCATGAATCGCTCAACTATAGATATTGATTTTTATCAGCTTTGACGCATTTCGTATTAATAGTAATCCTTTCCGATGTTTTTAAATCAGTAAAGTCTGTCATCTCAAAACCTCAATTATATTTATGCTTGGGATCGGGATCCTAAAAATGTATAGTATAATATACTAAACAATTATTTTTTGAATGATTGCTCAACAAAATTTCTAAATAAAGTTTCACTGAAAGTTTTCCAATTCTTCTTCATAAAAGAATTTACTAACGAAAAATAAATCGAGGCTCGTATTCTTTTATATTGTCTCAATATTTTGTAAAATTACATTGAAAATTAATTCGACTTTACAGTTATTCAAAAGTTTAAACATCTTTTTATTATTATAAAAATGATCATTTTTTAAATTGTAAATATTGTTATCAATGTCCTTACGGTGTTAGTTGTCAAAAGAAACCGAAGAACCATTCTATGAGGTTGAAAGATAATCCCAATTGCCAGCGATTGGAAAAAAATTGCAGAATATTCGTTTATAATGGGTTAAAACGGTCCATATTTCCCAATGTCACTTTTCACAATGAATATCTACGACATGAAGTTTTTTTATTAATGTCCCGGCTGTGAACCTCACGGCATAAGTGGCCATTTTCAGAATATCTTCTTCGTCTTCCCCATGAAAAATTTTCCCGTGTCTCTTGAATTACAATATTTCACAAATTCACGTCGAGAAGTTGCGTGCTACAGAACCAAAGAGGAAAAAAAAAAATCGTGCGAAGGACACGTATTGCAAAAAGAGTACAGCTTTAAAAAAAAAAACAACGGCGAATGGAAAGATAAAGCAGAGAGCGAAGATCTGACGAAAACAAAAATACAAGAGAAAAAAAACATCGTGGTCTTTGCGCACTCCCGCCCTCTGATCTCACTGCTTTGTCAGACGATCCTTGGCGCAGTATGTACAGTATAGCAAAAATGTAGTGTATTATACAACAGAGGTACACCTCCCCCGCTTTAGCCATAGCAGTCCAGCAACTCTTCTTGTTCCTCGTAGTCGTTTATGTTTACCTTTTTATTATCTACACTTTTCAGCACGCCATCAGAACCTGGGCGGGCAAGCTTGTTTTTGCACGCGGTCATGGGGTTTCTGCAGTTACCTCATCACATTTACTATTTCTACCTCTTTGCCTGCAATTTTATAATAATGCTAATAACGTTCTTTGTTGCAGAGGATTTTATTTAAAAATTAAAAAAAAAATCCAATTGTAATTTTACAACGTTCCACTTTCAACTACATTCTTGTGAGGTGCTGAACCTTCATACCAGAGTTGCAACTATTTGCAAACTCACATTGTACGATTAGTCATTACCAATCATACATTTTACTACAAAAAAAGGATCAATAGTTTTACAGTTTAGTAAAGATATTGAATATTCATATAATTTAATACTCAATATTTTTTAAGAACATCGTAGCATGTTTGTACAAAAATGTACAATCAGGGTATTAGAAAAAAAGCTAAAATCGAAGTGTATATGAGTTTCTTTATTTCCGTTTTTTACGGAATTTTACGACGATTTTTCATCAATATCGTTACGTGTTTAAAAAAATCAATATCACATTATTTTTTTAATAAAATATAATTAGACTTATTCTATGTTTGATATTATTTATTACAAAAATGTTGTTCTAGAATATTCAACCATATTGGTAAAAAAATGTAAAATAATTTTATTGAATCCAAAACCAAAGAGGTGTCCCTTTAAAAAAATCATTAAAAAATACCACAAAATCAAAGTAACGAAAGAATGATAGGTCATTATTTTTTTCCCTTTGCGGGGAATACATTATTCCCTTTTTACGACGCTTTTGACCAAATTTATGTGGTACCTACATGTTTTGTTTTCAATTTAATGTTTAGAACTTTTTTCCACCAATATGGAAGCATATTCTGAAAAATGATTACCACATTAGTTATAGAATAAATAACCATAATGAGTTAAAATGAAAATAGAACAGTCTACTAGAACTTCATCAGGTTACTATATATTTCATAATGTTATAGAAACTAAAACTAAAAACCCTAAAATAAATATTAAAAAAAAAACATTATTATTTCTCTTATCACATTTCGAAACGAATTTATGTTATAAGTTAAATATTTCTTCATTTCAATTTAATTTCGATACATTTTCCCTCAAAAACATTGAAATATATTATGAAAAAAAAATCATCAATACCACATTATTTATTCCCTCAATCATTGTGTGTGGGGAAAAAAATTATTATAACTCTGCTTGAAACCTCATTAGATTATTATATATATATTTCATATTATGGCTCAACATACCCGAGAGCTGTTTTAATGAAATTCCATTGGTGTCTTCAGACTTGAGAAAGGGGGGGATTGGGGGTACTGGCAGCTGGAAACGTGGCAAGGGTTCGTTAGGACGTGTGTGAATAGGACTTGGAATAGCAGATACTGGCCGCGCTGATGCAAGCGGCACTGAGTCTTTGCAATTGGCGTCCCGCTTTAATTAGGCAGCCGCTAGAGGCCGCGCATGCTGCATATCCGAACGAAAGGACGTCTAGTGGTAATGGGTGGAGGTTCAAGGGGGGAGAGGGGGAAGGGGGGGGGCAGGGGGAGCGTGTGTGTGTGAAAGATATTCAGAGTGAGTGCGGAAAATCATGAGAGTCGATGCCATCCCGACCCGAAGCTTCTGTGGTATTAGTTGCGTGAGTGGTTCTATGTAAAACCATGTGATGCATGGAACATGGTTTTACCCTGATGCACTATGAGTTTCGACCTGCATCAGCCTCGAACCAACGAAAAACGTGAATATCGCATGTGAGAGAAAAGCAATCGAAGGTTGGAGAGGATTAAATGGTTCCTATTTTCTGTCCGTTAGACACTGTGACTCTGATGATCGCATTACAGTTTTACTCGGTGGATTAGTTAGGTTTTGGCAAACTCTACTGGTCACCAGGAGTAAAACGTTTCGTTGTGTACAGGGGCATTTACGTTTATAAACCAAATGGCTGTACCTATGTTACAACGACGAAAATTGTAACACTGCGATTTGGGAAATAAAATTGTGTTATTTATTTACGTTTTTCTCAGATGATAATACCATTTAGCTGAAACTTTGGGCTGATAATGATTTACAATAATTTGTGAATAACCGACAGTTTTGTACAGCCCAGAATTATTGTAATCAATCATTATTATCAAACACATTTTATTCATAATTTCTTAATAATATAATATTGGTAATGAAAATTATAAACATTTGATTCAATATTCAAAGATTTTCCATTAAATTTTGTAATAAGGTAATGAAAATCAAAATCTAGGAGAATTAGTAGGCAATTATTTTTCACATTTATTGTCATTGTTTGGTTCCGCGTTTACGTTATGTTTTGATAAAATATTTATTCAACTCTTGATGTATATTGTTAAATATTCTAAAAAAATTGTGATTATCAAATAATTAATAGTATAATGGAAAAAAACTGGAATGACATCTATAGAAATGAGAACTCTACAACTTACTACCCTAGTAGACCCGGTCACCGCGCAAACAACCATAGAATCACGGTCGTTTCCACTATAGCGGTTTTGTGCAAAAAGTTCACTTAGAATTTTGAGAAAACCACCACGTAAACCACCACTCTGAGATTTATATAAATCTCGGAGTGGTGGTTTACGGGGTGGTTTCGACAAAATTTTGACAAAACCACCACGTAAACCACCATTCCGAGATTTAAACGAATCTCGTAGTGGTAGTTTATGTGGTGGTTTCGACAAAATTCTAAGTAAACTCTTTGTACAAAACCACCATGGTGATTTCGACGGAAGTTTGTTCGGTGACCGGATCTGCTAGGGTAAGAAATTTGCTTGCAATGAAATCGGAAATTTAAAACCATTGTGCATTCAACTTGAACAAAATTTGACCCGTACATTCATACACGCTACAACATACCACATATCATCAGCGGCAATACGTCGTTTCTACAGAACCCGATTCTACACATCATCGACTCAAGATCACAGACTCTACACAACGGCAATTCGACACATGCCTCGATTCAACACAACAGCAACTGTACACATCACCAACTCGACACATCATCAACTCGACACATCACCAACTCGACACATGCCTCAATTCGACACAACCCCAATTCTAGACAGCCCCGATTCTACACAGTAACAACTGTCACGAGCCAAATGCACAACGGCAATACTCTACACAGCCCCAATTCTACACAGGCACAAATGTCACGAGCTATCTTCACAACGGCAATAGTCTACACAGCCCCGATTCTACACAGGCACAACTGTCACTAGCTAAATTCACCAAAGTCCCGATTCAACACATCACCGATTCTACACCATCACCAACTCACATCCAATCATAGTGCGCCGATGAGTTGGAATGCTTGAACGACATACGCTGATTGGATGTGAGTTGGTGACGGTGTAGAATTGGTGATGTGTTGAATCGGGACTTTGGTGAATTTAGCTCGTGACAGTTGTGCCTGTGTAGAATCGGGGCTGTGTAGAGTATTGCCGTTGTGAATTTAGCTCGTGACATTTGTGCCTGTGTAGAATCGGGGCTGTGTAGAGTATTGCCGTTGTGCATTTAGCTCTTGACAGTTGTGACTGTGTAGAATCGGGGCTGTGTAGAATTGGGGTTGTGTCGAATTGAGGCATGTGTCGAGTTGGTGATGTGTACAGTTGCTGTTGTGTTGAATCGAGGCATGTGTCGAATTGCCGTTGTGTAGAGTCGGTGATGTGTAGAACCGGGTTCTGTAGAAACGACGTATTGCCATCATCAGCTAGAAAAACAAAGTAGTAATGGCAACTGAGCAAATAAGAAAACACAAAAGTAATACATAATTCATTCATTAATCGTAAGAAAAAAAACCATAACCATATGTATAAAAATCAACATTGCATTAGTTATATAAGTGAAGCTGTAACCTGTCATGCATGTCAATAAATATACTAATACAACTGATAGAATCATTTTTTTGACAAATACAAAATGTTTAAAAATTACAAGTCTGATTTCGCTTAGAGTTTTCACTGTGCTTTAAATCAGAGTTGTGGATGTCTAATAATTATAGAAATAAAGATGACGATAGGATTCGCTCTATAATTATGATTTGATAATAATAACATGTAGCGATTATAACACATTGTGTAAACTTTTGAATGGCTGTGGAAACTATTAATTTTCAATAAAATTTCCCGGTAATTCTTTTGAAAAAATGGAGAAACATAATTAATGCATTAGGAAAGTAATGGATGACCGTGATCATCCATTTTTCCAACTATTTATTCCAATATTTTACGAAAAATTAGTATAACATTGCAGCTTTTCAAATGTTTACACTCAATTTTATAATCACTAAATGCTATTATTATGAAATAAAAATGACCTAACAAATTGTACTGTAAACTATATTTCTTGAATTAATGGGCATTTACAACTCTGCTTTAAATGCGAAATACGAGGACAGATAGCGACGGGAATAAGAGTGCTGCCGTTGCTGATTCTCGCAAGTGCGACAAAATGAAAAGTGAAAAATGATTTTCAATTTTCTTTCTCTCTCGCACCGCGCTCTGCCACGGAGATTCTCTCCTATTACACTCTTGCCGCTGCATTGGCTCTGTGCCAGCTTCTGCTGCGCGAAGATTAAACCAACAGACGCCGAGATTTAACCGACGATGCGCAACGGGTCGCCGTGCCCCTCGAGATCCGGCTGGGCGTCGCGCTTATTCGCTATAGTCCTCGTATATAGTATATAATACGGAAGAGATGGTAGAAACAGCAGAGCCAAGCCAAGCCAACCCAATTCAACCCCGGCTAACGGCAGAAGCATCAAAACTCTTCCTTCTCTTCTCTAGTATACGCCCCGACGACTATACTGACAAAGCTTCCTCGTTTCTCCCTGGTCCTTCATCTGCCTCACCCTTTGCTTCACCTCTTTTCATTGCTGCCTATTTATTTATTTTCCTTGTGTCTTATACGGTCACTTAAATAATTTTTGTTATGAGAAACGAGGGTCATAAATGACATTACTGGTAACATGTACACTGAGAGAAAAGATTTCATTGACGCCAAAGAAATGGGTGGGTTGATTTTTTTTTTCATTGATTTCAACGAAATATTTCTTTGATTTCAATGAAACAGTGCATTTGAATTTCAAAGAGAACATTTCATTGCCTGTAAATAAAGATTTACTTAATGAGCATATAATAAAGAAACAATTTCATTGTTTTAAAGAGACGTTTTCATTGGTTCAAAGCACCGTTTTCATTAATCTCTCTCTCGCACCTAACCTCACTTTTTTTGTTTTCCGGTTCTCCCGAACGAACGGCTTCGAGGCGTCAGAAGCTTAGCCTATTTCTGCCGTACTTCCTTACATACTCACAAAATTTGAGCTTTTTCTGCCGCGTACTTCACGAAAAAATAGGTTTCGAAATTTTGAGCTGGTAAGAAGAAGGTTTCATTGAATCAGCGACGATATCTATGAAATCAATGAAAAAGGGTCATTGTTTTAAAGAAATGTTTTTTCGAATCAATGTCACTACTTTTCATTGAGTTTGAGATCATTCAAAGAAAAGATAGTATTGAAATTCAAGTATTTAATTTCATTGGCAAAGATTTCTGTGAATCAATGAAACTTTTTCTCTCGGTGTACGTATCGTTTATTTATAGTAAAGAATCTACCGCTCACCGAAAAATTTATATGTTAATATTGAATACGGTTACGACCGGGCTTACTTTTAATTATTGAAAAATTAACTACCAAATAAATAATTACTAGTGATGCGGACGAGCGAGATGAGCGAGAAAATGTCGAGATCAAGACTAAGACTCGGAATTTGACAGCTTGATTGTCATTTCAATTCGAGATTATCGACATAGCAAGATTGTTCTCTCGTTCTTGTCTTGAATTTCGCTCGAAATCTCGTCTTGACAGCCGGATACTGTTTTTCTTTATTTCCCTATTATCTTCTCTATTTTTAAATGATTTCCAATGATATTAATGTTTCAGAAAATGGATAACGCTGAGTAGAATAGAGTAAATTGTGAAATTATTTATATTAAATATCTGGTGCTGTTATTCTAGCCTTAAATCGATTAAATTATTAAATCATTGGAGTACATCCACCGCTACATTAAAGATGAAGGTCACGTTTTTTGTTCAATATTAAAGAAAGTTTTTTCACTTCGTAGAACTACGCTAACTTTTTCAGGTTCCAGGATGATGGTTTCTTAATGATAGACGTTTAGATCCGTTTTTAGGTAAACCTCATCATGTACACGACACCTTTTGAGGTCTAAGTCAGTTTTCAAGGACGATTCCATGTCTACGATGTCTACGATGATATCCAGAATTTCAGAACAATCCGAAGTCATCCGTAGTCCTCGTGTAATTCGAGACTGAAATCCATTTTTACGTAGTTGTCGTATTCAAACTCGACCTGAACCTTGGAATCTAAGGACGACGTATCTTCGCCAATGAAATTAAATACGTATCAGAACGTCGTTCTCATACGTATTTAATTTCATTCGTGAAGATTTCCGTGATTCAACGGAAGTTTTTCTCTCGGTGTAGACCTTTTACACTAGACGATCAACGTTTAAAGCCCTTGAAAGCCTACAACATACCAAAGAATATGGATGTACATAGAAGTGCAGATCCTATGCTTCGCCGGAAGCTGCGCAGAAACTGGAGTACGCACCAAAAATGACGAAAATGCGTGGTACTCCAGTTTCTGCGCAGCTTCAGGAGGAGCATAGGATCTGCACTTCTATGTACATCCATATTCTTTGACCATACTTCTATGCCGACATTTTGGAAAGCTGTTAGGCACGCAATTTCATTTTCGTGGTTGGTGGCCGAGCTGTTAGGCACACAATTTCATTTTCGTGGTTGGTGGCAGAGCCTAACGGAGCATATCCTATCGTATCGTGCGATGCTGTCGCATTCAGAACCATAACATAGCCTCTATTTTGTTGACAGTTTATCTGTCATAAGTTTCAAGATCTCGCTCGATCTCGCTTGTTATTTTAAGCAAGATCGAGCGAGACTATGATTTTTTTTTCATACCGCAAGCTCGGGACGAGAACTTCAGACAATTGACAAACGCAAGAAAAAACGAGCGAGATTCAAGATAATCTCGTCTCAAGCCGCATCACTAATAATTACAGAAAGCAATTTAAAAAAAATATTATTGTTATTTTATTCAATAAAAATAAATAATAATAAGATTAAATGAATAGTTTCCTTTTTCTTTAAACTGCCAGTAGCGCTTTCCGCTACTGGAAGAAAATTTTTGTATTATTGCGCCGTGTGTCCAGTGCAACTTTAAATTAGTTGTAGAAAGTTCAACTCCGGAGGCAGAACCTGACGGTGGGCCCTCGAAATTAACAGTCGCTAATTATATTGCGGTATCGGCATGCCAATATTATTTTGTTTCATTATATTTCTCAAAAATTTATATTTTTAACAATTTATTGTGTATTGCGTGACTATCACTGTTAAAATAAAAACGTGCCGAGTTTTCATAATAAAAAAAATTATTCATAAAAAAATCACCAGATACCTGCTTTGATTCCTGGCCGGTGGATTCCGGCCTAAAACGAAGAAAATCAATTTAACTTCGTTGCGTTCATACTCAATAACCAAAATCATGATGTAACACATAACAATACACGATCGATGCCTATAATATACTATATTTATAGTAAAGTTCGAGGGGACATCAAAATCGAAAATTTCAAAAAAATTAAATTTCATATTTTTAACGTAACACTACACCGAGAAAAAAAGATTCCTCGATTCAAAGAAATATCTTTAAAACCTCAACCTATGCAACATTTCTTTGAAATCAATGAAATAATATACTTAAGCTAATATTATTTTTATTTATTTTTTATTTATTTTTATTTATTTATATTTATTTTTTATTTTTCATTCTTTCCATGGTATGGCTTCAATCGCCTTTTACCGCCCTTCCCACCCTTACTCCTATCGCTCCCTACCCGCATTTCACTAAGCTAACCAAACTTTCCAATGTGTCCGCAGTCGACTTTGACTACACTGTACCGCATTTGCCATGGACACGGGGAAACTGCGGAAAACCCGTACCGGTACAGACGGTCGTATATTCTTCTGATTTCCCGTTGTATTCACGAAAGTAACTTACTTAAGTGTAAACACCGGGATCTTAGAAAAACTGACCTCCCGCTCATTGATTGATGTACCAGCCGGGGCATGGCTAAACGGTCACCCATCCAAGTTATGACCGCAAACAATGCTGCTTAACTCGGGGAACCACCAGAGACCGCACACCGACCCCACAACCACCCGTGTCGGTTTAAGCTAATATTATATTTTCATTGAATGATCAGAAGTACCGAGTAACGAATACCGAGTTTACTCCATTTTGAATCTACCATTTTTTTCGAATATTGAGATTATTTTCGTTACCGGAGACTTCAAGATCTCGCGTTTACAGAGTTCAATCCAATTGAGAAACTATTTGCACTTCTCACCGACATTTTTATTTCCCACCTATGAGTTCCGGTTTATTATCAGCAACTTCAAACCCCAAAATTTCCGTTTTTTATCTAATTAAGACAATATCTGCATCTCTGCCCAAAATGTCAATTTTTAAATTTTATTTAATGATTTAATTTGTAATCAACATTCTCATCAACTTGCCAATGACAATTTTCAAATAGATCGAGATTCTTCCACGGTCATAAAGAAATCATATAAGAATCATCATCCCCTTGAGCACCGTCTTCAATTCCACGATTTTCAGCATTATTTTATTTATAGTAAAAAAGTCACTTTGAATACAGCAGGAATGCAAGTAACTCGGCATATAATTACAGAAGTCAAGGAAATACTCCCAGGCTCATTGAAGCGAAAAATCTTCCGTACCGTCAGACTTTTATATTCCCGAAGAAATTTTCCTCGTGCAGCTTTGCTAACAAGATATTAAGCCGATTTATCCCTATTCACGCGCACTGATGCATATCAAATCGAAATATTGCAGAGCTAATAACATTCTAATATAATAAATAAATAAATAAAAATGACGACGAAACTTTTTACTCGATTTCCTTAATCATCCACGCGACTACACCGCTCGATTTAATGGTTTATCGGGCGCTGTCGCTACGAATGATGTGGATCGGCTCCTATTATAGGAACTCTCTGTCGTTACTGTTTAACACTCGATAGCGTACAAACACTGTTTTCTCTTTTTCCTCTCAAGTGCCCTTATCGCTAGCTGGGGCCGGTTTGCTCAATGACGCTCGATCTCGTTGTGTCCTGAGCTTTCAAGGAGTCGCGTTAGGGTCGTGCTCGGACTGCAGACGTGCGATATAACCTCTCTCTACACACACACACATACTCTAAAATATTAATACTTGTAATTGCGTATTATTTCATGCGTAGCCATTAATAGAGAGAGTGAAAAGGGGGAAAGGGGCAAAATTAATAATGGCACCGCGCATACAATAATAATACACACATATCTCGTAGTACCTAAGCGTGAAATTAGAGTGCAACCATCAGCTACAGCCGGTCAATCCTCTTCAGCTTCGTCATTACTCATGTTTGCTCTATATGCTTTTGAGTACTCTTGCAGACATGTAAATATGAATTTACAAAGTGTATATGAGGCATTCTCCGTCAACTTAGGCACTGTAACTTTTGGTAAACTTTTTTCATCACTCTACCCGAGTCAAAATTTTAACCCTCTGTTAACCCTCCAGGAATCCCCGATACTTTGACGAGGCAAAAGCCGACGCCGGTTTCGCCCTCCGTACAACCGACAGTGACCCTATATGCTTGGAGGTTCAACCGTTATTTGCCACCCTCCGTAGAGTCTTCCTCACTCCGTGTAGAGCCGCCGACGGCCTACTCGGCTTACACCGAGAAAAAAGATTTCATTAACGCCAAAGAAATGGGCGGATTGGTTTTTTTTTTCATTCATTTCAATGAAATATTTCTTTGATTTCAATGAAATAGTGCATTTGAATTTCAAAGAGAACATTTTCTTGCCTGTAAATAAACATTTACTTAGTGAGCATATAATAAAGAAAGAGTTTCATTGTTTTAAAGAGACGTTTTCATTGGTTCAAAAAAACATTTTCATTGATCTCTCTCTCGTACCTAACCTCACTTTTTTGTTTTCCGGTTCTCCCGAACGAACGGCTTCGAGTTTCGATGAGCCAGAAGCTTAGCTTATTTCTGCCGTACTTCCTTACATACTCACAAAATTTGAGCTTTATCTGCCACGTACTCCAGGAAAAAATAGGTTTCGAAATTTTGAGCTGGTAAGAAGAAGGTTTCATTGAATCAGAGACGATATCTTTGAAATCAATGAAAAAAGTTCATTGGTTTAAAGAAATGTTTCTTCGAATCAATGTCACTTCTTTTCATTGAGTTCGAGATCATTCAAAGAAAAGATAGTATTGAAATTCAAGTATTTCATTTCATTGGCAAAGATTTCCGTGAATCAATGAAACTTTTTCTCTCGGTGTATCCATAGAATCTCCTACGACCTACTCACCCTAAATGAAGTATAGAACCCCGGTTGAGCCTGTGTAACCTATTGAAATCCAGATAACCCTACTTAAGCTACAAACACAGAAAAAAACATGCCCTGATGAAAACTCGCGAAGAGTTCAACATCTTATTGGTGTGAGTAATATATTTGAAGGAAGGGATAAATCAAGAAAAAGTTTCTTACTCATTATCGTACTTTCTTCACATGTAATTCTACTCTGATTGTACTGATACAGCTATATCTTTCTTGAGGCTTCGAGCGAATAATCTTTTTTATTTCTATTTTTTCTTTATTTTCTTCCCTACTTTCTTAAACGATTCATATTTCGGTCTGAACCGATCAGATTCACATGCAATAAGATATAGATGTAACGGAATCTAATTTGATTTTGTCTTTAATTTTAAAGAAGTAATTTATTAATATTAATAATATTTATTAAATAATATAAAAGCAAGTGTAAAAAAATAATGCTAATTTTTGTATAGGTTCCGTACATGTAACTACAGGTTATAAACTATATAAAAAGCGTGCAAATGAGAGAAAAAAGTGTAGAAAAACATCATTGAATTTGTTTCTTCTTTTTTGCCCTCCCAAATATGTTTCACCCACTCTGCCAATTTTTTAATAGCCTGTACGTATTATTGTAGGTTGTATAAAATTAAGACACAATTAAAAAGTGTTCAAATGAGGGAAAATAATATAATTTAAAAAGCTGTAACAATGTAAACAGGTTTGTTTTTTTTTTCATCGCTTCATATATACTTTGTTCAGTTTCTCAACTTTTTCATACAGACTGTACATATCCCTATAAAATTAAAAGCTACATAAAAACTTTCCAATGAGTGAACAAAAAAAAAAAATTACAAAACCGTGGCTGAACTGACGGAAAATGGCTCATGTGGTGGGCCAAAACGTATATACAACTCGCAATTATATCGTCGAAGCGTCAGGCACCGGCGGCGGCTTTATCCGCTTTATATAGTCGACACCTCTCGATATAGGATTATATTAATCGCTCCGAATTGGCTGGTGACGGGATTATTGTAACTACCCGAGCGTATGTGCACCGTCGTTTGCGCGTGGCTATCACGATTCTACCGTTGAATGGATGGGTTGATGGATTGCAACGATACGCGTTCGCCCACTTCGACAGGTTAAACGCCTTTGCGAAACTGACGACTCTACCGAAAACCCAGGGTAAAAAAATTGTGTAGGAACAAAACCAACTCGTTACAACGAGGCGAGTTTGGTGGGAGACGAAAGTCGGTGACGAACTCGAAAGTTTTGTTCCTTCTTTGCTCGTCCCGAAACTCCCGCCGCGATAACTCACCAGCGAAAGCTTAGTTGTGGGAGGCGAAAAAAAAAACGTCCGCGAAAAGAGTGTGGAACACGGAGGACACGAGACCAACCGAACAACAGCCGGAGAGTACCGGAAAACTTTAAATCTATGTAAGAGGGAAAGAAAGAGTGTCTCGTTCTTTCGTGCTTAGCCACGAGATAAATGATTTCATGCCCGGCTTAGACTGTATCATCGTTCTCTCTGTTGGCACGAGAGAAAGAGAGAAAGCTTTGGTACTATCGCTTTTGTTCTCCAACACTTTTTTTTCTTTCTACACTTTAAAACTAGCATCAGTGACATGCTACACGGTAAAAATATTCTTAGAAAATTAATGAGAAAACGCGGTAATGTCTTAAAGCCGTAAAGTAAGAAAAAAAATTAAATTTCGTTACAAAAGATGTACAAAGAGAGTGTAATTCAAACAAAATTGAATCGCAGATTCTTGTATAAATGTTTTAAGTGTCCTAGATTCCAAAAAAGGGTAGGAGTAAAAATAGCGAATGACCAAAATAGCAGATGACTAAAATAGCGAATTTCAAAATAAGGAACGTCTAAATATAGAATCATTATGAAATACGCTATTTTAGCCATTCGCTATTTTTATTGCATTTTAATAAGATCGGGGGTCAACATAGCAAATGATGAAAATGGCGAATGGCTGAAATAGCGAATTTCATAATGATGATCTTTCTAGATTCAGACGTTGCTTATTATGAAATTCGCTATTTTAACCATTCGCTATTTTGGTCATTCTCTATTTTTCCCCCACCCCAAAAAAGCATTACCTCATTTCTGTCTGCCTGTCTGTCTGTCCATATGTACCTGCCAATGATGCAAAATGCAGTTAAATCTGGTATTTACCTGGGGTTGTTAAAAATATTTGTAAATATACGGGGCATTCCACCCCGTTTCGACCAGGATTTGTCCTTCGACCTCTCCGATTTGGCTCATTATTTTTTACAGGCTTAGATGGACCCGCAACTGCACAATTTTTTTTTAAGTCCATTTTTTTAAATATGTTTTTAAAGTGACATAGAAAACCTCATAATTTAAAAATCGGATAAAATTCTCAAAAATACTTTGTTTAATAACAAAATTATCTAGCTTATAGTCAAAGTGGGGAAGATTTTCCTTCTTACAGTTTTTAAGCTTTTTTTATTTAAAAGAATTATTAAAAAATAGAAAAAATAATTAATCTATTACAGGCGATTGGTCAAATGTTTATTTATGTAAAACTGAATTTTTCAGGTTTTTAGGATATTGTTCAGATTTATCCGAACCATGCAAATTTTTTTAAAATATTTGTTTAACGTGACAAATAAAACCCTATAATTAAAAAATCTGATAAAATTCTGAAAAATACTTTATTCAATAACAAAATTATCTAGCTTATAGTCAAAGTGGGGAAGATTTTTCTTCTTATAGCTTAAAAACTATAAGAAGAAAAGTGGGTAAGATTATTTTTCTTATAGTTTAAAAACTATAAGAAGAAAAATCTTCCCCACTTCGACTATAAGCTAGATAATTTTGTTATTGAATAAAGTATCTTTCAGAATTTTTTCAGATTTTTAAATTATGGGGTTTTATCTGTCACCTTAAAAAAATATTTTAAAAAAATTTGCATAGTTCGGAAAAATCTGAACAATTTCCTAAAAATCTGAAAAAATTCTGAAAAATTCGGTTTTACATAAATAAACATTTGATCAATTGCCTGTAGTAGATTAATTATTTTTCCTATTTTTTAATAATTTTTTTAAATAAAAAAAGCTTAAAAACTGTAAGAAGGAAAATATTCCCCGCTCTGACTATAAGCTAGATAATTTTGTTATTGAACAAAGTGTTTTTCAGAATTTTATCAGATTTTTAAATTATGGGGTTTTCTATGTCACTTTAAAAATATTTAAAAAAAAAATGGACTAAAAATAAAATTTGTGCAATTGAGGGCCCATACATTTTCGGAAATTTTATTCATCAGCTGATACATGAAATTCAATACACAAGTACAGAAGAATTACAGATTTTTATATTAAATTTCCTCATTTTCATAGAATTTAGTAGAAAATTATTGTAATGTTACATCTTACTTGCATATAAAGAGTAATATACTGTTTTCTATAAAAGAGCTTCCTTTACCCTAGATAAAAAATTACACTAAATATTTTAAACAGGATGTGTAATATAATTCTGATTTTGAAACGCAACTAAAAAAACTCCACTTTTTTTTAGCCGGACACAAATTAGGAAATAGATGATGAAGTCGTGGAAGCTAAAACTAGCTCGACAAACTAAGAATGAAGTACGAATAACATCAAGAATACACTATTTAGACTAAATCATAAGAATCAATAACTGTTTCAGTATTTAGAGTCTCAACTTAGAAACCGGTTGAATACTTAAAGAAAATAACATAATGAATGCGCCACATCATAAATATAATAAAAACTTCACAGTCGCGTGACTCACAGCCATTAAAAAAGGCCATAAAACCATAAAATTCTCCATTCCCTGCGATTAACATAATTTACGAATTTAATTACCAACAATCAAATCTACACAAATCCTGTATCAAAATCTCGATAGTACAAATCATGAATAATCATGATAGAAGTTCCATATCAATCGCTATCGCAAATTCTCCCACGAGTGAATTGCGCAAAGAAGTTAAAGTTCGACAACCAAAGTCATCAAGATGCTGACGGTGTCATCGGAAGTGCAACGTGCAACGTGCACTGGGTATATGTGTACGTTGCGTTGTTATGATACCTAAGAGAAACGTTTCGTACACGTCGTGGCCGTCCCCTCTGATTACAATAATTAATTCACCGGAAAAATCCATATGCTTGCCCCTTGCTAGTACCTATGCATCTCCAGAGACGTATGCACACAAGAACGATATACTAACATTCAAGTAAATTAATCCTACAACGTTAAAACTCCTATACAGCGATATGTATACATTTGCAGGCGTATAGTTCATTCCCATCGCTGTAGTGGCAATTAAATGGTCGTAAGGGTAGCAGATAGGCGCTTGGGACTATATACCGAGCGTCCGGACGAGGGCAAAAAACTTTGTTGAATCGCAGGATGTGAGCGGACAAGCCGTGAGTCAGTCTTAAGATAGGAGATGGCGGAGGAGGATCTCGCAGAGCGCGAGAGCGTGGGATTATTAGGATACTTTTGCAGGAGCGAAAAAGAGGAGAGGGAATGAGGGGCGAACGTTAGAGCACTCGCTATAACGATTGTTACGTACGCTTTGCGAGAAAATTGCGCGTTCCCTACTTTTTCCTCAGGTTCTTCCAACTCCCTCGCAAGCTTATAGATCCAGTCATGAGAGGCTCATTCGTATTACGCTGTATATACATAAATGCTCGCTGTGCCAACCAGAGGGCGTCGTGCATTTTGATATTCACTTGTTGTGACCGTAGACGTATTTCGCGCCTTCTTGTGACGTTAAAACGAAACACCGAGAATCCGACCCTCAATGGGTGGAACTACTGCAATGATGACTGGTGCATTATTCCGTCGCGGCTCGAAGCACGCATACACGGTGTCAGTATTATGCTGGAGATATGTTAGACACATGATTCGTGTGAAGGTACATGACCGTGCGAGCGACTTAGGGTTCATTGTAAATGGTGTACTAATAAAGAGTGTGTATGCGGTGCAAATAAAAATCTCGTGACTCCTCCTGGTCAATTATCCACTTGTTATTAGCGGCTGACGTATACGACGATTAGTGGAGGCAACTTTTAACCATAGTGGGGTGTCGGTTGTCTTTTTCTGTGGGAATCACACGAATGGAACTTCCTGATTGTTATTACGACTTGTATTCGAAGAAGGAGACGTAATATGCCGTTATTACATTATATACATTATGTTTAAAGACCTGAATTTTAAAGTGACGAATGAGTGCCATTGAGTGTTAAGATAGTCCTTGCGCATTAACCTTTCTGAACTTTAAGACTTAACATTTTTTTATATAATAGTTGAATCCCTTCGAAATGCGATTGCAAAGTTTCAAGCTGGGTTATAGACTAAATTACCGAGAAAATAAATATTTAAAAAAGAATTCTTATGCACGGGCTCTTATGGGAAACTAACCGATTTCGTACTTCGGAACGAAAATTAATATGTATAAACTGAAGTTTTATACAATATCAAATATGCTATGGATTCCTTAGAGTGTCACGATTCCGTATAAAATATAAAAAAGGGACGTTATCGAAGTATTTGGGTATAATTCCAACGTCAAACACATCATCGCCACTTAGAAGTTACGGATAACCGGATGTAGCGGACGATGATAGAAATCAACATAACCTCCAGTGTCAACCGGCGCCGTTTCAACTTTGGTTTCAGCGATCCGATTTTTCGTGGCGGTTGTAGTCGTGGCGCAAAAATTAGATTTTCTATCTACTTTTTTTTTGTTTTCTGTCACAAATTTACTTTTAAAACGACCAAATTTAGCTCTGACCACGTGATGATACAATACCACTACGCGTTCAAGCGCGACTCTTATGAGATAATTTAGTTAATACAATTTATGTTTTTTAAGTTTACGAAGCATCTACAAATACGTTTTTATTCTCACTGTGATTAATTGAATGTGTAGATATATAAAAATGTTAGCATTTACAGAATTTTCGAAACAGTGCGTCAATTGACTAGTATGGGTCACAAGGACTACCTTAAGGCGGCACTTCGATGTTCGAGAAAGAGTATACGCATTTTTTTAAGATGGCGAGAATTCGTAGCTTATGATATTTATATGTAGCCTTGCAATTTTCGATTATATTTATAAACTTTTGTGTAGGTAAACTTTGGAAGCCCTCTTAGGAGATGATTAGGGCAAAATCCTGAATTATGTTTTTAGGATTTTGTATGGGTAACCAAATAAAAAATAAGTCATTAGCTCATCAGACCGAAGATATCTAGAGAAATCCATTGAAATACATTTCAGATATTTTTATCCCCTTAAGGGGAGGGAGTCAGGTCAAAAAAATTGATTTTGGAAATTCAATATCATCCAAATCCTATTGCATATAAAAATGCCCACCGCACTATATTGTTGGTACTCGATGAAAGGATTTTTTACTGTCGTCTGACTTGCATATGCTTTTCAATATTGTCTTAAGCAAAGTTCTTAGGTTTTCCATTCTGCGCATAATTTAGATCAAACTACTAGGCAGATTGGAATGGTTGACATCTCATGTTCTTCTTCATGAAAAGATACACTGGCGAAATGGAGGAAACTATTTTTTTTCATTCTGAAAGCAACGTTAATCACTGATTTAGAAAATAGCATAACATTTATTTATTAATAATTATGTCACTTAAAAAATATTACCTTTTATTAACATTTGCTCCATTTAGCCGGTGTATCTTTTCATGAAGAAGAAAATGAGACGTCAACCATTCCAATCTGTCTAGTAGTTTGATCTGAATCATGCGCAGAATGGAAAACCTAAGAACTTTGCTTAAGATAATATTGAAAAGCATATGCAAGTCAGACGACAGTAATAAATCCTTTCATCGAGTACCAACAATATAGTGTTTTGGGCATTTTATATGCAATAGGATTTGGATGATATTGAATTTCCAAAATCAACTTTTCTGACCTGACTCCCTCCCCTTAAAGGTTCATTCGGGAAAAATATTGAATTATATTTTTGATCATTTGTATGGGTAACCATTGGAAACAAAAACCAAATCGATATCATATTAGGATATACTGAGAAATCTATGAAACAACATTTTCGCAATTTTCACCCTGTGAGTCGTTGAGTCAGGCAAAATCCTGAATTATGTTTTTGAAACATTTATAAAGGTAACCTTTGGAAGTAAAAACCAAGTTAATATTTCATCAGGCCTAAGAGATATTCATAGTGCAGTGAAAACACGTTTTACCCATTTTTACCTGCTTAAGGGTCAAATTTCAAATAATTCTCTCTTTGGGTGCATAAGATATTAAACAATTTGTCATGGAAAACGGACATTGAAGAGTCACTCAGCCCAGATATTAGTTTTTGTAGATATAAATTCATGATTCTTCTAACTTTTTTCAATCCGTTCCAAGTTAGAATACTTTTTTTATTCTTCAAAAAGAATAATTTTTTTTTGGTTTTTTGGTCTGATAGGTCTACTATTATCCAGTAATAAGGCTCTTCATTCGGAGTGAAATAAATAAATAAATAAATAGTTTCTATGGAAATGAAGCTTTAATGCATTAGCAACTTTATTGGTAAGCAAAGTTTAAGTTATACATCAGAAAATAAACTCGTTTGACTTTCTCTACAACCACTAGTTCCTTCTATAGAAGGATGAACGACCAACCCCGGGAGTTTGAACCTTTGCTTGTTTTGCCCATTGGGAATACATGTTTACGACGTGTTTAAACAAAACTTGTTCAGCCACCCAAGGGATTCAATATTCACGTGGGAGTTCACGCCCATTTGCGATCTGGCGAGATCCTGTAAAAGAGGAACACAGGACAAGCTTGAAAACGCACGTTTTTCCTCCGACTGCATTATACTTCGCACGAATGGGTTTTTCTTTATTTTTTTCGGCTTCCGAGTATACACCGTCTTCTCGTTGAAACTCCCTCGGTCATTTGGTCCCTCGCCCTCTCTACTTACGCCAGAGAGACCCACGAATTTCCATACACGTCGTACTTTCCTTCTCGTACCTTTGCAGGGCCGCAAAATGTAGAAGGAAAAGAAGCAGTAAAAAAAAGGGAACAAGGAAAAGGCGAGCCCAACATGGTCTACGCGAGAGGTCGAGGTCTTTATGGGGAAATGACACACGAGCCTCTCATAAACAAACCAAATATAAGGGAAACTTCGTGCTCTTAACAAAAAAAAAAGGGAACACGTAGACAATTTCACCATTTTCGTAAATGTAAAAAGAGTCTCTTGTGCACAATTTTCAGAAAAATCTTGAATTTTCATTCATAAAATGCTAAACCGGACTGTAACTGAACTTTTACATATATATGGGAAGTAAAGATTTCATGTAAATCTCGAGTGAGAAAAAAGAAACCGTGGAAATTGAATTTTTTGTTACCTTCAAGTATTTTGCGGTTTGACAAACTTTAACTCTTTTTCTTTTACTTCATACCTACCTTAACCTTAAATTACCTCACTTGGATTGCATTAACCTAACCTGAGTTAACTTTTTTTTAAATTTAATATAATTTAATTTTTATTTTAAGGTAAGCTTGGAATCCGTCTACATTGAAATTCAAGGACTTTTGTTCTATAAATTATTAATAAATATAGTAAAGTAATTTTTAGATATGTTCTACTAATGTCAATATAGCGAAATCGGAATAATTCTGGCAACTGTAAATTCCATCTATTGATTGTTATCCCAAGCAACTAGTTTTGAAATTTACATTTTCAACTATTAAATAGTTAATAACTATCCATTTAATAAAAAAATGATCATATAGTACAAATTAACTGTTGTACAAATTAATTAACTTGGATTGCATTAACCTAACCTGAGTTAACTTTTTTTTAAAATCTAATATAATTTAATTTTTATTTTAATGTAAGCTTGGAATCCGTTTACATTGAAATTCAAGGAATTTTGTTCTATAAATTAATAATAAATATAGTAAAGTAATTTTTAGCTCTGTTCTACTAATGTCAATATAGCGAAATCGGAATAATCCTGGCAACTGTAAATTCCATCTATTGATTGTTATCCCAAGCAACTAGTTTTGAAATTTACATTTTCAACTATTAAATTGTTAATAACTATCCGTTTAATTTAATAAAAAATTTAATGAAAAAATGATCATATAGTACAACCGAACCCTTTTATAAAAAGAAATGGTATAAAATCAATAACCCCATAAAGAAACCAATGAGAATGCAAAAATAACGAGCTCGTATCTCGATGAGCACTAAACTTTTATGATGCGTTTATACTTCATCATTTCACTGCACACGTGTAAGGGACGTCCGGTGCAATCTGTCGTCAGTCAATCCTTATATCGTCAACCATCCATAATATATGCCTCTGCTCGTGTCGAGCATCCTGCACAAGTGTTATATTCATGATAAACGATATGTCCATCCAGTGTTTATACTAATGTCACGTATAAATATGTTAGTACACACACGTGCGTGTGGATTTCGCTTCCGCAGCAGATGGCAAGGACTCCAATTAAATTTCAATTGTATAAGGCTCTTTAAATCGCATAAAAGCATTGTATTAAACGCGCCTGAACGCCTTAACTATTTAACCGGGGGAGAAGGATACTCCACAGACTTTCCTAATCGTGACCCATCGGAACTACTTACTACCCTTCTCAACCACGCGCGCGATATCAGGACAATGTTATATGCTCTCCACTTTAATACCAAACTTAAGCCCTTTGGTTTAGCGTGGTCTTGCAACCGGACTCTCCACTCGAACTCCTAACTGGAGACTCGTCGAGTTGTTTGGCCACAGAGTATTAGTCGGAGTAGGGAGATCCGTAACAAAGGTTGAGCCGAAGTGTAACACATTTAGTCTATGATCCCGAAAGTGGATGACAGTAGCTAGCACCAGAATTAGGCAACTTTCGCTACTTTCGAATATGCACTTATTGATTGTCCATTCCGTAATTTATTAATTATGAAATTATTATAAAAAAAGGCTGCAAAGTAGAACTTTGCAAATTGCTTCCTCATTATTACTGGATTTTTACAAATCTACCTCTATGAGAAAGCATGTTAATCTACTTTGGCTTCCGCATAGAGGAAGCTTTGTAAAAATCCACTAATAATGAGGACATGAATGAGAACATTTTAAATGCCATTAGTTTTGAACCCCTTGACAGATTCTCGCCAGATTCGAACTGATGCTTACTTTACGCACACTCTACTTATGGACCAAATTTGAGCCCGAATAAATAATTCAAAATGCCATAAATTTTAAACCCCTTAACCGATTGACGTCAAATTCACTCCCAAACTTTATTTAATAACAGTCCACTCGTGGACCAAATTTGAGCCCGATATCTTAAAAATTGCGAAAGTTAGAGCACGAACAAAAAATGTCAACATTTTTTAAAATGCCGTAAATTGGGAACCCCTTAACGGATTGACACCAAATTTAATCCGAAACACTATTTGATAACAATCCACTTCTGGTTCAAGTTTGAGCCGGATATCATAAAAATTGCGGGAGTTATAAAAAATTGTGGCAGCTAGAGAACATACAGAGATTTTTTTTTCAAATTCAATGTCTTATAAAATCTGAACCACTTTACCAATATTCACCAAATTCGATATCTAACTACAACTAGATGTTAATATTGCCTTGCAAAAGATTTGAGCATTTTTGGTCGAACTTAACTTGAATAAGAAAGAAAATAAAATTTATTCGAAAATTCAAAATGTTATAAAATCTAAACCGCTCTATGGATTTCGCTCAAATTTCATACCGACCTTTATTTTGCATTTCTCTATTTGTCCACAAATATTTAGGTCATTAGCTGAAAAATTGCGGAAGCTAGAGAACATACAGATATTTCTCGAAAAATTGAAAAGCTTATAGAACCTACACTTTTTTGAAATTTTTTTTCGAAAATGTATGGATAGGAAGGGACGTTACTCCTCTACCAGCGTACGAAAATTCAGCTCGATTGGTAAAGCCGTGTTCGAGACACAGCGGTTTGAATTTTGCAAGCGTGCCACACACACACACATACATCCGGGCATTTTTTCTAAACCACTTTTCTCGGTGTTTCAGACTATTTTGAGTGTCCTATCATAAAAATCTCGAAAAAAAAAACAAATTTTACTAAAACAAAGCTTCCTCTATGAAGAAGCAATATTGTAAATCGATCTGCGCTTTGGGTGTCAATGTTTAAAAGGAAGTGTATAAAGTTCAAAATGGCATCTTGCAGATTAGTGTTATACTATATTTGATAATAAATAAATTGCAGGAAAAATAGGCAGAAAGTGCGTGATTAATATTAATCGTTAGCCATAAAATCGTTACAACTATATTTGTTTAATTGAAACGCTATCAATTTGTAGCATTCGCAATGTCCACGATTTTTTGTGAATGTAAAAGCAATGGTATCGACATCTGTTAACTTCGTATGTCAGTTTTACCATCGTAAGATGTTGCCACACAATATAATAATTAATAACGCGATGATCAATATTCAATACTTGTCCTGAATACCCCTGTCTTTGACGAAAGGCTCGAGTTACTAAAATCGGTTGTTAACACTCCAAACTCATCAAACTTTCGTCATGCCTTAATGCTTTCGTATTGAATATGCCGATAGCGCAAAGATGATTATAACTTTTCGACTATAACGACGAGATGGATACTCGTGTCGCACTTAAGAAAATGATGGTAACCATTGAACCTTTCAAAAAGCATAATAAAGTCGGAAATTGAAAGAACCTCAGAAGTATCGATTGAGTTGAGATTCAAATGTATCAGACTTCTTTAGGATTTGCACACATGAAAATATGATCAATTCATTAGTATGGAATATTTTTTGTTAGTTAAGAGAACGAGTCAATCTATTGGTTCAATAGCTAATTGAATGGGCGTCCAAACAAGTTGATTAGTTCATACCTAATTAGATACACTTAACAGTTAATTAATTAGTCCAATGCTTAATTATATAGGCCAACCAATTAATTGATTGGATCAATAACTGATAATATCAGCTTTAAAACTAGTTAATTAATTCAATAACTGATTAGATGCGCCTACCAAATAGTCCATCAGTGTAATGCCCGATTAGATAGCCATACTAACTATTTGATTAGTTCAATGCCTGCTTTGATGGGCCGACCAATTAGTTCATTCGGTGAATCTACCAACTTGAGCATTATATAATATAGTCAATACTATCAGTACCATATTTAACCATGTCCAGTCTGTACATGATGAGTTGGTTGATAATCGATCGAGAGTGATGATAACTTGATGGTAAGTGGCTACAAACGACCAGGTACTCGGCAAAAATACCCCTGGAGAAAATACCCCCGGAGAAAATACTCCCGATAAAATACCCCCTAAAAGAATACCCCTGGACAAAACATCCCCGGATAAAATACCTCTTGGTAAAAATACCCGCGGATAAAATACCCCTTGGTAACAATACCCCCGGATAAAATACCCCTTGGTAAAAACGACAAAATATGACAATAAGAAATAGTCACAATGACAAATTATCACGTGAATCATCCACTTATACTGACTTCTTTAGGTTCTTCAAGGCGTTAGTTAGGTTGGCATTCGTTTCTATAGGGAGTTAATTAGTTTGGTATTTTCCTTATATTTGTTCTGTAGGTTCTTTAGGACATTAGGTAGGTTGGCGTTTGTTTCTTTAGGTTCTTTAGGTTCTTTAAAATACCCCCGGTATTTTTACCAAGGGGTATTTTCTCCAGGGGATATTTTCTCCGGGGGTATTTTTTCGAGGGGTATTTTTTCCGGGCTTCAAACGACCAACTTCCAGTTGTTCAGCAGGAGTAGTAGGGAAGTAAAACAAGCTCCAATTGATGTTTCAGTCCTATGTGTGGACCCTTTTCAGAATATTATATCCTGGACAGAATAATACAGAAATAAAATGTGTGTGTGGTGACAACAAAAAAAAACAGTACAAAGAGTCGACAATTTAACAGAGCGACAGAACGAAATCATAAATGCCTTACATACTAATCTGTGATAACATTTTAATTTTGTTTAACTAATTTAATATTAAATTGGAATTAGGTTTATGAGTAATTGGATGAATCTATACATTTTTAATTCAAAAGTTTTGGATGGTATATGATCTATGTTCTTATAAGTGAGTAGGAGGACTCAGCGCACTAACCTTAGTATGACCTCTAATCTAATTTTTTGTTGCGACCACATATACATTTTTTTTTTAAATCTTGTTCAGGATATAAAATTCTGAAGAGGGTCCACACATAGGACCGAAACATCAAATGGGGTTTGTTTTATTTCCCTACTATTCCTGATCAACAACTGGGAGTTGGTCTTTCGTAGCCATTCACCATCGATAACTGCACTCAGAGAAAATGATGGTATTAGTAACTATAAAGTGACAACTATTCATTTCAAGTTCGTGCGATCAATTTTTGAATAGTTGCCATAACTATCAAATAATTACTGTAACAACCAAATAGTTACCATAACTATTTTCATGATTATCGTAACTATGAAAATAGTTGTATGGACTAAAAATTAATAGTTGTCACTTTATAGTTGGCTGTACTATTACGATTTCTCTGAGTGTGTCCATTCTGTACATTCATGTAAATTTCTTTATAAAGGAATCGAATTCAATAGTTATGTCCTATTCCCTCAAGACATTATCCCGTCGGTCCATCAAATTACAACATTATTATCATATGAAATTTCCTTCGACAAGATAGATGGAATACCACAAGTTAACAGAGCGGCTGATTTGTCTGCCGGCAATGGTTCTGTCTCTGAGCCGGATAGGTACATCCTTCCGTGTTACGGTCGAAACTCGTAGGCCCGCGGCAGGCGTTAGACCACCATAACGGATCTGCAGCGGCTCCTATATCTTATAAGGCTATAGGAGCTGTAGGTATAAACCTACCTATATCCTCTAAAACCTGGCGGGAGTGCTTCTGCTTCTGGGTATTGTACACCTGGCGTACTTTGGTACTAGGTACGAACTAGGGAAGCCTCACAAGTGAGAAATTTAAGGCAGTGCTGTATAGGTGGAGGTAGCGAGAAGAGGAGATCCGGTTGCCCTGAGGCCTGCGCCAACCGCATGTACATTATTCTCCACTCACACCCTCATGCACCTTCCAACCACTATCTACATATCTCACTCTCTCTCCATTCTCTTCAGTCTTGCCGTCTTGGTGGCAAGGCTTTTGCCTCAGACCTCGGCGATATCCCACCTTCACATCCAGTGCCCGGAAGTGCACTCCAAAATTTTTGGCCTTGGGCGTCTTGGCTTCGAGTGCGAACCACGAGGGAAGTACCAAAGTGAGGTTGCGAGACAGCCGAGCCGAGAGACTTTGAAACCCGGTGACTCTACGACAGGAAAACCGAAATTCTATACGTACCTTGTACCGTTGGAATTCAGCGTACATCAATACACCTCCTCGGGACAGACAAGACTTGGAATACATCATAGATGCGGTGCCGCTGGTGGGATATCACTTCCAGACGTTTCGATAAAGCGAAAAACTTGGAGAACTAAAGAACGAGAGAGGAAAAGAGTGAGAGAGAAAGAGAGAGCAAGAGTGACGCGCGAGGTACATAGTGTTCAGTGTTGGTATACGCGACACGAATATGCCAGGAGATTTCATGAGATCACATCGAAAGATACGAATCCGTGAATATACATGTAGTATAGTAGGTGCATCAACTATTATGCTATCTTCGATCTTCAAAAGTTTCCCAATTTCACGAAAAACTTTAGGCATGTCTATCCACTTTCTCGTTTCGTGGAGATGAACATCGGCGTACCTACTTTATCTGACTGCAGTCGGAGCTAGTCATGCTCGACGGATTTTCGAAGAACCCGGGACGGCCAACAATAAAAAAAAAAAAAAAACTATTTGCGTACTATCGAAACGTACGTGCACATTTAAAATTTCGATAAGCCATTGCCAATTGGCAATAAGCACCACATGAAAACGGCGAATTCCTTATGCGGATTTTTTTATCATCAATTTCGATGACACTCTTATTTTTAAAAAAACTGTGAAAAATGTTCCATTTTTCAGTTGGGTAGTCATAAAATTCGCTTGAAAAAAACAACTAGTTGGCTGATCCAAATAACCCGTCAATTGGTCAAAACAATCGGTTGATTGTTCCGAGTAATTAATGAAATGCCCAAGTAATTATCAAATGATTGTTTGACGAATTAGTTGATTGTTTGAAGAATCAGTTGGTTGTTCCAAACGAACAACGATATCTCCAAAGAATCGATTGGATATTGTAAGGATGTGTAGGTTGTTCCAAACAATAAATTGGTTGTCTCGAACAATCAGGTGGACGTTTAGAACAATCGATTGGTTGTTTCAATGGCTTATTAGTAGAGCATGTTAATTGATTGGACAATCCACCGGCTAATTGATTAGGCCATCGAACTAGTTGTTTCGGTCGATCGCCGGATTAGCTAGGTCATTATTTTCTGCGCAAACTTATTTCGCTATTCGAAATAATCATACGATATCAGTCCATGGACGTTCAATGAACTCGATAAGACATAGCCAATTGGCACTGGTAAAACCAAAGGCGATCCGAATTCTTGTCTCGGTATTGATTTAGTATCGTTTGCTATCTCTTTTACTTTTAGCCGACGTCCCTCTGGTATCAGACGTCTAGACGTGTTGGCGAATGTGCCCGAGAGGTTTTGTCACGGGTTTCCCAATCTCAAGTCTCGTAAGGGGATATATATTGCTTTCAATTCGTACCCTCAATCGTCCTTCAATGCCCTTGTCTCGAACTTGACATATATATGGGTGTTGTACACTGAACGTGAGTCCCAAGAATTCAGCGAAATGTTCCGTCTTCGTCGTAAGTACAATAGTGTCACGAAGGCACCAACTCACTCGTCAGCTAGCACTAATATAAATTCGTCGTTTAGCTGTCGTTCAGCAGAGCGAATGAATTGGTCGGCTAGCACGTCGTGGCGTTCTTTACTCAATGGAAAATCGAGAAGCCAGCAATAGCAACGGCAGGACATCAGGTTGCACGGCTACCGTACCGAAGTGGTTGGTTTACGTGTGGAGGAGGGTGAGACGACCGGAAAGAGTGAGCTGCACCGTGTGTGTGTCCGGGTGCTTGACCCGTTTTGAGCTACGAAGCCAGCAGAGCTGCCAGTCACCAGTCGAACGAAATTGCGGTCGAATCGACGAGGCGACGAATTCCCTCTCACTTTTTTCCTCCGCCACTCGAAAAACTCCCACTCGTTTATATTCACTGAGCACATATGTTAAAGTTATGATATTCAAACTGTCCGCCTTAATGATATTCCGTACACGGTAATGGCCATTTACCTCATTAAATCAAATGGCATCTTCTTCGGTAGAAATCTAAGCTTTTGCACTAACCCACTTATTTTTTCGTCTCATTTCAGTACTTTACTGAGTTAAGAAGTCTATGAATTCTCGGCCTAAGAATCTCGCGAGCAATCAAGATTTTTTCAAATAAAGAATCATTATATCAACAAAAATAGATGAGTTTGTCCTGACCGATTTGGAAAATGATTCATTCTAACACCTTGCGATTCGTCCGATGATTTTTTATGTTGTTGTAACTACTTTAAAAAAAGCTATTTTTGAAGATTTTTGTATCTACAAAAATCGAAATGTTTTACAGTTTAATTTAGTTGGACAACAATATATTTAAGTCCATTCAAAAAGAAGGGTAAGATTCTTTTTTCTTCTGAAAATTTCATACATATAGGAATAAAATATTTTTAGAACATATGCAGCAAATGTACAGAAAGATATTTTTCACAACGGTTATTTCCTCGGCATAAAGATTTGTTAATGTACCATTCAAATGCTGCACACCGTAAGCTCTCATTGCAAAAAAAAAAAAAAATAACGAGTCGCTAAACCTCTCGAGACTCGAATGAAGGGGAGAATCTCAAACTCGCTGGGGCAAAAAAAAATCACGGCTTTGACGCATCGCTGCGTCTCTTCATTCATCCACACCGTCAGTTTTTTGTCCAGCTCGAACGTTTTTGAGACTCGCGATAACGAGTTCAGAAAGAAGTAAAAGCGAGCTACTTTACGTTCAAACCCCGAGGTGAAGCAGCCAGATAAAAATCTGTTAATACAGCGAGTTAAATTACAGCTAAATTAATGAGAGAGGGTAAGATAGAAGTTTACAGGGAGGTATAGAAAGGAAAAACTTTTTTGCGGCTTGTCTTGGTGGTGTTGCTTCAACCGGAAGATATAAAAGCGGTGCTTCATCTCCGAGTTATATACACCAATCCGGTACTACTATAACTACGTAAAGCAGCGTATCGCATGGGGCGTATTCCCCGTCAAGCCCGTTTCACATTCTCTGCAGAACAGGATCCGTGCTGCTCGCAAGAAGCTCTTTAAGAGCGATATAAAAGTCTGAATATAAATTGGAATCGGCGGAAGAGAAGGCAGTGAGGGGGATGAGGGGAGTAGGGGCGAGGTGGGGGGGGGGGGCGAGAATATGGAAGGCGATTGGAAAGAGTACATCTCGGATAAAAGGGTGCTTCTCCACACTTGCACCTGTATCGATGGATGTGTACCGTTGGCAAGACGGTGTGTGATGAACGGTCCGGTTTACCGGCAGTTGAGAGAATTTCGCTTGTGTGCTTGTATACGCGAGCACATTGAGGCGTCTATATCGCGCATTGCAAGTGTGCAAAATTATGCGATAGCTACACTGGTGAGAGGAAAATGCCGTTAATATCCGCGTTTGATCGTGGATCATAGCTGCTGATTCGAGCCTCGTTGCTTTAACTGGAAAACTGGAATACTGCCAGAGAGCAAGTGTAGCCAGTAATGATGACTAGTGGTACAACGATAACGGTGGTTTGTCAGCAAATCGTCGAGCGGAGACAGTGATGACATTGCTGGATGAAAATAATATGAAAAAACAAGCAGCCAGTGGAATTTTTGTTGATATGCAATTGATTATTTGGGACACCAATGAAAAAAATCATAGCACCCTCTTATTTCTTATCCTTAACATTGTCGTCACTTATTGTCACACTTACAACCGTATTACTTTCATATCTCATTGCAATGTGAAAGCATCACGATTGTACGTATGGACAATTGACTACAAGATAAACACGTAAAGAAAGGATTTCAACCAATTTTACACACGAAACGAAAAAAGTACTTCGGGTTATCAATTCCAGCATATGCTGTGCCGCGTGTTAGTTACTGAAACTAAATCGGAATCGTAGTCTCAACTTTTTTTAATTGTTAGCAAAAGTAGTACGTATGACCAACAATTTGGTTCCGGCAACTATCACGGCTGCTATCCAATCCGAATGATTCGTTACGCCAACCAACCGGTGAATTGAGGTTATGATCTCAGCTGGTAATTGGTTACTATCGATACTCTACCAACGAGGTTATAGTTTCTTCAACCGACCGAGTAGTTGGCGCTATTCTAATTATTTCGATTGGTTGTCGGGTCCGATAAATCAGTTTTTACAACTACTTTTTTCTTTCCGTGCAGCCTATTCGATTGGTCGTACTGATGGACATAATTGATTATATCGACCAACTAGATTGATTGTACCGGCCAATGTAATTGTTTTTACTGGACAATTTAATTGGTTTTACTGGACAATATAATTGGTTTTGCCTTTTGTTTTAATTCGTTGTACCAGCCATTTTAATTGGTTGTATCGGCCAACTTAATTGGTTGTATAGGTCAACTTAATTGGTTCTATCGATCAGCTTTATTCGTTATACGATCCAATTTAATTGAATATGTCAACCGACTGAATTGGTCATATCGACCGGCATGATTTGTTGTATGGACCAACTTAAATGTTGGCTCACCAACTTAATTGGTTGTATCGATCAGCGTGATTCGTTGTATCGACCGACGTAAATGGATATATCATCCGACTGAATTTGTTGTTTCACCAATTTACTTGTTTGTATCGATCAGCTTGATTCGTTGTATCGACCGACGTAAATGGACATATCAACCGACTGAATTTGTTGTTTCACCAATTTACTTGTTTGTATCGATCAGCTTGATTCGTTGTCTGGACCATCTTAAATGGATGGTTCAACCACCTCAATTGGCAGGATCGACTAACTAAACATATCACCCAACTTAATTGGTTGTGTGGACCAATTACTGGGTCAATTCAATTGCAAATTCAAGAAACCAAATGTTGTTCTCAATAATGAGGATTATATTCCATTACCACCGTAACTGACTTTACCGTGATTAAAATTATCAATAGATGTTGCTGAATAGACGCCAGGAGTTCCACTATATCTTCGGGTGAACTATTAAATTTTGTCCGTGCAGTCAGGCGAAATACAACTTTGAGTACAAATGAAGATCCTTGCTCATTGACCCATCGTAACTAGTGTACTGGTATTCAATGTTACAACAATTCGGAACTTCAGCGCAACCATGCGCGTGTGGCTCATTATCAAAGTGTTGTAATTTCTCGCATTCCGGCTTGCATGCAGCTTTTGGTAGTAAGTGAATGCGGTTTCACCGGTATAGTAGTACAGTGTAACATTGTCTGGTATTCTATTGAAATTCGAGAGGTGCGGTTTTCTCGAAGCAGTTGAATTCGGCCATTAAATACAAGAGGTAACCATAAGGATATTCACTGAGTATCCATCAAATTACTCGCCATATCAATCAGTCAAACAAGGAGTAAGCAATTTTATAAAAAAAAATTTTGTTCGATTATGCAAAACTTTATTTTGATTGTACAGAATTTTCAATAAAGCTGTCAAAAATTTGCCTGCCAATTAAATGTTTATTTACAGCAAATAAATTGTCCTGTTAAAAAATGTTTCGTTTCTAACGAAATTTTTCCATCAAATAAATGAATGCTAATTTGGTGCAACAAAATAAAAATTTGTTTAGCGAAAACAAAAAAATGGTCTCGTAGGAGGATTATAATCTGATTATGTAAAAAATATGGTTGAATTGGAATGTCCGAGGAATGTTATCGAAAATCATATTAGGGTAGAGTTTCTTTTGTTTTTTGTTAATGACGTTAAATAGTTACATTCGAATAAATGACTAATAAAAATATTTCCACATTTCGATAATAGATAGAATAGAATGCATGAAATTGGTTTTAGTACTGATGATCCACGGATGGAACTCATTACCTACAGTACACAAAGGTACATAGTCCGTACAATCAAGTGCATAGACGCAATGACCCATTCTATATTGTAGGCACAAAATCCGCTCGCGGCTAGTTCGAAACTCCAAACGACCTGTATTCGGTGGCTCTGATGGACACATACCACTCGCCACGGTTATGTGGCACTAATCCGGTGCTTCGTATGTGTGGTTACATCACGTGGTGATGCAGGCCTCGGTTCACCATGTTGCCTCCTGCTTTCTCGTTCAACACATTTCCTATCTAAATGAAGCACGATTCCATACTCTCGCTGCCCTAAATATCCTAACCGTGCTCACATGGATAATGTATACATTAAGCTAAATGATAACCATCCTAACCTTAATCCTCCAAGCACGCTTATATTCACTTATTTTCGACATAATCAATGAAATGCGGAATCCACAAGACAATACAAGGCACATTAACATCTCTACTGAATAATTCTCAGCAACATTTTCGCGGTATCCATTTGGCTAAAGGTAAAATGATATTGCTACCAAATATAACTTCCAAATTACTCTTAGCTAAATTTTCGTGGTATTGATATAGCTTTCGAAAAAATCTGCAATCAAAAAAATGTTGTATGTCTTAGTAACTATAAAGTGGCGACTATTAATTGATAGTCATTGCAATATTTTTTTATATTTTTTTTTCGTAACAACACAATTGTTAAAGTAACTATAATAATGGTACCATGCATAGTAAATATTGAATTGAAATTTTTGTACTTTCAAAGTTTTTGTTCACGAATATCCACGGAACCTTTTTCTTAATTATTCAAAATTTTTTTAAACCGATGTCCAGTTTAAAAAAAAAAGTACATAAGTAATTTCATGAAATGGAGATTCAAGACTAGTATGTGTTCAAAAATGTTCCGCCGAATTAATAAAAAGTTTATGTGGACATTTGTGTTCGTTAAAAGTAACAAAAAAAATTAAATTAATTTTATAGTGTTTAGATTCAAAATCAACAATTGTCACTCAATGATTACTAGGACCAACTGTATTATTCGAGTGTACTGTTTCTTTTCGTAAAGGCAGTTGCAACTTGATAGATATGTTGATTGGTCGGTCCTCAGTTACTCCGTTTATCTGCATTATATAGGTAGTGTGCATTTGCAGTGTAATTGATAATGATATGCTATTAAACGCATTGTACGCTGTTTCACGATTCGCTTTGGAGTATTTGCGTTAGGCTTATAGATACATTATCGCTTAGAAGCACATTTCCTCATTATCTTGTTCACTCTAGCTCTTGATAGCAGATATTCTGGCATTGATCCAGCGATCGACAACAGTCTCGAGATCAAACGTTATTACTGTAGGTTTACCGCTACAAAGCCACAGCCATACGCAGCCCTAGCAATACGTGTACGCAATGTCCTCTTAGTACGGAAGTCCCGAGTACGCATTGCGTGTAAGAGCGACCGATAATTGCAAACTCCCCTGAGGCGTACTTATTACACCCTCAGCTGAAGCAATGGCCTCAATGACGTTAATACCATCTCGAACCCCTAAATCCGGCGCGTATATGTCAATTTATTGACAGCTCTTTTACCCCCTGCACGTTTTTATTCAACACAGTGTCGATTCTACACATTGATTTCTGCAGTAAGTATATCTGGCACACGACGTTTTCTACATATTTTTTAACATCACACGAGTTTTACAATACATTTTGGTTCTACACATTTATTCCTATACAATCCGTTCGAACACACTCAGTTTACCGCGCAAAGCAATTCACCACATTCTCAAAATAGCACAGCCGTTTCTGCACAAACCTGATTGCACACGCTGTTGTTCTCTCACATTTTCATACTTCACGCCCTCTTTACATCACATTTTGATACAACACAGTTCGATACTACATATTGATTTCGACATAAACATTATTAACCACGCAGCGATTACTGCACAATTTTAATATACACCATGGCTAAACGAGACCAACAGGAATTTATCCCACAATTCCAGTTTCACACGTATACGTTGCTGCTCACGCTCTTTCCCGTGCAGAAATTAGTTCCGGCAGCCGCGAATAAATAAGGGGCCTTTTTAGGTATAAACGTGGCATCCACAATAGGGAATCTACTCTAGAACCCTACTAGGCTCAACAGAGCCGGCCACGACAAACTTCGGGGCCTAATCAGGCTTAAATGTGGAACCCTCACTAGGGTCGCCCATATTGAGCCTCTAAAGGCCCGTACTTTCAAGCGTGACTAGCCTAGTAGGGCCCGTACTACAATTAGGGCCATCTAGAAAGGGCCAAGTTGGAGCCCCAACTATATTTCTGCACGGGTTACTGCACATACCGCGTCGCCACGCAATCGTTGCTACGCGTTTTAATTCTTCACAAACTATCCGACACCATTTTTTCCTACACATTTCGATACTACACATTTGTATGTCGGTATCTATCATGAGAATAATTACCGACGGGAGATATTCCCATGTCTAGGAGGCTCGGGAAAAAATTACTGACATAAATTTAAGAATGTCTTACTTATTTAGTTGTTGGTATAATAAGGCGAAATATACAATGCATATATAAAACAAAAACGGTTTCAATTAAATAATAACATGTTGTCTTGACATTTCTTAAGTAATTATTTTCAAAAAATTACAAAATATTTTATGTGCAGTCCATGACAGAATTGTTATTGAAGTACAAAGTAGGGCAAATTCTGTCTGATTTAGAGGATTAACTTTGAGAACTTACATTTTACTCTATTAAGGTGATGTGCTATAACGACTGAGTCCCCGCAAGTGCGAGAGAGAAATCGCCATTGGCGATTGCAGTAGAGTGAGAAAAAACGATAGAAACGCGAAGCACATCGCGTTAATGTAGTAAAAGCTGCTATAGTTGATCTCCATACTTCTCAACTTGCTGAAGGTTTCAGCAGGATCGAGTGTGTAAAGTTTAGCAACCGCAGTGTACTACATAAAGTTTGGAGTACGGAAGATTCTCGCCTCCTATAATTGCTTGTATAAAGTGTTAACTATTCTCAGTAAGTCAATAAAATTCATTGCACGTCTACAGTTAAGCGTTTAAGAAGAAGCAGTGATACACCTGTGAAACTTTCGTTGTCCAATGTTAAAAACCTATAAATCTGCCCCCCCCCCCTTTTTTTCAAGAGTCGAAAAACTGAAACTGGGGATATGTGTGAGAGAGACATTTTATTTATAGGCATTTAACATTGAACGACGAAACTTCCACAGGTGCAGCACTGCCTCTTAAAGCTTACAGTTCGTGGAATCAATAATAACATTCGGCTGACGCACACTGAGAGAAGGGTTTGTTAACAGTTAACAAATCTTGGTTAAATATGCCGAAATGAACCATTTAGTTATTCTTATTGAATCTCACTTGAGTTAAATGAAATTTGCTTGTCGCAAATGAAGCTCGCTGACATTTGTTAATAGTTAACAAATCTTATTTGGCTCAAGTGAGATTCAATAAGAATAACTAAATGGTTCATTTCGCCTTATTTAACCAAGATTTGTTAACTGTTAACAAACCCTTCTCTCAGTGCAGTTGTCCCATTCCTCAACTATCTTTTAACGATAATAATGTCCTAACATTATTATCGTTATAATTTATGACAAATTAGCAGGTTATTGTAGCTCGCAGTATATTTCGAATTCAAGGAATATGTCGAAAAAAATATATCTAAAATATTTAGACGTTTTTGTCAAAATATTGAAATTCATTTGATACGCAAATTAAATGAGAAAATCACTTGTGAATATTTCAACAGAGCGAACTAAGTGTATTCCAAGAAGTTCTGTGATTGCTGGATCACCACGTCTAAACGTGACGCCCAACAAATGGAAAAACGAGCTTTCTTGTCTTGTCACTAGTCTTTTTCTTATTTTATCATTTAATGTCGAAAGAAAAACACTTTAGCTGAAATGGGAGATATGCGGAAGGTTGTTGAATAAAAATGCCAGAGTAAAAAGTGATGGTAGAGGAATTCAGATATTTTAATATAGGACATGAAGGTGATGGAGGCTAACCGTAATATATATCGCTACTGGAGCGAGCGGAGTTAGGCCGACACTATGAACGCAGAGCGAAGGTCGGGACAGACGATGGATGGACGGACTGACCTACCAAGAAAGGCAGAATGAATTGTCGACAGCACCCATGTCGTATATACGCGATGTTTCCCCAACAACAACAACAACAACAACAAAAGAAAGAAAACTTCACGTTGGACAGACGCACGAATGGCGGGAAGCAAACTCGGAAGGTTGGAACATAACGGAAGGTTATAGTGCGGCGTTTATTGGGTTTTCTCATGCCGTGAATATTGTCCGGCAGAAATATTAAGATAGTTACTGCGTCTCATGCTATAGTTAAATTGGTGACCTTCCTTTCAATTAATATTCACCATATTCGGTGCCTTAATTTATTATTCTGGAGGTTAATTTCCATCTATGTTCATAGTAATGTAATTCAAATAAAATGAATCGATGCAAGCTATTTTATGGAAATATTGCTTTTCGCTATGGTTTTTTGAAGAATAAACTATAGTATTGTTTTTATTATGATGATTAACAGATTCTTTTATTTATTGGAAGATACTAGATACGTAAATGATGACAAGTCGATGTGGGTTTTAACGAGGAGAATTTTTCTCCCTCACTTTCGTTTATTTGTACAGGCACATTCCGTAATGGAGAACAAACAATTTCAAAGATTAATTCAAAGTTAAAAAAAATAAACTGAGTTTTTGAGAGTCGGCGAGTTCCTGTGGAAAAGGAAAGGGTGACTACTTAAAGTCAGCAGTCACTTATTACAGGAAAATTCACTTTTGGGCAGTAAATTTATTAGGGAGGGCAATTTACGTTAAAAAGAATATTATTTTTTTCTTTTTTATATATCTAATATTTCCAAGAATAAACTGAAGAGGAAGTCCAAGCTTATGGTCAGCGAGGAGATGGTGATCTGAAACTAGATTACTTAGGACAGCAATCGGAGAAATAATTTCTATTTACTTACGGGCAGTAAATAGGACAAAAAATGGGAATGGTACGTAGGCGGCACAACTCCCTGATCCTTACTCTCATGCAGTCGTTCTACTAGGAGAAATGGGCAGGAAAGTTTCGGATAAAAAAGCTCTGAATTTTCGCTGCTTATATGCACGGCCGGGTCCCCATTCTCTTGCGAGAAAGACCGCATCGTCGTGGCCATCTGTCGGCCGAGCGGGAACTACGGGAGCTTTCGCGGCTCAGGCGCGAATCGCCAACTCGGGGGGCCCGGTCCGTTAGGGAAATTTTATTTCAGTTTAGGACGGGGTTTTATTTTACAGGAAGAAAAAAACTGTAAGCCACGAGGCAAACAGTTTGGCCGCTTGCGGACAACACGGCTAGATTTTATATATTATTAATTGGTCAAAAGTTTCAAGTATTTAAATGTGCAATTTTAGATTCGGTTAGGATAAAGAAACAGTTATAAATTTTCAACGACTAATAAGATTTTTAAAATCGTCGTGGTCGATTGATTAACCATCTTATAATTTTTCAAATCAGCTCGTCAAAATGGGATTAAAATGATGACTTATTCTTTAAAAATAATGATCCAACATACATGTCACCGTATATATATACGTCGATTGTATTTTCAATGCTTGGTTGTAAATGTGTATTGAGTGTAATAGTTCAAATACACTGAGAATACTTCGTTTAAAATATTTTAACACAAAACGATCACATTCAGCTTTTTTTCGTCCCGCTGCTAATTTGTTTGAATCTTTTTTTTTTTTGTTTACGTTCTGTTCTGCAGAAGCTGAAAAAAGTTGCGGAATACCGTCCTCAACAATCATTCTCCGCAGCCTCGAATTCTGTGTGAACCCCAACAGAGTTATATGTTTACAATTGCTGGTAAACGAGAATAAACTTTTGATAAACCGACAAATGATTTTCGGATAAACGCGAACCGCATGTCAAATAAATACGCAACGCGTTTTATGCAAGGCTGCTCGACCTCCCGCGATTTTGTCGGTTCGTTAAATCGCGCAATACATTCGACATCAACAGCATGCGGTGAGCATGCAGCTGAGTTTGCCTCCCTAAAAACCTTTATCGACGAGGTAAAGGCCGCGTGCGCGGTTTCCTGATTTCGTCTCTATTATTACAAACGCGCGAAATATTGATGTATAACGCTCAGCTTTATTGAAGCAGTGCGGCACATAACTGTAAACTACTGATGCAAAACGATTTTACAAAGTCCTTTGAAATTCCGAAAATCAAGAAATGACATTTTACAAACATTCATGAAATCTATTCAACAAATGACTGCGGTGGAAAATCAAAATTGATTCCATTTTTAATTCGAGCTGTATAAAAAAAAAATTTTTTCGCGATTAATTAAAAAGTAAACATTGTCGAGACTACTTCATTTATTCTTAATGAAAGGCCAAAAAAAAAAATGAAAATTCGATTTGTTTATTTAATAAATGTTTACACAGGTAAAAAATATTGGTTACCTATACGAGTCTAAGCTGTGATGGATTTAAAAAATAATGTTTTCAATAAAGTTGAGGAGTTTTTTTGCTTCATGAAGTCGTTAAAGTTAAGCAATGTTTGTCGAAACTTCCATTTTAACAAAAAGAATCCGTTAAAAAATATGGAAGAACTTTTTTTTTAAACGGCGTTTATTGCATTTTTAATAAGAAAAGAAGAAAAAAGTTGGCGTCTAACTCTTTACTAAAGGATCTCTTTAAAAGGTTAAGTTGGCGACTCGAAGTGAGTCCTAAATGTCGAAGAGCTGCGCTGGAAGGTCTGTGTGGCTTCCATGCAGATTGGCACTGTCTTGGCCGACCAACGGCAAAACCACAGCGCCAGCAACCGACCCGAAGAGCACGAGGATCTACTGAGAGGAGAAGAGGGCTTAAACTCAAAATTAGTTTGAAGATAAGCACAGTTGGCTAAGTCCGTACTGGTGCGAAGAGCCCGGCTTCCTTATCCCCACAGCGAGATGTCAAAGTCTTGAGTCTTGAATTTCGCACACGGTGCCAACTATGATGGCTACTGCTGCTTCTACTCTGCTTTGGCTTCTCTAGGGAAGAAAGGGAGACCTATAATATTAAGGAACATAATTTTGGATGTACAGTAGAGGCTATTTTTATGATGTTGTTTGTTCCTGCTGAACTCATATAAATACTGTCATCATAGTGAGTTAACGATATTGAAAATCTGGTGTTTAAAATGAATGCCACACGAAAAAATGGCTTGGTCAAAAAGAGAACTTGGTTTAAAAAGTTACCAAGAAATACAGCCAAGAATTCTTAAAAAAAAACTATCACGACATGCTTGGTTAACCTGAGCATAAAGATTGGTTTAGATTTGAAAGCTACCAGGAAATTCGTCGCAAGGTCAGATAAGAATTTGGTTTAAAATACTGCGAAGAAATTCTTCGTAAGCCCAGTTGAGAATTTGGTTTAAAAAGCTACCAGGAAGTTCTTCGTAAGTCCAGTTAAGAATTTGGTTTAAAAAGCTACTAGAAAATTCTTCGTAAGTCCAGTTAAGAATTTGGTTTAAAAAGCTACTAGAAAATTCTTCGTAAGTCCAGTTAAGGACTTGGCTACAAAAGCTACCACGAAATACTTGATAAACTGGACCAAGAAATTGATTACAAAGGATACCACAAAATACTTGGTGATTCCAACCGAGAATTTGGTTAAAATGCTACCACGAAATTCTTGGTAAACCTAGTTAAGAACTTGATTACAAAACCTATCACAAAATACTTGGTGACCCAACTAAGAACTTGACTAAAACGCTACCACGAAATTGTTGGTAAACACACTTAAGAACTTGATTATAAAAGCTATCACGAAACTCTTGGTGAGTCAATCAAATTATTGGTCAACATAAAAAAATACTTAGTACAATTTTTTACCAAGTTTTTACATGCTTCAACGAAGGCTTTTTCTCTGTGCACATAATAACCATATGGGTTAATGGACGGTGTTCAATATCCTGTGCTGTATTATAACCTGAAAAAATTTAACCCATTTTACGTCAAAGTATGTAATTAAATTTTTTAATTTATTTTATGTATGTGAATATAAGAATGCGAAACGTGTTATTATTTATACTTTGACATACTGTAATTTAAACTGAGGTTTCATTTTTATATATGAAATCAGTGTTTCACTGTCAAGCGTTTAAAACTGAAATTTGAAATGTAATTGAAATGCGTGAAAACCTTTTTTTGTTTCAATATTCCTATTACTTTCGTTACAAGCAGACTGTGAGTGAAGTGAAATCGTGAAATATGCACTTTCCCATTTCCAATATCTTTCTGACTTTGCGGCGTTGGTTGCGGACTGCCAGTGAAGTTTAATTATGGAAACTCCTAACCAAGTTAACTGCTCGAAATATGGAAATCCGGTTACAGAGAATCCGACAATAGTCTATTACCGCATCGTAAAGGAAATGCCATTTAAATAATCAACAGCGTTCTAATGCGATTATTCCCGGGAACGCCGAGATTACTCGTGAAGTATGCTTAATTATGAATGATAGTAACTAATCAGTCATTGTCCATCTAAGATTCTTCCTTAATTATCCTTCGAATAGCTGTAGGTAAAATAAAAATTGATAAGAGAATATATTACATTAACAAAATTAAATGACCGAATGGATTAAACCATTTAAGGTAGTTCTGTCGTGAAGGCAATCCAAACTCATATGCATGAATTTTTGACATGTTGTAAATTAGCTATTCAATTTTACTTGCACAAAATCTTGCAGGCTTTTACCGAGTATTTGAATGAACAATTAAAACTTGAAAATCGATCTTTTTGCACGACGCTCACGGGAGGGCTGGAAAAATTGATCTTTAAATCGAAAATTAACATACTTAGATCAAAGATATAGAAAAAATAAAAAGTACCACGGATTCGCAAATCATTCAGGAATTGATGCATCATGAAAAAAGGTGAAGTCTCCGGAATAATGTTTAATTGAACCAAGGACAAAGTGTACAATACCGGGCCAAATGACGTTTCCTAACCTAATTATCGTAAAAATGAAGTCAAATCCGCACTAAACATATCAACTATTTACAAATAGTCGTTTTAATTTGATTACGACAATATCGAAGGATTCTCGATTATTTTTGATATTATTATTGAGGCAGTCAAAGTTATGCGTATGATTATTTTTTAATGTCATATAGACTCTGAGATTTATGACTCCGGCGTACCGACAGAACTACCTTAAGCAAAAGTAAAACTACGCCAGCCGTCGAGCTTTCCGCATGTCCTTTGAGTTTAAAAAATTGGCTTGTATACATCACATTTAAAAGTAAAAAAAAATAGAAACTTGCACATTGCTTCCTCATTATTTTTTGCTATTTACGAAGCTACCTCCGTGAGGAAGTATATTAATCAATTTTGGCTTCCTCATAGAGGCAGCTTTGTAAAAAGCAAAAAGTAATAAGGAAGCAATGTGCAAGGTTCTACTTTGCATGCTTGTTTTAATTAGATAAATAAACATGTTGTGAATGCGCTTTTTCTATTTCGTTATTCCGTTATTTTGTTATTATTAGAGCGTTTCCAAAAGTAAATGTGATCACGTATATTTTTAAAAATAATTCAACATTCCATAAAATCATAAATTTCTTACAGTTCGTCACTAAATTATACATATATAATGGCTGAATATTGTTTCATTTATATACAAAATTTGAGCTCGTTATCTCAAGTTTTACAAAAGTGACAATACAGCGATAATGTCAATTTTTTAAAAAATTCACAATTCCATAAAATCTTAACCACTTTACCGATTCTAGCCAAATTCAATACCAAACAACATTGAGTGCACCTGTTCTTATAAACAACTATTTAGTAAAATAGACGGAATTTTACAAACATTAGAGCGCCCACCTACTTTTTTGAAAAAATTCAAAACGGCATAAAATCGAAATTTTCGCACACATTTTGTCGAAAATTGCTACCGTTGAAGAGGGTCTGCTCCTATAAATACACACACGCACACACACGCACATATACATACCGACATTTTTTCTAAATCAATTTTCTGGATGTTTTTGGACCATTCTGAGTGTCCTGACATGAAAATTGCGAAAAATAATTTTTTCATGACAACAAAGTTTCCTCTATGAGGAAGCAAAAAAGATTGCTGAGAGATTGTATAATATTGTAAAAATTGAATTACTTGGATGATTAAAGAGTTTAAGCAAAAGCAACATTACGCCTACTACTGGACATTCTACATGTCCTTTTAGTGCCAACAATTGGGTTTGCCACTTCCATAAATTGGACTATCGTGGACGCTCGAATACAGGCCAGAAGTTAAATTAACCATCCGTGCGACCCGACTTTGCTATTCGCGTCCTTTCGCCTACCGCTCTACGGGGGTTATTTAAATAATCCGATTAGCGAAGTTACGTGGCGGCTAATCCGTCATCGCATTTTTCTTTCGCTCACTCGCTCTCCTCTCTCGGTTCTGGCTCTCCTTCGTTATACCCGTTCACGTTTGGATCCAGTTACAAAGAGACGAGTGAGCTAAAAAGAGTGGTACTCTGTATAGAGGGGGTGGAAAATTGCTTTACTTTTCCCTCTGTCGATGAGGTACTCTGACGGCGCGCGGGGCTTTAAAGCCACGAATGGATTCAGCGGCAAAGAGAAAGAGGAACTATCGTGGTGCTTTTATGACTGCGATGATTCTGCCACTCGTAAATTCACAGATCCGGAAGCAGCGGCATCGTCGACCTCCTCGAGCTCAGAGTCACACCTCTATTCCTCTTTATCGCCGATCGTAATTTCGTCTCACATCGTTTCCTTTTCACACTTATATCCGGATCTTTATATCCCGGGAAATTAGGCCTTACTGACACCGACTCGTCTGTATCGCCGTTTTGTCTTCTACTTTGTTCGTCGAAACGTAAGGAATGTAGATTGAATGATTGAAAAAAAAATAATAGTGTGTTGTAAAGAAACCGAAAATCCCCGTGACCAATAAATTAAATACTTATTTATGGGATTTTCTACTTTGCTTATTTCTGTCTCCTGAAGGTGTAAAATACAGGATTTTAAGAATTCGTGTTCTGGACCTAATGAGATTTCTTTTAGGTTAGGAGTTTACCTCAGATATCCATGTGCCACTTGGTTGAGATTGGCTCATCATATGCTCAGGATATGTGTTTGAAAAATGATGTCGGTGAAGTTTGAAACGTTTCAAAGTTGAAACGGTATTGGACTGTTTCTGCCAGCGCCAGCGATGCCAAAACGGTTACTGACATGGTTTTTAATTTATTACTTAATGAAGGCGGAACTTGTCGATATTAAGATAAGCGTTTTCGGATGGAAAAAATCTTCCGGTCATTATAAGACCTCTATTCCTCTTTATCGCCGATCGTAATTTCGTCTCACATCGTTTCTTTTTCACACTTATATCCGGATCTTTATATCCCGGGAAATTAGGCCTCACTGACACCGACTCGTCTGTATCGCCGTTTTGTCTTCTACTTTGTTCGTCGAAACGTAAGGATTGTAGATTGAATGATTGAAAAAAAATAATAGTATGTTGTAACGAAACCGAAAATCCCTATGACCAATAAATTAGATACTTATTTATGGGATTTTCTATTTTGCTTATTTCTGTCTCCTGAAGGTGGAAAATACAGGATTTTAAGAATTCGTGTTCTGGACCTAATGAGATTTCTTTTAGGTTAGGAGTTTACCTCAGATATCCATGTACCACTTGGTTGGGATTGGCTCATCATATGCTCAGGATGTGTTTAAAAAATGATGTCGGTGAAGTTTGAAACGTTTCAAAGTTGAAACGGTATTCGACTGTTTCTGCCAGCGCCAGCGATGCCAAAACGGTTACTGACATGGTTTTTAATTTATTACTTAATGAAGGCGGAACTTGTCGATATTAAGATAAGCGTTTTCGGATGGAAAAAATCTTCCGGTCATTATAAGACCTCTATTCCTCTTTATCGCCGATCGTAATTTCGTCTCACATCGTTTCCTTTTTACACTTATATCCGGATCTTTATATCCCGGGAAATTAGGCCTCACTGACACCGACTCGTCTGTATCGCCGTTTTGTCTTCTACTTTGTTCGTCGAAACGTAAGGATTGTAGATTGAATGGTTGAAAAAAAATAATAGTGTGTTGTAACGAAACCGAAAATCCCCCCGACCAATAAATTAAATACTTATTTATGGGATTTTCTATTTTGCTTATTTCTGTCTCCTGAAGGTGAAAAATACAGGATTTTAAGAATTCGTGTTCTGGACCTAATGAGATTTCTTTTAGGTTAAGAGTTTACCTCAGATATCCATGTACCACTTGGTTGGGATTGGCTCATCATATGCTCAGGATATGTGTTTGAAAAATGATGTCGGTGAAGTTTGAAACGGTATTGGACTGTTTCTGCCAGCGCCAGCGATGCCAAAACGGTTACTGACATGGTTTTTAATTTATTACTTAATGAAGGAGGAACTTGTCCATATTAAGATAAGCGTTTTCGGATGGAAAAAACTCTTTCGGTCATTATCGGGAAAAAATCGGGCTCTCTGGAGTAAATTCCAGAGAGTACTCAGGAGTAAATTTAGGAATCCATGGTCAGTGTTGTTCCGAAGGCAAAATGAGTTGTACTAGAAGCTTGCTACGGTTGTTACTAGATGGTACTCTCGGGGAAAAAATGCACTAAAACGGTACCGACTGGATATATGGCGCGAAAATTTAAATACATTTTTTACTTAAATTATTGAAAACAAAAATAAACGAACATAGCAATAAATATTATTATTGATAAGCTTAGATAATAATGACTTAGTAACATTAAAAACGTAGTCTTCAAAATACGGCTCTGACAAGTTCCACTCTAAGTGCCTGACTTAGTAACAAATCACTGCATCTTCACCGATTGACAAGACCTCGGGGATGCTTATTCGGTACTAATGTTCGAAAAACTGTGTTTTCTGCATTATCTGTCGATAATTACGGGTGAAATTGACAATCGGTAAGCGCTGAAATGCAAAACTGTACTAAAAAGTACGGATAAAGTTGCGTACTAGAAAAGTGGTACTAGATTCGTCAAGGTGGTGATGGAGTACTGAATCAATCCGTATTGTACTGGATTCATACTTTAGTACTGACAGGAACAACACAATCCATGGTTAGGAAGATAAGGTATAAATGAGGTGAGTGTGCCTCGCGCTGCTGACTTATATACTGCTCGCCCCCCCCCGTCCGTGATCGCGCGTATTGTCAACGGTTGTTAGTGTTGGTGCGTCACACCTTCGTTCTCCCCTGTCACGTTATGATGTACAGTAGCCTCCCACTAAGTGCTCGCTCGCTAAGTGCTCGCCGAGGCGCTTTCCCCTCGATCGGGAGGCGTGAATGTTCCCCCACCAAGACTACGATTCTCTACCGAGCCCGGCCGATCGCGGACGAATGCGCCCGAGCCCTGTCGATTTCGGCCGAACGCGGCCCGAGCTCGCAGAATCTCTACGGAGAGGTGGTAACTCGCTAAGTGCTCGTTTTCACCCCTACAGCCCCGTAGGCGAGCACTTAGCGGGAGGCTACTGTACGTGGTCGGTCCTAAGCGAATATCTCGCAAGGGGTATGAGCCCGTTACAGTGTAGTGCAATCTCGCGTAAAAATAATTATGTCAAATTGTGATCATAAATTGACATATCTCAAAAAGTGCCATTTATTTTACTCAGTGCGTAGAACGCGGTTTTATGCACGCTTCGCGTGCGTCAAACGTCGTTTACACACCTCGTGAAATAAAATTTTGTACGATACTCATGCGAAAAGCGTTTTCTTAAGTCGTGTGATTGCAACACTCACTTTCGGCTCGTGCTGCAAATTCACACTCGTCAGAAAAAATTTTTTCGCACTCGTAACGTAATGTACTATTTTTAAACGCGTTAAGACAAAAAATCTTAGAAAACTTCAAAGCAATGTTGAGATCGTTTTGATGCCAAGTTTTTTTTACTAATTTGCGCACAATTATTGCGCGGAAATTCAATTGTACATTCGAAAAATCGAAATTAATTGTACATATCAAATTGTAATTTCATATCAATAAACGTGATGTCAAATCGATCTCAAAAGGGCTTTGGAAGTTTCTAAGATATTTCTTCTTAACGCATCTAAAAAATGACACTTTTTGATATATATATCGATTTGTGATCTCAATTTGACATAATTATTTTTACGCAGGAGTGATCGTTTTTGTATATTGTTGTAGGTGGCGAGTTTGCCAATTCTCAAGATATCAAGAAAATTGAATAGTATCAATATTAATGTTATCGTTGTTTAGAAAATTTATTCACGCTGTGTATAATCTTAAACCTGATTCAATAATGGTCTTCAAAAGCGGAAAAATTAGATCACAGAAAGCGCAAATTAAATATCTCAAAATTCGCAAAGATCAGTAAATGGAAAACGAAACGTTAATGTTGAAACTATTTGATTTACCCGACATCCTGGGTATTGGCCGATTCGTAGTCACCTACAACAACCTACGACGATTGAAAAAAAAAAGTTTGTGCCACGTCAGCTGACAATCAAATATTAAATTGGACAAAATTGGGGAATCCAGCTGATTTTTGAAGCCCCTTAACTTTTTTTTAGGGATATACAAAAAAAGTTATTATTATAAACCCCATTCAACTCGATAAATATTGTTACACATCCCCGAAGATATCCCGAATTAAAATTTAAACCGTTCCAACCAACACCGTTCGTTGAATTAAAATGGGTAAAATATGCCACCTTTTGAGGTTAATACAAGGGTCTAAGAACCTCAACTCACTCTGTACAACCTAATTGGAGGTCCAAACATAAGAATTTCAGTCTACCGTATACTTTGTTTACTCCATTCGGGTAATATCTGCCATTTTCGGAGGTTTTGACGAGTCAAAGGAATGGAGGACCTCCGTTTACCTCGTGAGACTGCTACATTTAGGTTTTGATGAGGGTCTAATTTTACAACTCGAGATGTACCATTTTTTTCATGTGTCTCCGTAACTAGTGACAACGTAACACTATTAATATTAATATCGTGTTTCCCAAACTTGTTATTAAAAACGTGAGAAAATTAGAGCGTATTGTGAATATAACGAGTTGAAACAGTTTCCAATTAAGCACAACGGATTAATTGCTTCTCGTTACCCGGGGATTCTCTTGAGAAACTCTGATATAGTTCCTCTTTCTCCGTCGTTGTGAATGAAAATTACTTGCGCACGCAAACGCTGCTGTGCAATTATTGTTGTCGACGTCACCTCGGATAGCAAGAGGAGCGTGCATCCGCGTCGAATCTACAAAGATATTAACCCAGTTGTGGCCAAGAGTCCATGATACCGAGGGTGGAAATAACGGGTTAAAAGTTGAAGAGCCGCAGTTGCATTATTACACTGCAGCAAAGATTCACACCCACGATTCCAATTAAAGAATCCGTTTGAAATGAATCTCATTGGTGTTGAATCGATATTGGCCTGGTCCTCAGCATTATGTACAGTTTCCTGACGTTTTTTCTCGTTCATCTGGGACTCACCTGCAACAAGAAAAGAAAAAAAGATTGTATTAGTGAAATGAGCCAACTCTGGGTATGAATAAAAGCCATACTCTTAGTTTTTAATTACTTTAGTCATTCCGTATATCCATTAATTTTTTTCATGAAGATGGTCTTTCAGGTATAAAAAAAAATCTTAAACTTATGCAATAATAAGATCCATTGCGCCATGTCTTTAAACTTTGAAATCTCCATAAATCTTTTAAAACGATCAAAGTAAAAGTTGATTTAGAAAAATAAATTTATTTATAAATTAATGGATGCGGAAAATGGGTTTCGTAAATTTATGGCTATTCGACAATTCAAAATCGAGACAAGATACTATTATCGTATGACTAAAAAAATTGCTAAAAGACGAAGAAATATATATATATATATATCCAAGAGATAAATTTCGAGCATTCCGAAGTTGGCGAGCTGATCACCCTACGAGGGTCCTCGAAGTGGGAAGACATAGACGAGTATAGGCGAGATACTTTTTGCATCGTGTGGCAAATGGGTCGATAACGTTTGTTTTATCCACGATACGAGGCGACTCCGTGTGGCTGGCTCACGTCGTTTATCAACGTCCAATCAACGTCGCCTGGGAAAAAAGCTTAGGTAAGCTCGCGAGCCTTTTTCCCTGGCTATTCTCTTGCTCACGCTCTGCTTTCTCTCTCTGGCTCTTTTTCTTTTTTCTTTTGACTCAGTTCTCTTTCACCCGCTGCCGCAGGACTCATATACCGTGCTAGACTCTCGCGAACCCCCGTCAAACCCTTTGCGTTTTTTATCCTTGATGGGAGACACGGAGGTTCCTTTAACCGCAACCTGCACAAGGGGTCATCGCACATCAGGTCAAAACGCCAAAGGCTTTTTCCCGAGAGCTTGAATAATGATATTATAATGTTATTGATATGACACTTACTACAGTTATTGTTATAATTGTTATGGTAAATATTGCATTATTACTAATGGTGAGGATATCATGTTACATATCCGCCCGATCTACATGAAGTTTATAGGACAGCTAACACGAATTCCTGATAGGTAGGTATGCATAATATTCGCGAAATACTATCCGCTATTGTTATCATCCAAATGGAAACAGTATAGAACTTTTTGGCGCCATGTATTAAACATGTACTTTACATATATATTTTTGTATACGGGTTTTATTACATTCCTTGCTGCCTTTGACATCAACGCTGTTACAAAAATCTGTATTAAAATTAATACAAAAGTGTTGGAAGTTTTTTTGCAGATACTGTATATGAAATTTTGTATACATCATAACATTTAGAGGAATATTAAAATTCAACGTTATTAAGATTTAATGTCAATATGACCATATGCATAAACTGTGCATTAAATTTGATAAACATGTATGATGAATTTTCATATGAGCGGTATCTGAAAACTCAAGCACATAAGTGTTGGAAATTTAAAGTAAACATAAAAACAATTTTAAAAAATAGAAAAATTATTCGGACATTATTTTTTCAAACAAATTATGTCATCAGAAATTGTTGGGTATTGGTTTTCGCCACAGAAAATTTTTCGCTTACACTGGGGTTTGAACCTACGACCTACCTACCTAAGTACCTAACAACGCACGCACGCTACCAACTACGCTATCAACGACTTAGTAATTTTGGATATCTAAATGGCATAAGAGTTGTATAACTATTATTCTTTCAAACATACTTATAATTGACATAACAAAATATTCAATTGATTGCAATCAGAGCGCGAAGTGGGTTGGAAATATTTTCAAGTGAACATAATTTTTGGACGAACGGAATCATTTTCACACGAGGAAGCTTAGGTATCCGGATTTTCGAAAAAATTATATCCACAGACCTGTGAAGTTCTAGCAACAAACATAAATCAAACATAAATTTGCAGCAAAACAGCGTGAGATGCTCCAGTGTTTAAAAAAAATCGATTTTGGAAATCTCGAGTATCTTATCAGGAGTCGATGCTAAGTAATAAGTGTTAGCGATCTAGTGCGGGTTTTTTTTTCGTTATTGGAAAATGTGTATTAAATTTCAAAATAGGTCACTAAAAATCCAAGAAATTCATGTTGATTTTCATGTACTAATATAGTAATGATTGATTTAGTAACCATGTGTTATAATTTTATATCACCGGATTGGTAAAATCCATACACGCATATTAAATTTACTGTGCAACTATATTAATGTTTATTTTCTATACCGAGTTTTGTAAATTTCTCACATGTTTGTGTCGCAAAAACACAAACATTTTGCAAAAAGTAGTACACCTATGTGGACAAAACTGCAAATACTTTGACGGGTATTTTTCAACATTAGTAACTGAAATTTTGATAACTTTGATTTTAAATTTAATGCGAGAATTTGTATTAAATTTCAAATCGGGCACTAAAATTCCTAAAATGCGTGTTGATTTTCATGTACTGATTTAGTAATTATTGATTTAATAATCATGTATTGTAATTTTTTGTCACCGGATTATCGAAATTCATTGATCTGTATTAAATTTATTATGCAAACATATTAATTTCGATTTCCTGTACCAAGTTTTACAAAATTCATACACGTTTGTATAGGAAAAACTCGAACATTTTTTACAGTGTAATGGTGGGGAAATCTATCTTAAATATCCACTCTATGTACGCTAATGCCAATTGCTTCCAATAGATACGCATAAGATTCTCCAAATATGGATATGGGGCATTCCAGCTGAATTTTTCATGCTCTTCTTATTCTGACCTTCATTAATCATTTTGACAATTTTTTATCAAAAAGTATTTTGAAAAAGAAGAGACACGTATTTTTTGTTTAGCGCAACGTCCAATATTTCCGACAGACGAATTTTAGTCAAAGTTTGAATTTTTCGGTATTTACTTTTTTTTTGTTCGTTAATATCTTGAAAATTAACAGTCCATAAACTGTCCACTATTGTTATAATTGCAGATTTATTCTGATACCCGTAATAACCTGAAACATATTGGAATATTAATAACGCAAGAATATAACCGTCGGGAAACTCGATTTCAAACGTGATGACTGAACAGCGATGGTCGCGCCACCTACGAAGTATTAATCTTGATTTAGCCATTACCGGAAACTGACTATGTGAGTCAATCGAAAAATTGCGAGTATAAAAGCCCGAGTATGAGCGAGGCTCGCTCTCTTGTTCCGGAATCTTCGTGCGAATATAGTAGCTCCGTGACTCTGTGTGAGTTTAAGAGTAAAGTGCGAGTCGAGAGTGACCGCATGCTCGAATTATTTAGGAGATATCGTTAGGGCTACAAATTGTTCAGATTCATAACGAGGGATGATAAATTTCCGAAATGTGTTATTCACAAAGTTAGTAGAGAACCGTTAAATAATTGAAGTTAGTTGGAAAGATGCGAGTTAGGAAGCGACCACATGGCCGAGATAAATGTAGAAGATAATTCTACATTTCTATAGGAAGTAAATACATAAAATAAGTTAAATATTAAAAGTCATATAAAATTAATTAATTAGAAATTTCAAGTTTACAAAACTGCGGAATAGAAAATTATTTATTACCTTGAAAAGATTAAACGCCGACCTAGGTCAATTTGTCATACTTTTCGAAGATGTAAACGAATGCGTCGAGCCCGCAAATTAAAAGCATCTTGTTTCTAAAAATAGTGAGCGATTGAATAACAGAAATGCGCGCTCCGAGCTGCGTAGGCCCTAGACGTACACACCCACTATCGAGCGGGTATTGTCCAGAGCGCGTTACCCAAACCTATAGAAAAGAAATCGTCGCGAAACCAAAAATTCGCTATCCTCGATAATTAAACGATTGTAATAGCACCGCGCTGCACGCGAAATGAGATCTGTAAACATGATAAAACGCGATCTTTCTTAAATCTACAAATGCCATTATTAAATTTTTAAATAAATTATATATTTTTCCCGTCATAAAAGTCTATAATTAATTCCCTCCCTGCTCGAGTTTCGAATTCTCTAAGTTTAATGTAATTGGCTAAATACCGTTACAAACCTTTGACATCAACTAATGCTGGGGACATCACCTTAAATATCCACCCTACGAATGCAAAGTGTATCGCCTAACGCCAAACGTTTTTAGGTATAGGTACACATAAGATTCTCAAAATATGGATATACTGTCCGCCATTATTGTTATTGTTACATTTTTTCTGCTATCCTCAATAGCCTTTGTTATCAGCTAGTAGTGAGGACAATCATCTAATATATCCACCTCATGTACGCCAAGTCTATAGGGTCGCTAACACCAATCATCATAATTTCATGATATTAACATCAATATTACATTTCGTACTGCTATCCTGCAGAGCCTTTGACATCAACTAATGGTGGGGACATCACCTTACATATCCACCCTACGAACGCAAAGTGTATCGCTAACGCCAAACGTTTTTTAGGTATAGTTACACATAAGATTCCCGAAATATGGATATACTGTCCGCCATTATTGTTATTGTTACATTTTCTCCGCTATCCTTAATAGCCTTTGTCATCAGCTAGTAGTGAGGACAATCATCTAATATATCCACCCCATGTACGCCAAGTCTATAGAGTCGCTAACACCAATCATCATTATGTCATGGTATTAACATCAATATTACATTTCGTACTGCTATCCTGCAGGGCCTTTGACATCATCTAATGGTGGGGACATCACATTACATGTCCACCCTACGGACGTTTGTAGGGTGACTAACGTCAATTGCTGACAGGTAGGTACGCATAACATTTTCATAATACGAATTATGTCGAGATTGAAGTCGGGAAGACATTCCCTGGGTAATTATATTCCACTATGATTCCTATGATGCATATAATGGATCATAGCAATTGAGATACAAAAACGATTTACGTTTTCAACCATCATGTACACTTTGTCTGCGCGTGAAACAAAATTTCCAAAAAATTCTGACACGACTTCGTTTAGGTTTCCTAAATGATGATTTGTTGGAAAACGCCCTCTGGGCTTATTCTTTAGAACTAATGGGTGGGGTCAAACTAGCGAATGAACAAAATAATGAACATCTGAATGTGGAATGGCCATCATTATGAAATACGCTATTTTAGCTATTCCTTATTTTGATTGCATTTTAATACACGGAGAATAAAAAGTAGTTGGACAAACCAATAAACGGGTTCCGACAACCACTCGAAAGACTTGAAATAGCGTCACTACTCAGTGGGTTATGACAACTATTCAGTGGGTTATGACAACTACTCAGTGGGTTATGACAACTACTCGTTGGTTATAGAAACTACTCGTTGGTTATACGAACCGCTGTGGTTGGTTATAGGAACTCGCTGTTGATTGCGCTACCTATTGTATTGGTGAAAACAGCATTGCGATTGGTTACAGAAGCGAGTTAGTTGCTACAACTATTCAGCGGTACAGAATATGCTGGAGATGGTTCTCCCAACTACTTTTTTTTTCAGTGTAGGATGGGGGTCGAAATAGCGAATGATCAAAATAGCAAATGGCTAAAATAGCGAATGGCTAAAATGGCAAATGGCTAAAATAGCGAATGGCTAAAATAGCGAATGGCTAAAATAGCGAATGGCTAAAATGGCGAATGGCTAAAATAGCGAATGACTGAAATGGCGAATGGCTAAAATGGCGAATGGCTAAAATAGCAAATGGCTAAAATAGCGAATTGCTAAAACAGCGAATGGCTAAAATTGCGAATGGCTAAAATGGCGAATGGCTAAAATAGCGAATTGTTAAAATAGCGAATGGCTAAAATAGCGAATGGCTAAAATAGCGAATGGCTGAAATGGCGAATGGCTAAAATGGCGAATGGCTAAAATAGCAAATGGCTAAAATAGCGAATTGCTAAAACAGCGAATGGCTAAAATTGCGAATGGCTAAAATGGCGAATGGCTAAAATAGCGAATTGTTAAAATAGCGAATGGCTAAAATAGCGAATGGCTAAAATAGCGAATGACTAAAATAGCGAATGGCTAAAATGGCGAATGGCTAAAATGGCGAATGGCTAAAATAGCGAATGGCTAAAATAGCGAATGGCTACAATAGCGAATGGCTAAAATAGCGAATGGCTAAAATAGCAAGTGGCTAAAATAGCGAATCGCTAAAACAGCGAATGGCTAAAATTGCGAATGGCTAAAATAGCGAATGACTAAAATATCGAATCCAAATATAATGAACATCTGAATCTAGAATAGCCATTATTATATAATTCGCTATTTTAGCTATTCGCTACCTTAAACCCCACTTAACTAATGTAGGTCCAACAGTTGAACTTTTAAACACCGACAAGGTTGATTACTTCTCTCAATGTCAGCGGTTGCAAAGCGACGAGGGTCCTTGTACGTCGGGTGTTACCGACCTTCCGGTGGTAAGAAGTTACTCCAGGTTTTCTGTGTTTTTGACGGACATATTGAAAATGGAATGCGGAGCAAAAAGGTATATTGAGAAACGGTGATATGGATTTAAGAAATACGAGAGATTATGGACGGCGCAAAAAAAAACGTACGAAGAAACGACAATGAAGTAAAACAAGAAATGCTAAAGTGGAAGGGAACAAAAAAACGTCGAAGGAAATTGAACGAAAGAAAAGGAGAAAACCTAAAGGCTGAATGTCTCGTCACAAACGAGCGGGTACTTGACGGAGAAAATGAGAGTAATGGATCCAAGCTAGGGAGCCGCAAAGGTTCGTTCAAAATGCTCCACGTTTGAAGCTTTCTCCTATCTCAAGCAGCTGCTTGTTCCCTTTAACCCGGAGGGTTTGGAAAATTGGCAACATTCAGCGACTTTCATTTATACGAGCGTATATAAATTTCGAGTGTACCGGCTGTCGGTAAGGTAGTCAACCTTTTCAAATCCAACCTCGTCACGCCAAAACTTTGTTTTCAGCAATGTTGAAAATTCTGGGCTAAAGTGATACAAACTACAACGACGTAAATGCGAATATCCTGTGTTTGCTGAGTTCACCATCTGAGACAAAATGGTACAAACAAAGACTCACGAAATGCACATAAAATTCAAGGCTCCGAAGCTTCGTCTTAGTCTGTTGACTCCCTGCGGCTCTTTTCAGAGAATTCTGTGGCTTGGTATGTGTAAATGTGATGGATGACGCAGCATTCGCGACAATTTACAATTCACCATGAAAACTTCATGCCTCGTTTTCAAAATTACACTTCATTTACTCGGAATAGTGAGTTTTCGTTATAAGGAGGATCGATTTGTTAGCGAGGAGTACAAGAAAAACGAGGGAACTGGGCAAGAAAACCGGGACGATGCTGTAGAAGGCGACTCGTCCTCCGTTCGTCATTATCGTCTTTCCATTTCCTTTGTCAGATCATTCAGTTCGATAGCACAGTATGCCCGGTCGGATCTTCTTTTTTTTACCACGGAGATTGTAAACGAGAACACCTCTTCGTTCCACTGCCTCTTTTTCGTCTCAAAGACGACGGAAGAGGCTGTTTTCATGGTTACGAGGCGGAAATGAGCGATAAGCTAAGGTGCTATATAACCTACAGTTATGGCAAATAAGAAAAGCGAAACCGAGGGTAAAGTTAAGTAAAGTTTACTTTATCACACTCTGAGAGAAATTCTCCTAATCCTAGCAACTACATCGAGAAAAAAATCTGACATTAGTAAACATTAACAATAGGTTTAAAAAAAGCTCAAACACGTTTTGGAGCTACAGTAATCATTTAGTAGTTAGCGTAACTATTTAAAAGACTGAAAAAAGTTGGTCTAGAAAAATAGTTGCATGGAAAAACAATTAATACTGATCTCTTGCTGTTGCCAGATCCACTTTGATTACTTCGAAAAGTTATTTTGACTATAACTTTATGAAGTATTCTTTGTCGTACTCAGAAAAATGGTGCTTATCTTAGAAACTAAACGGAAAAAAAGCATTCATGAACATTAATAGTAGGTAAATGAAACCTCAACTATGGTTTTTAGTTACTGTAACTAATTAGTAATTACCGTAACTATTTAAAAGATTGCAAAAATAGTTGCATGGCCAAATAATTAATAATTGTCTCTTGTAATAGCCAGAACAATTATCATTACTTTCAACGTTATTAAGTAGCGACTATAATTATCTCGGCGTCGGAGTTTTGCTGATAGTTTTGAAAACCTCAAGGTAATGAACTCAATGAAGGTTTGTGAATGGTTCCCACAGGAAACAGATACCGCATCGCGAGGCGAGTTTTACTTGCGAGTTATAATCATCATAACTAGACAATGCTAAGTCCTAATATTTAGTTTTAACTTAGCAGGATGTAAAAAAAAATCACAATTCATGTTATAATCTTCTATTGTTCGATGCAAATTGACTGCCAAGTGGAGTATTAATGTACGAGCACTTTCTGTAAGCGGATTACCGTCAAAGGCAATTTGGTCTTTGTTTTAATGGTTGGTACTTCACAATTGTTCGATCGAGCTTTTTTCAACAACTGGCATTATTAATCATTCCATTTGATCCCTCGCAGAGGAAACTTTGATTATTTCTCTAGACCCATACATGCGACTAAGATTGATAGGTATTGCATTTGAGTCGAATCAATAAAGCAGTTCAAAACGTTGTGACTTATTGTTAGTTACGTTCTCCCTTTTAATCCTTATAACCCGAGAACGGATCGACGTATTAAACAAAAACTTTTTATGTGAGTGAAGCAGGTTCTGACTATTCCCGTGAAGAAAAATATTAGGGTTGCCCAAAGATACCTTAGGGCCCTATCGGGCTTTAATGTGGATACCATAAAAGGGAGTTCCATATCACTCCCAATTAGGGACCTCCTAAGGAAACTGTAGGGTTTCATGCCGGTATTTAATGGGGCTATATTAGGGCAATTAATTCAGGGCCCAGTCAGGATTAATCATGGCACCAATAAATAAATCAATAATAATTTCGCCACGTAAGGGCCTCATAAGGCAATTCTAGGTTTCCATGGCGAAGTTCAATAAGGGCTTGATAGGGTAATTACTTAAGGGCCCACTCAGGCTTCATCATGATACCAAGTAAACTAATTAATCATAATTTTGCCAAATAAGGATCTCATAAGGCCATGGTGAAGTTTAATAAGGCCTTGATAAGTTAATTAATTAAAGGCCCAGTCAGGCTTAACCATGGCATAAAGTAAACAAATCAATAATAAAGTTGCCAGATGAGGATCTTATATGGCAATCCGAGGTTCCCATGGCAAAATTGGTGGTCACCTATCCAACTAATGACCGTCAAAGTCAGCCAGGTGGTCACCCATTCTAGTACTGGCCCTCAGGTCAGTCAGACAGTCACGCACCTAGATACAAAAGAACTAATTCATGCAAACGATCAAACAAGCAATTTTGTGGAATATAATTATAGATGACAACAACGATACTATTCTATATATCCCTATTCGATATAAGCAATTTCTGTACAAAAATAACTAAATGTGCTTTTATTTTTACACATCAGACGCAGTCATGTAATCTATCAAGTTCTGACTATATTACACTAATTTTATTTCATATTTCCTATTACAGTCATTCAAATACACAAAAAAATTACATATTCATATGATTTGAATGGCCAAGAGAGCTAAGGCGCAGCGCAACTACACCATCCGGAGGGTTCTAGGTTCGATTCCCGTCAATGTTAAAGAAAATGTAATATGTTTTTTTCAGCGATTAATATGTACCATCGTGTGGAGAAAGACGAAATATCTAATTAAAAGTGCAGCATTACTCAACTAAATAGTAACAAATATATATTTTTTAATGAAATTTATTTGTTATTTTAGTAAGGTCTTAATAGGGCAGCCTTAAAAGGTCCTCATTATTTTTCGTTTAAAGGCCCCTAACATTTAGCCTTTAAAGGTCCCGAAGAGAAAAGCGTGACCATCATTTGCGAAACCCTATGAGGCTTCCACATAAGGCCCCTAAGAGAATTAGGGAATATTATTCGGGGCTTTGCAAGAACCCTGATAAGATTTCTTCACGGGTTATAGTACATTTTTTAGAATCGACAGAGCCGTTAATGGTATTTTATGAAAATTAATATATAAAAAAACAAAACGTGTCGTAAAAATTTTCTCGAATGGAGCTACGCTTGAGATTGGTTGGTGTTAAGTTAGTCAATGTTCTACTTTGCATCAGTTTTTATTTTTGTTAGTGCACATTTAGTATTTTCCGAGATTGTAGGACTTTAGGAAGTAAAAAATTGCCCGCTAGTTAAATAACGATCGATGTAAGCTTACTTTCCTTGTAGTCGCGTTATAATGTGAGTATGACTACAAGCTTATAATTTAACTCTCAACTGCTCTGCAATATTCGAGCGACCATTCTCGTAAGATTTGGAGGGTGGGGTGTCTCGACTAACGCTCGTATAATATGACACTTATAATTTGTAACTAGCTACGAAGGTATGGAGGGCAGAAGAGAGGTGTTTGGGGGTGTTAACGGGACAAAATTACAGAGGCTAAAGTTTCCAACGGAATATTCTTGACACTCCCTATCGCAAATACTCCAGAATACACATAATCCGTGAATCGATAATGACTATACACTGTTAAAAATAGTTTCGAATTTATATTAACGAAAATTTAATTTATCACCTGTTAGATTAAATTTAATACAAGAGTGTATTAAAATTATATATTTTTACATTATATTCTCAAATTGTTATAAGATTTTGTAAAAAATACGGTAATTTTACATTTCACTTGCATCCCATTAATATACTAGTTTATGCTGAATCCCATTCTTAAATGGAATTAAATTATATATAAAATAAATGGAATCATTAAATGCAATTTGTTAGTCCAGCAAACCAATTTTTTAGGTTAAATAAATATTTGTTAGTCCAGCAAACAAACTTTTTAGGTTAGCAAATACGACTTTCTGTCAGCTGATATTTCTGTGGCGAGATGTAATATCGCTACGACGATGTGGAGCAATAAAATTCTGAAAACTGACGAAATCTCCATTAGCCAAATATTTTTACTACGTGACAAATATTTTCAAAACCGCGTGACGTAAAGCAAAACGTGAGGTGGAGCGATGAAACAAAATCAATATCTCTGTTAAAGCATTAATAAAGTTCTTGCACATTAAACGCGTATTTCATCGTGTTGAGTATACAACACATATTTTACATCATACTTTCATATAAAATATGTTGGAAGTTTTTATTTGCAATTATTGCGAATATTAAATTTGCAATTGCGGTAGGAAATTAATCAGTACTATACTAAAAAAAAAATTGTGAAAGATGTATTAATCACGTAAACATTTTAATTTTACAACATTTAAAAAATATTAATAATAGTAAATACCCGAGCAGCTATAAAGTATTAGCTATTAATTTCTTAGGCGATGCAACTATTGTTTTTATCGTATAGCTATAAAATATTTGTAACGATAAAAAAATCTATCGTAAAAAAATCTGCTTGACATTTAAAATACCAATACTGAAATTTTTATTGTGTAAAATGATGTAAATTTAATGTACAATTCATGTATGGTATACTGAATAGTAGTGCCAGTATATTCAATTCTTAAATATTATTATTATTATTTAGGGTTGTAAGCCTCTATTATTTTATTTTATTTATCATGTAATGGATTTAGTAGTTGTTATTCTTCAATCATTATCTACAATTTCTATTTTTTAAATGTTCAAGCTTTGAAATAACTGAAAAATTACATATCATCAAAGTAAATGGATTGACGACATATAATAATGCATTGAAAAATAAATAGAACACTGTATTTCTTCAATATTTTTCTTTGAGTTTTTCAAAAGATTAACATTATTTTATAAGCGCTGCATATTAGTTATTCTAAGATTATAACTCTAAAATTAATTGCATGAGGCATTTTTATTTCACAACGTGATGGGGGTTTCCAATGTTTTTTTATCGGTGTACGTGCATGGACTTCAAATGAATAGCTATTTCATCGACCGATACCGGATTTTCCCTGAGTGTAATACATGCATTGAGAGTTATATTTAAGGATAAAATGTTAGCTACATGTGTATTGCGCATAATCAATCAACACCATTGACCGTTAAGCTCTTTTACGTTTGTAAAAGTGGAAAGACATCAATTTGACGACCTAATGGTACACTTCGAATATCTTCAATAGAGTTCCAGCTGAATAAAATTTCCTGAGTGTGATAGATGCATTGATACTTATATTTTATATTTAATGGTAAAATTTTAGCTACATGTGAAATACGCCAATTTAATCAACTACATTGACCGTTAAGCTCTTTTACTTTTGTAAAAGTGGAAACACACTAATTTGACGACCTAATGACACACTTCCAGTATATTCAATATTGTTCCAGCTGAATAAAATTTCCTGACTGGCATTTATGCATTGATACTTAAATTTTATATTTAATAGTGAAATTTTAGCTACATGTAAAATGCGCCAATTTAATCAACAACATTGACCGTTAAGCTCTTTTATTTTCGTAAAAATAGAAACACCCCAATTTGACGGCCTAATGATATACTTCAAGTTTCTTCAATACAGTTCCAGTTGAATAAAATTTCCTGAGTGTTTTTTTTATATTTAATTATATATTTTATTAATATTTATATTAAATATAAAGTTTGATATTTAATGGTGAAATTTTAGCTACATGTGAAATGCGCCCATTTAATCAACTACATTGACCGTTACGCTCTTTTACTTTTGCAAAAGTAGAAATACACCAATTTGACGGCCTAATGATATACTTCAAGTTTCTTCAATACAGTTCCAGCTGAATAAAATTCCCTGAGTGTTTTTTTTATATTTAATTTTACATTTTATTAACATTTATATTAAATATAAAGTTTTATATTTAATGGTGAAATTTTAGCTACATGTGAAATGCGCCAATTTAATCAACTACATTGACCGTTAAACTCTTTTACTTTCGTAAAAGTAGAAACACACCAATTTGACGGCCTAATGATATACTTCAAGTTTCTTCAATACAGTTCCAGCTGAATAAAATTTCCTGAGTGTTTTTTTTATATTTAATTTTACATTTTATTAATATTTATATTAAATATAAAGTTTAATATTTAATGGTGAAATTTTAGCTACATGTGAAATGCGCCCATTTAATCAACTGCATTGACCGTTAAGCTCTTTTACTTTTGTAAAAGTTGACAATTTGACGGCCTAATGATACACTTCAAGTTTCTTCAATACAGTTCCAGCTGAATAAAATTTCCTGAGTGTTTTTTTTATATTTAATTTCATATTTTATTAATATTTATATTAAATATAAAGTTTGATATTTAATGGTGAAATTTTAGGTACATGTGAAATACGCCCATTTAATCAACTACATTGACCGTTAAGCTCTTTTAATTTTGTAAAAGTAGACAATTTGATGGCCTAATGATACACTTCAAGTTTCTTCAATACAGTTCCAGCTGAATAAAATTTCCTGAGTGTTTTTTTTAAATGTTTTATTTTATATTTTATTAATATTTATATTAAATATAAAGTTTTATATTTAATGCTGAAATTTTAGCTACATGTGAAATGCACCAATTTAATCAACTACATTGACCGTTAAGCTCTTTTACTTTTGTAAAAGTAGACAATTTGACGGCCTAATGATACACTTCAAGTTTCTTCAATACAGTTCCAGCTGAATAAAATTTCCTGAGTGTTTCTTTTATATTTAATTTTATATTTTATTAATATTTATATTAAATATAAAGTTTGATATTTAACGGTGAAATTTTAGCTACATGTGAAATGCGCCAATTTAATCAACTACATTGAACGTTAAGCTCTTTTACTTTTGTAAAAGTAGACAATTTGACGGCCTAATGATATACTTCAAGTTTCTTCAATACAGTTCCAGCTGAATAAAATTCCCTGAGTGTTTTTTTTAAATATTTAATTTTATATTTTATTAATATTTATATCAAATATAAAGTTTGATATTTAATGGTGAAATTTTAGCTACATGTAAAATGCGCCAATTTAATCAACTACATTGACCGTTAAGCCCTTTTACTTTTTTAAATGTGGAAACACCAGTTTGACTATTTATTGTTACAGTCCGAATATCGTCAATACAGTTTCCCAGCTGAACAAAATTCTTCGATACAATTCATTTCGCCACAGAGTAGGTCGAGGCCGATTTATAGTTACCAAACGAATCGAATAACGGCAGCGTTGGTGGTGCTGGGGAAATACACAGAGGTAATAGCCCGGTACGGTAATTGCCGAACGTTGAAACTTGAACGTGCGTTCGCACGCATCAACCCCTCAGACTGACCCTCGTACCAGTTCACCAAGTGGTCACGAGAATGTATGCATCTACTCTATACATTTCGAGCCAAAAGCTTCTACTCTCGTTGACTATTTCGACAGATACATATTACATGAGCACACGTGTATACACGTTGCTGCATATATGCAGACCACAGTTCTGTGGAGCCGTACATTGCAACTCGGGAAAAGCAATTTAGCCAGTGGTTTATGTGAAAGTGTTGAAAATATGTTATTCGCAAAGTTATCCCATATTGAGCATATCGAGGCAATGATTTAATTGTATGAAAACCATTTTTTGATTTGTAAATTCTGATGATTTCTTTAAATCATTCATCCATTGTTATTATAATTTTACTAAAATAAAATGAGTATTGAAATAAAATATCATACAATAATATTACTAGAAAATCTAAAACGCTATATTTTTTGTAATTTTTATATTTTTTATCGTTCTTTAATCATTCATTTTGCTTCCTCATAGAAGAAGTTATGTTTCCGTAAACAAATTATTTTTCGAGATTTTAATTTCAACATCCTTAAAACGGATGTATGTGACGATAAGGATGTTAAGAGGATAACTGGCGCAATTATTGGGCGATCGAGCTGAAACTTTTCACGCGAGTCGAGTTACCACTAAAGTTGTTTGGTACTAAATTTGCCTCGTGTCGGTTAAAGCATCAAAAAGTTATGAATATGTACTTTTAAATAAATTACACATCCTACATGCTGCCGATGACGCAAATATCGAGCTATCGTATTGGATTTCGTTCGAATCAGCAGACGGGTTAAAAATTCATGAATATAGTATATTTGTTTCCTCATTGTGGAAGCTTTGATATGGTGAAAACAAATTTTTTCGATATCACGTCAGGATATTCAGAATCCAAAACTTCGAGCATTAGAAATTTGACGACTCTTTGAATTTTTAGAGAAACGTTTTCCGAACATAAACAAAGCTGCAAAGTAGAACCTTACAAAGCTTCCTCTATAAGGAGGCCAAAATTGATTAACATACATTCTCATAGAGGTAGCTTTGTACAAAGCGAAAAATAATGAAAAAGTAATTTGCAAAAGGTTTTACTTTGCAGACATCTTTAATTGATGTTGTAATTACAAAATAAAATGGAGCGGCAGTATAATAAAACTACAAACATTTCAGAGCATGTAAAAAGATCTTTTTTTTTAAACCCAGAACTGTCGAACACCAGTTGAGCACAGCAAGATATATTATGTTGGAGGACGCGACATCATCTATGTAGATCGTTCTAGTGGAGAAGTGCAAGGGCCAATTTGACCATCATCGCTAATTGGATGGTTCGAATTGTCAAAGGCTCGAGGTAGACAGGCGCCAAAAGCGGTAGCAGCAACAACAACAACAAGAGCAACAGCAGTTTGATACTAACAGAGCAACGCCTGCGTTCCATTGCGTCCATCTCATTACTTACACGGAGAGAAATCCGTATGTCGTTGTAGGAAAACTTCATTTGCTACGCCTTTATCTGCTGCCGTACACGGAAAGAAATGTTTGGTTGTGACAACTACGTTTTCCATTTGCTATACACAATGTCTCAAAAATTAGTTGCCTCAACCATATCGAATAGTAACCTCAACTATTCACGATTTGTTCTCGCGAGATTAGTGAGGTTAACCAACCCAATAGTTGGGACTACCATTCGAATCGTCGGTATGACCATTTGAATCATCGGTATGACCATTCGAATCGTTGACACTACCATTTGAGTTGTAAGGGAAATAGAATAATGATTGGTTGTATCAACTCATTTTTTGGTTATGGCAAATAATCATTTCTTTCAGTGTAGCAATTCAAAATGCCCTTGTAACAAAAATGATGTACCGATAGCGAATAAATGTATGCTATGGCCACAAAAAATGTAAGATTGTAAATAGTTTGCTGATCTAGCATCGGAATTGCTGACATAACAAACTATGTGCTATCGTTGCATGTTTGATTTAGTAACGGAACAAAAAAAGGTTTGTAATGTTAGTAACTCAATCATTTGCTATGGATACACGGTGGTTGTTTGCTATTTTGACGCAAAATTTGCTCTCAATAGCTAGAACTGCAGCTATGTGAATGTAGAGCTATGAACATAACTACTAGTGCGCGTGATTTTAAATAAATTGCTGCACGGAAAGAAGAAAGTACCGGTTGTGGCCACTGTACCGGTTGTGGCCACCCCCACACTTAAATACGTTTTTCGTGGCTATTTTAATTCTGTACCTGTATTTAATCATAATTTTTCATAACGTTGTGTATTTTGGAAACATTTATCGTCATTTTGACGTCCGTTCGTCTCCATTACAAAAAGTACTGTGTCAGTAATTAAAGTATCATCAGCTGATTCATCAAATTGTCAACTCCTTACGGAATTCGACAAGATTTTGACGAAAGCTCTAGATACATATTCGGATTATATAGTTGGCGAATTGCATGCAGCTTTGCACATATCAATCTTAAGAGTCATCACTGCAAATGTTGATATACTAAAAGTTTGAAATAAAGCTATACATTTATAAAAAATACGATGGCCACAACTGGTACATGGAATAAGCATGTTGCCCCGGATATGGCCATGATAATATAATCATTATTTTTTCGTTAATTATTACACAATCAATTCATAAAGATTCGTAAAGAAGAAACAAAAAAACGAAAAAACGCTAAGAAAAATATATCCTTAGAAATGTAGAGTAAACAAGAAGGTAAAGCGGTGGAACACCTTTCATGTTGAAGATTCCCATTATTATGCAATGCAAAAATCTACTTTCGGAAAGAACTCTGGTAAAAATTAAAATAAAAGTGTAAAGAGTAAAACATTAATATAATGTATGACTATTTGTGATAAAGAAAACTGCTACGAAAAAGTGCAAAACGATCGAGACGAATGTCAAAAAAGGTTAGTTAGGTTCACAGATGGCATCTGTGCTTTAAAGACATTTTCGTGTAGAGGAATTGGATGCTTTCATAAGAATACGATTTTGATTTATTAAACACACTTTAAAAAATGTTTGAAGTACAATGAATATTGAGTTATTCTAATTTTAAGCATGGCCAAAATCGGTACATTACTGTGGCCAAAACCGGTGCATAGGTGGCCAGAACTGGTGAAATGGCTATGCTCCTACTTTTTTCTATTTTCCAGTGTTTTCTCGACACATATGAAGATTTTAATCCTAGAAATCTGAAATTATATTCTTCTCAGATATGAAAAGTATAGGTCCAAAATAATTTTATGATATTTGGTCCCAATCACAAGTACTTGAAAATGGGAAAATTCTTAAAGTCGCCACAACCGGTACTTCTACCCTATCGGTCCCGACAACCAATCGAAATAGAATAGCGCTAACTACTCAGTCGGTTAAAGAAACTATAAACTCGTTGGTAGAATATCGATAGTAACAAGGACCAGCTGAGATCGTAACCTCAACTCACCGGTTGGTTGGCGTGACGAATCATTTGGATTGGATAGCAGCCGTGATAGTTGCAGGACTCAAGTTGTTGGTCATACGTACTATTTTTGCTACCAATCGAAAAAAGTTGAGACTACAATTCCGATTTAGTTTCAGTGACTAACCAAAACTACTTTTTTTCTCTCCGTGTGGGGTAATGGTTCAAATAGGAAAGCAATTCAGAATGTAATGGTTCTCCATTTATCTCTCGCTATCTTCTACTTCCACTGCTATTATGTCATTTAGATTTTCTAAATCAGCAAGTACTCGGTAGCACAGTCGGTAGCGATAACGTTGTTAGGAAGTTAGGTACGCAGGTCGTGGGTTCGAATCTCGGTATAGGTAGGAAATATTTTCTTCGACAGAAACCGCTTCCCCCCATCCACTACTACTGACAATGTCTCAATAAATAATCCTCGAGACGATAAATATGTATTTCTATTTTTAATTCAACAATTATATTGATTCATTAGTTTGCTTTGGCTTACGCGAAAATCAATAACGTACGGATTACATTGGTTTGGTTATGCTAGCAAACAACGCGTTTATTCTAACAAACGATTTGCTACTATTACATGTTATTTGCTATTGAAACAAATAATTTAATGCTACGACAGTAAATTAATTAAAACCGGAACAGCAAATGCTATTTGTTTGGGTAGCAAATCAAACGGTAACAAACCACATTTGTTATGATAACGAAAACTTATGTTGTCACTACCCGAGCAAAAATTTGTTCAGGCTGGGATCCGGGCCACATCAAATATGCCTTATTCGCATATTGCGGCCCGGATAAGGTCACCTTATGAGGCCGCGATCAGGCATCTAACGGCATTCCAGATCGGGCCATGACCAGGCAATTGTTCCAGGCTGGAGAAGACGGCCAGAATACGGCTATGATCAGGCGATTGATCCGGACCGGAGAAGGCGGCCAGAATACATTAATAATAACATTTTTTCTTTTAGCAGCTCGATTATATGGCGCACTTCAGGCTAGCCAGTTTAATCTGATCAGGCGTAACTTACTCTTACCTTATCGGGTCGTGATGCTAAAAACTTCAGGCTAGCCAGCATAATTCGATCAGGCATACCTTACTCTTACCTTATCAGGTTATGCTGCTAACAACTTCAGGCTAGCCTGATTAGAAATGTAATATTAATATATTATCCGCCTCAGATAAGGGCGTGATCCGGTTATCCCGATCAGGCATACCTTATTGTTACCTGACCCGGCCCTGAAATAACATCGGGCCTGGACAAATTTCTGCTCGGGTATTTCAGCAAATAAAATTCTCTGCAGGAGCATGGGGAATGTTATGGCAACACACATTTTTCTCTCCGTGTACATATACAAGTGAACTATCGGTGTAACAGCGAATATAGCAGTTGAATGTGATAGGAAAAGCTTTGGCAAAGGTACGTGGCAGAAACAAGGAGCACGTACGCATATAAACTCTCGTATGCGTTTCGGTATACAAAAAGTAAAAGACTACTGGTGCTGCAGCCGGATTTTCATTGTTCAGCTTGGACGTTCAGGTAAAGACGAACAGGTATCTGGAACGAAGAGGATTCGAGAGGGAAAGGTATAAACGACTTTTCAGATACATGCATTAAACTATTTTTTTTAAACAACAACAACAACAAGAGCAACAACAGGTTGATACTATGAAAGTAACGCCCGCGTTCCATTGCGCCCATCTCATTACTACACATACACGTGAACTATCGGTGTAACAGTGAATATAGCAGTACAATGTGATAGGAAAAGCTTTGGCACCGGGTGTGTGTCAGAATGTCCAGCGCAGACCAGAAAAGAAACGATTGCGCAAAGGTTCGTGGCAGAAACAAGGAGAACGTACGCGTATGAACTCTCCTATGCGTTTTGGCATACAAAAAGTAAAAGACTACTGGCGCTGCAGCCGGATTTTCATTGTTCGGGTTGGACGTTCAGGTAAAGACGAACAGGTATCTGGCACGTAGAGGATTCGAGAGGCAACGGAATAAACGACTTTTCAAATACATACATTCTGGTATACAGTACTACAGTGCAGGGCTATTCACCTGTTCTGTACGCGACAATGGACACGAGTGTGGATGCAGTTGCGCAGGGGAGTAAAATCGATGATTGGAAAGTACCGAATGCCGGTCATTGAATCGAGGCTGAATCGATTGACCATGCGTACAGTCCAGTGAACTGTGTACGCTTATTTGTACAGCTATTGGCACCCACCGGTGAATGCATGTCATTGGGAGCATCATTTGAAAACTTGATCTGGAATAATGGATCCATATGACTATTTTTTTGGCATTAATTTTTTTTTCTCGAATAGGACATTTTATTTTCATTTAAAAAAATTCTTTATGAAGTTTCCGTGTCAGAATATACCAAATGGTGTATCGCGACGAGAAAAATAACAAAATTTCTGGTTTTATGTGTGTACGTGCAGATTTCGGTATTAAAATTCTAGCTCTCATAATTTTGCATATATCTGGTTTAAATTTGTCACACGCACGGAGAAAAATAATCGGTTACAACAGCATGAGATTGCTACTGCAGCAAAAATCATTAGCATACACAGTGACAGCAAAAGTACTTCCTCGTACAGCAATATTTATTTGCTGTATCTGATTTGCTACAGTAGCAATAGCAATTTTCTATTGCAGTAATAGCAGTTTGCTATTACAGCCATTGTAGTTTGTTGGCAGCGCAAACTGTTTGCTGTTGTAGCAAAAGTACTTTGCTAGCAGCGCAAGCAGTTTGCTGTTGCAGCAAAAGTTCTTTGCTAGCAGCGCAAACAGTTTGCTGTTGCAGCAAAAGTATTTTTCTGGTAACACAAACAACTTGATGTTACAGCAATCAAGCGTCGCGGTAGCGACTCGACGCCAAGTTAAAAAAGAAATTAATGTTGCCTTCACACTACGATTTGTCTGTCTGACTGGACGGGCTGTTACTCCTGGTAGTGATTTCCTAAGAGCGCAAACGCGTTGGTGAGAATGAGATGTTTGGGCTTCAGGCGCGGGTTGGACCATCTAATTTGACGTACAGTTCAAGATGCTCTTGTATTAGTACTCGCAACAGAGGACTAACATTTTTCGGCAATCGTTTAGCATAGGTAAGGTCGAGTATTTCATGCAATGACACGTAAAGTTTCCAATACGGATTACTTTCCGAAACTAAATCCCCAATGATCACCCCGAATAGTTTCACGGAACACGTCGTTTCTGCAGCTGTCATTTTGAACTTCGAACTTTTGAAACAGTTTACACTTATAACTTCTTTGTATAACGTCTTCACTAATGCCCCACGCTTTGAAGAAAGATCGCAAGGATCCCGGCGCTTTTGGTAAATCCATCGTCAAGACAGAATACGCTGACGACACGAAGTGGGCATAAACGAACTTCACACTAACAAAGCAGTATTGAAGATAGATCGCGACAGAATAATGGCGCTGCGCATAACGTGTTAGGATGCGCAACCCGCCTTTTTTGCAGCAGCTCATTTGCTGGCGGAACTTTCTTCGATTGGTTACGCTAACAATTTAAACGAATTCGCTCGAGTGCCAAACTTTTTTTGTGGTAGTAGCAAATGTTTGTTTATATGCACAAATATTTCGATAAATGAAACGTCGTTGCTATAGCAAATATTCAGTTGCTAACGGTGCGAAGCCCTTTTTACTAATTTGTTTTTCCAGCAAAATGTATAAGTTCCACCAACAAATCATTAGTTGGGTCTGCAAGTAATCTGGGAGATGCATTTTTCGTTTCCGTAACTAACGCTTACTTGCTGAGAGACGAAATTAGCTGCTGCATGAGCTAAATGAAAGGCTATTGCAGCAAAATAGACCTAGCGAACTAAGACTAGCTGAAATAACAAAATTATTTATCTCCGTGCGAGTGAAGTATCGTTAATTACGATTTGGGATTGTGTTTGGGGTGAATTAGTTAATAGTTCCGCATGTTACAGCATTTCCTATTTTTTTGAAAAACGCTTTTCGCTCTGTAACTTTTACAAACGTTGAGATATCTGGCTTTTATTTTTCACACATATGGAGTAACTATTTTCGGTATTGAATTGAAATGACTATTAAAACAGTTTCGTTCAATTTCTAAACGGTTGACGGTTGGACATTTCTTTTTTTCATTGACCGACGATAAAGGCTGAACGACTATATCGAACCCGAGACTTTGATGGATCTCCTCCGATGTGATGGATGAGAAGTTCATGGCTTGAAAATGACGTCTGAAAGCTCATCGATGTACGATACAGCTATGAAAACTCCATTGTCATGACTTATCGTATAATAAGAAGTATAATTGCAAGGCTAGTATGAAAGTTCACGTATTAACTATCTGCCATTCCTACCATTAGGAGCAGTGGTCATAGTTGCGATGAAAATGAGTGGAAAAGGGCAATTTAGAAAAATCTACTTTCAAAATGATTATGTGTAAACGAGATTTTACTTCATCACATTAATAATACGTAAGATGCATTGCTAATTGAATTCCACTGGCTATCAAATTTATTCCGATCTTTCCATTCAAGATTTATAAAATTGTAAAGAGTTAATAGTTGTCACTTGAAATATACCGTGTTAAATCATAGCACTTAGTCGATCAACGCGTTTATATTCTTGTTTTTTTATTATTTTGGCGCATAAATTGATAATAAATTTGATACGAAATGCATACTCTGAAATAGGACGAGTGTCGTATCAGGGGACGGAGAGAAGAGGAGCTTGGAAGTTTCCAATCCCTAGAGGTTTCCCCCCGAAGCTATTCGATCCCCTTTTGAATTGGTCATTCGACCGCGTACCCGCAGGCGATTTCCCGGATTTTGGTTCCAGAGAGTGGTGATCCTCTTCCTTCCTTTGTCAATACTTGGCGAATATATACTGTTTTGTAGTGTAGATGGAGCTACACGACCCGGTGGGGGTGAAAGCGCAGAAGGAAAGGTGAATGGCGAATATATATCAAGACTAAGAGCAAACTCGAATAGAGGGAACTGTCGATACTTCGAGGGAAAGTGAATGACGAGAATTTCGTGATACTTCGGATGAGTGCAAGATTTCGATCAGGAGCAAAAGAGAGTAGACCGATGAGGGGAAATCAAGATGAATGAATATGCGAGGATCCAAGATAAAAATACTACACCACTAAAATTTTGCCATTTTTTATAAAGGGCTTTTTTTTCGTAAATACAAAAATACTGGATATTGGTCAGTAAGAGATTTCCAGTAGATTTTATCGACTCAGATAACAAGTTAGAATAAAGTTGAAAATATTTAAAATATTACAAAAAGAAATAGTTTAATGTATTCGAACTTTTTTTTTCTTGGACGTCTAAACGTCTCTTTAAGTATAAATAATGACATAATTTAGAAAGAAACATAGACAATGAATTGAAAAGACGCAAAGAAAGAATTGGGGGAAAGGGAAAGAGCAGCCAATTAAAAATAAAAAATCTTATATATTCCCATTTATTTTATAACTTCGAATTGAGACACTACCATGTTGCTTCGTTATACAATAATTTACTAAGCCGAACGATTATATCTATGACAATCGCACCAACCACGTTTTCCTGATAGCCCCATTAATCCGACAGAGATTTATGGACAGAGTCAAGCACACAGTCCTAAATCAATATTCCCATCTCATCCACATTATAATTGAAAGGCTTACCTGCGTCTCTTATAAGCCGCAACATACTCGTTCTAAATGACCACCATGCCCAATTTATCTTCCACAACATATAATTATGATGTCTTTCCAACTAACCGACCGGAATCGCCTACGTAGAATCTGAATGTCACGTAGAAGAGTGACGGAAATACGAATTAGGAAAGCCAGAAGAAGAAATGTCGAATCCTCCTACACTTCTGGCTACAAAGCCACAGTAAAGATCCAATTTATAGACTTTATTTAGTTATAGGCCTCGCTAATATCGTTTTAGTAGTCATTAATATGCGGATAAAGCTGACATTCTCAGTACAGGATCGGTATAACCGATTTTTTTCACTGCGTATGATGGTCATACTAGTGTACAAAAAAATTGACCACAACATCACAGCAAAGGCCCAATTTTGGTGTCAAGTTATCGACCCTTAACTTTGCATCTCAGTGTTGCTAATATATTTCCACTACCGATTAATTTCCTGATAGAGGTGTCGTTCCTATGAGAGGGTGCGATTGACGACGTCCTACAGTATAAGCATTATGTCCTCTAGAACCATTGTAAATAGATTGAGTACAGCCTATGCGTTACAAACGACGTAACGTGAAGAAATCACATGGTCTGGTGTAACCATTATGTTTATGATGGTCATACCATTGTAGAAAACATTTGTCCACAACATCACAGCATAGGTCCAATTTCGATATCAAGTTATCGACCCTTAACTTTGCATCTCAGTGTTGATAATATATTTCTACTACCAATTAATGCCCAGGTGGAGGCGTCATTCTCGTGACAGGATGCGATTGACGATGGCCTACAGCATAAGCACTATGTCCTCTAGAACTACTCTAAGTAGGTTGAGTGGAGCTATGTGTTACAAACGACGTAACGTGAAGGAGAACATGGTATGTTGAAACCATTATGTTTATGATGGTCATACCAGTGTAGAAAAAAATTCTCCATAACACCATCGCATAGGCTCAATTTCGGTATCAAGTTATCGACCCTTAACTTTGCATCTCAGTGTCATTCCCATGACAGAGAGCGATTGATGATGTCCTAGAGCATGAGCACTACGTCCTCTAAATCCACTGTAAGTAGGTCGAGTAGAGCTATGGGTTACAAGCAACATAAAGTGAAGGAAAACAGAATCTGGTGTAATCATTATATTTATGATGGTCGTACCAGTCTAGAAAAAGTCTGCCCACAACATCACGACAAAGGCCCAATTTCGGTATTAAGTTATAGACCCTTAAGTTTGTGTCTAAGTGTAGCTAATATCCTTTCACTACCGTTTGATGTCCGGATAAAGACGTCATTCCCACGACAGGGTGCGATTGACGATGTCCTACAGCATAAGTACTATGTCCCCTACAACCACTGTAAGTAGCTCGGGCAGAGCTATGGGTTACAAGCGACGTGACGGAAAGCGGGACGCGCTCTGGTGTAACCATCATGTTTATGGGATGGTATCTCTTTAGTGGCGAGGTAATACGTGACAGCAGCTGCTGGTACTATCCTCGGCTATGGTAGTCATCGTAGTGCTTATATCGAGCTTCTGCTAGTGACGGTCACTCTGGGTCCGTTGTTGGATATATACCGGGCATGTGGCAAGCGGTGTTCATTGGTATCGCTGCTAGTCTGGGCTATACGTGTTTATATAGCAAGCAGCACAACCGGCTGTGGCTACCAACGTCAAAGCGGGCAGTAGAGAAGATCCTAACTGGAGACTGGTCAGTCCCGACGAGGAAATCTCGAGCTCCCGAGTCAATGCCTTGCTAGCTAGTGGAATGATTCAGCGTTGGATCCGACGTTGGTGGTGAGGATCAGTAGCGAGAGTGGATAGGCCTGTGGAAGATGCTCAGGAGAGACGGACAGGCCACTGACTCGCACCACTGCTGTGTATATATGTGTAGCGGCGCGCAGACCGAGAACGCAACAGAATGAGCAAGCCAGAAGATGAGGGATAGAGAGAGTGGAAGTGTATTGATCGCCGGGTAACATCGGGCGGGTGGCTTGGTTTTCTCTCTTCCCATCGTATCTCTCATTCGCTCTGGCGGAGCCACTATATATAAACCCACCACGCAGCAGCATCCCCTAGCAGTAGCAGCAGCAGCAGTAGCGGTATAAAAGGGATGCGACGGAATGGTCTGTGTCCGGAAATTCTGCAACACATATGCTGATGCGTTAATCTAGAAATGCCAGAACTTGGTATTTAGTACAAAATATCTTGCTATTTTATCCGTTGGGCTAACTAACTAACTAAAAAATACTGTGATTTTGAGGCGTATATAGAATCTCATAAACTGCTTTCATATCCATATTACAAGGGATAACTGTACAATGATTGACGCCTCGAGAAACAATGAAGCCTGGATTTATGAGAAACAATAGTAGACGTTAATTGTCATGTTAGAAGTGGATGCTTGATGAGGAAACAATAGATTGTGAGCTTGAGTAGCTGACTTCCATGGGAGCGAACTGTGATGGAGCAAAAACAGACAGGCTTTGGACTTAGCAAGATGACTATAGAACCAACGGACTAGTGAGGAAAGTGTTCTTGACCGCTTCACTTAACGGCGTCAAAGCTCACTAAGCGCAACTTCGATTTCCGATGTGCGACGTGCTAGTCTCTCCCTCAGGCTATTCTTCTGGCACTGTGTCCCTTGGTCGTTGTTGTGCGAATTAACGAAGCGGCCACACGAGACTTCGAACAAAGGCTAATGAACTACCAGCCTCTGTCGATGTCATCCAACGGAATAGCTATATCCCGTCTACCGTATAGCTATTATAGGTACATCGTTTAGATGTATATACTTCACCGTAGTCAATGTCGATCGTTATAGCATCGAAGCCGAGAGAGAGCTTCTGGCATCATGAACGCCCACAACTTCCGCATGGTCTCGGATGTGCACACATTACTGCAAGATCAATTTTCGATGAGTGTTGTGTCGTTTCGCTCGCTGGTTAGCTAGCTCGTTCGATGGGTGGCTGGCTCGGTGAAAATTAACGAAGCGGTAGAACAAATCCTGCTGAATCCAGCAACACTGACCTCACATCCCGTTGCAGCTTGCACTCTCCCTATGCACTATCGTTCTGCACCAGTATTCTCTGCGTCACGTTATTAACCGATGAACTCTGCATCTATGTAGCATAAGTTGTAGCGAAAAATGGGACTAAACGGCCGTATTGCCCGAAAACGCCATAGCGAGGAAATTGCCTGGCATTGATGACTATGAATATTACATTCAAAGAAACTGAATTGTATCGTTGAAGCTTGTATCATAGAAAACGTGATTATAAATTCTCTCGTTTGGACCAATCATCAATGCTATCACATGGAAAAAGGATTGGCTAGAGCAATTAAAAAATTGGTTGAAAAAAAAACTAGGAAATATTTTATTGTTAAGTTTAACCAAAAAATTGTTAGTAAATTGTAACCAAAAAAAGTTTCATTGGTAGCATTTTTTATGCTATCTAATCTAGTCTAAAATATATGTAAGCTTACCACTCTATTTTCCCCTCATGACCTTTTTTGACTGAAAGTCTTATGGTAATTCCTTTTTACGCCGGATCGTCATTATGTGTCACGAAATCTACATAAGCCACATATATACCGCACGAACATCAATATTCTTTGACTTTGATCAAATTGGAAATGTATAAAGGTATCAGTATCACGTGACAGTACGCGAGGTACAAGTAAATCCCTTGGATGGCTCGCTACAGAACCGAGCTAATATTAAAGTATTGACACCCAAAGTGCTTTGATGTAACGAAATCGCATATTCTGATTGAAGTCCGTAGGATCCAGCAGAGCTTGAATTCCCTTCGGTGGGACGCAATTATAGCCCAAGAATACTGAAACACGAGTATTAAGGCTTGGTGTGTTAATACCCGTCTTCTCTGATTCTGCTAGCAGAGCGGTCAAGAGGCTGAACAGCAATAGGCAACTATGTAGTATCAATCTATAGAACTGCTGGTAATTCTACCAACAGCTGCCGGAATATTGGTCACGGGGGCGAAGGAGCTTTGTCCTACAAGGTACCTACTGTCACAATGAGCGCGAGGAGAACCCATCATTGAATTCCGCATTGGAACATGAAAGCGTAAGCATAGCGGTATTGATGATATTGAATGATTTTGTATAAACGGATACGAGAAACTCACTCTGTAATACTAAATACAGTAATTCAATAGTCTACGTTTTTGGCTGTTAGTGAATTTTGGATTGATGGTATCAGTAAATTGAAACTCATTATAGAGAGTTCATGGTAATTGAAGTAGCTACCGCGCTTCATTCTGCAAATGAATGCCATATTTATACAATGGTGAAATGAAAAGCATTAATGGTAGTACGATAAAAATAATATGGTGCAATTAGTATTGAAGCTTTTGTAAGTAACAAATGTGATTTGTTGAATCGATAATATCTTTTTTGTTTGTATTCTACAGTTCTCTTCGGCAAAATGGCAAATATTTCTTCTTTGTTGTAAATTTGGACAATTTGAAAATATTTTTGTACTGTCGCAACAACAAAAAACTGTGTTTCCTTAAGGCCTTGATGCGGTAATTCGTATGAAGTAATATTGGAAAAGTCAGCATAAATTGCCCTGTGATCATCAAGATTTGAGCGAGAACTGATTTGGTAAAGACGAGGTTGAAGGAATATGAAGAGGAATTAGATAGTCAAGAGAGGCAAGCTGATCCTAGAGCTCAAGTTCAATGATGATAGAAATGCCCACTCGACCTCGTTTCACGGAGCGAGTAACACACACCGGGAGAGAGAAAAACTAGACGTCACCGTTGGGCGTCCTTGCAGCTCGTTAATTGGGGCGCATGTACTCGGAAGATCCCTTAATTAAGATAAATTGCCGGAATAATGCAAAACATAAGCAACGACGATGTACCTCATAGTCGCTGAATATATATACATATACACGATGGACCTGTAGAAGTATATGCAGTTTGGATACAGTATAGAATATGGAATATATTTGCCATCAGCAAATAGGTTTGCGTAACATAGCTAGAGGTGTTTCTTCGTCCGAAGCCCGAATAGCAACGACCCAAAGCCTAGGGGGGATTTGGCTATCCCAGCAGTTCATCTCTACACCCAGTCCAAATATCGACCTATCCTGCATGAATCTCAGTTCTCGTCATGCAAATTACTGGCTTCAGCCGAGAAGCTCAACCCCAGGCTCAATACGCTATAGTTTATGTAAGTCCACGTAAGTAGGTACCTCAATACAGAAGTTACGAGCCTATTCGTAACCTGATCGCCATCCTACCTTGCTATTAGCAGAAAGGCATCCCCGGAGTGATTGAAAGGGATGAAGCTCGAGTACAAACGCAAACTCGATATAGGGTATACAGAATCATTAACGAACAATCAGGTCATCGAAGGGTTCCAAGCGAAAGCTTTTACCGGTCGGAAGTTCGTGACTAGAATAGCGTATAGATAAGCGGCTCGACGGTAACAAGAAACGTATAGCTTGTGCACCTTATTCAAGGTTCTGAAGAAACTCGAGAAAAGCCTCAGCTGAGGAGAATGAGAAAATGGCAAGTAGCCCTTCTCGCGAAACAAGGCAATAAAATATTTAACGGCCAGTTCGCTACTACGCTCGTTCGTACCGTTGTACCGCCGGACTATTGTAAGGAAACCTGCGCCGACCCTACGGCAAGCTAGCCGACACTCCAAGGCTCGGTAGCGAACGCTAAGTGCGCCACCTTGTCCATTGTGGATCCATCGTAGAGGCACGATATAGCTTCTAAAGTGCGTCGGGTGTGGAGTAAGTTGGAGAAAAAAGGTTAAATGTGTGAGGAAATTTATAGTAACGATAGTTTTTATTTTTTTTAATTTTATAGAGGTCAAGGTTTAAGAAAAGTATAGCATACAGTTAATGTAAGCTGAAAGGTCTATCTGTTTCGCTTTATTAACCCAAGTTCCGTTCCGGCTGAAACAAAGTAATTACCTTAAGCACTTTCCCAAAACTAAGATAGAGGCAGTTTTCCTATCGCGAAGTTAAAATGTAGGGTGTATTTTCAATTAAATATCATTTATTGACAATTTTTCAGTAGAATTTTTAGATTAACATTTAAACGAATGATTTGAAAAATTCTAGCAAATACGTTCCGTTGAAAGTTGAAGTTTACACTTGTTTAATTTCCTATTTTTATTTTCTCATTTTATCACAATGTGATAAGATTTTTTTAATTGGTCTGAATGCTTCTACAAATATAGGAGAAAGTCTTTCTTTTTCTATGAACATCGATTGCGTTTGTTCTAGTTTAATTTATAGTGAAATGAGTTTATAAATTATAAATATCGGTGCACTAACAATGAGTATAAGGATTTATTTTATACAACTATTTAAAAATATATAATACTTTATCTGAAAGTATTAAACCTGAATTTATTTACTCATTTAAATCGCGAACTTAAATGAACTGTAATTCGAAGAGCGTCACATTTCGATAAAGACTGTAAAAAATTGTTCTCACAGTATGTCTCCGATGCATTGCCATGAAATCGATGATACAGAAGTCGCTTGATTCCGGTCCAGTGCTCTATTTCAGCAAGTGTATCGAGTACGAGTGCCTCGAGGGATCGTTACGGAGAAGTCACTGCAAGGGGGATGACAGCGAGGAAGTTTGGGCCGAATCCGACTTTAAACGCTCAAGAAGTTACATCTTCAACTGTTACTTCTTATTGCCTCTCTTGGAGAAAGAAGCAATTGAGCTACGACGATAGGCAGGCGCGGAATCAAGGTTGTAAAGTTCTAATTAAACGTCTTCTTGGTGGTTTCGCTTTGGCTCTTATTTATAAACACAGACACACACACATACATTCTAAGAAAGTTAAGACAACGTGTGCCTCGCAATGACATAAAATATCGCAGGATTACGAGATTGCGGTGGTAATAATAACTCAACAAGGAAGTTGTAAAGTTTTCCCGTCGAGAATTAATGGCTCTTTCAGCAGGTGTCAACTATTACGATATTTTGATGATATGTCTCTATTAGAAAAATGTAGCGGTTCAGTTTATTAAAAACTATAGTAAGTACAATTATATATCTGGTAGTTACTTAATAACAATTAACGCTAAAAGAATTATAGAGATACTATATCAGAGAATAAAACTTCGTGGGGGCGCCGCTAGGTGGCTACCCAGCCAAAGCGTTTCTCGCACGCGGGACATTCACTCCAAACACAAAACGATATTAAGCTCTTAAGCGGTAAAAACATCGAAAAAATTATTCAATTTAATAAAGCCTCCATAAATTGGAAGACGATTAAAAGGCAATAACGTTTTATCGATCCCCTCCGATTTTCTTCGTATATAGGGCAAAAAAAAACACGCAGATAGACAGAATAGTCAATTAGTCAGTGGAAGCTGAGGTGAGCAAAGCAGCAGGGCGGCGGGTCAGCCCTGTTTCGGTTTTGTTCCAGCTCTCGTCACCACCCAAAGAGAATACAGAGGTGGCGCGGCAGCAGCATTGGCCCGGGTTTTCTGGCTCCGTTGCTGCTACGCCAGGTCGAATGCGAGCTTCGTTGGCCTATAGACAAGTCAGTCCTTATGTATACCTAACGTATATATACGTACATATCGCAGTGTGTATTACGCTGCTGTGTGCAGACGCTGCAAATCACTGAGAGGGACAAAACACTCGTCCTCCTTCTGTAAAGTTTGCACTAACGGTTCGAGCGTGTCTGAGGCACATCGGATGCTGCACTCAGAGCCTCCTGTCTCTATCACTCCACTAGTCCTCTGGCTGTTTGTTTGCGTAGGTGTGCGCGATGGCCTCTATGAACGAATACAGCATGCATGCTACAGTACTGTCTCGCCTACACCCTGTGTTGCACTCAGGCTCGACCCGTGTATTTGTCTATACGTCTGCGCCAACACTCATGCGAATTCTACACATTTCGCGATAAAACATTTACGTATGGGTGCAGGCAGCAGTGCACAGGATAAGCCAGTGCCAACTACAGGGTGTGAGTATTCAACCTTCCTCCTCCCCTCCTCCCGCCTATCTCCCACACCTCCCACTTCCGTTGGAGTGGGGCGGACGTTTGAGAGATCAGGAGAGACAAGTGTTAGCGTTTTTTTTTGTTTGCGCGGTGACGATGACGTTCAACTGCTGCTGGCACCACTCGGTGTACGATTGACCCTGCTGATATATCGTTACAGCTGCGAAAAGCTCCTATCGACCCACCAGAACTATACCAGCGATCGAATTTGTGATTGAACATGGCTGAACCTTTTGTTCTGGGTTTCTCTACTGCCTAGCTATTATTTTTTCTTCCCTTTTTTTTACCGGTTACGAGAGTCACGTCAAATTGTACAATAACCCGAATAGACAGTCCGCGCGACACAAAAAAACCTTTTTACATTACTTTCTGTTGAGCTACCATCATTTATAGTAGAGATAAAACATAGATTGAACAGTAAAATGGAGATTAGAAATTGTGTTTTTTTACAGTTGAAGTTTGAGTGAAAATGTTTTCTCTCTACTTGTGGTTTCTGGCAAGCAGGATTGTGACGAAGGCTTAAATATACGTAGCATAGCAGTAACAAACGAATCTTCGTCCCATTCCAATACGTGGAAAATGCATTGTGGAATCTCTGTCAGAATGAAGCGACTGTGATGCGGTTGAAGAAGTTGAGGTTTCACAGGCATAGCAAAACCTATAGAAGGAAAAGCCGTATGTATAAATACACACGTTTGCATGTGTGCGCGTGCAAATGGAACATGTACCTGTTTCCAGTAGAAATACAATGACGACAACGTTGACAACGAGATGCTTCTACTGGAAGCTAACTTGTGCACTGCATCAAGTCGAGCTCCCAGAATACTAATTATTCGCACTAACGTCTGTGAGAAACTGAGGTGACGAGGAAACGCGTAGGTGAGTACAAGCGCATCATGTTCAACGGCGCATAATTCCAGGACATTTGGAGCCTAAAATCTCTCAGCGTCACCCCTTAAACAGGAAGCTGATGCACCCCGGAATCGGGGTTAAGAGGGAACTGCACGAGAACGGATGTGAAAGCGAGGATTTACCGATAAACGATATATATATATATGTACACTTTATACAAACGTTATATATACACTTGGCCATATGCGGCGCCATACATACTCCAACGTTGACTACTCTCTTCCTACCCAACCAATGTTCCACTCAGTTCTCTTTCACTTCCGAATCTTCCTTCACTGCCGTCTAATTAACCTTGCAGCTGCATCAGCAGCAGCAGCTCTGCTCTCACGAATAAGCACAATATATGTACTCGAAGAGTGCGAGTGTGTGTACTATGGTGTTAGAATTTAAATTAGCCATCGTGCGGTTCGTGGTTCTGAGTCCCGTTGAAGTATTCTCTGCTGTTGAGAAGTTTTGACATGAGCTTACAAGATCAGTCTGTAACTTAGTTTTAATTGATTCGTAAAACTTTGGGTGGGAATATATCGAGAAAAAAAATGGGCGTTTGAAATTATAATAATGAAGTGCATTTTGCTTTTTTTTTTCTTTTTTAGATGACACAAATACTCAGGGACACCTGTCAGTGTCAGAAACACGAACAATAGAGAGTGACACAAGGAGATGAGAAAATCGATTGCGGTGAAGAGGCTAAAGATAGAGAATCGAGAGAACAAATGGTTAATACACGGTAAAAATAGATGGTAATTAAAAAAGGTCTACTGAAAAATAATGAAAAGTGAGAAAGTCAGAGGATTTAAAGAATCAAACGTAAGAGGATGTTGAACCTGGCAGTAAAGTTCTTTTAATATTTTTTTATAACAAGAGAAACCCAGTGAGCTGCAAGATTCGAATGAAGCTATCAAAACGGTCGTATAAAGTGCAGTAACATGTTCGCTGAATGATGATCCTAGTCGCGATGGGTCGTTCAAAATTCTAACGTTGAACATAATTGAGAAAGAGATTGAGTTACTGAAATGAAATACCACAAGAACGCGGAAAAATAAACTTTCAGATCAAAACAATTAGCTAGTACGGTGGAAATCTCAGTCGTTAAATAGTCCAATAAAATGAACGATTACTTTGACTTGAAAAAAATTACTGAGAAACATAATTGGTTAAAGTGACTCTAGAGGACTAAATTGTTTCTTGTCAAACAATTTATTTATTATACTGACAACTTGATTAATTCGACTACCAACTAATTTCTTAGTCCTTTCAATCAAAATGATTGACATCAACCAATTCATCTTGATTCTATTCAACCACGCAAATTGCGACGACTAATTCATTTTCTCTCTGTGCTGTATTATGACCAACTATCGATTGTTAGGTACGACGTTCAAAGACTTAATTGCAAATCTAATTCAGAATCTCATTAATCCTTTCAAAAACCATTCCAAAAGCCCTATCAACCCTAGAAAATGGAAATTTGAAGTCGTCTGCATTTCAACACTGGTGGAATAAATGCTCAAAGCAATAACGATTCCATTGCCGAAATGAAGCTGCGAAGTGAAGTAGATAAGGTTGAAAATAAATGTTGCGATTCTCTGATTGTGTTCATGATGATGAGTAAAACATAGCGACGTCGCCTTACATTCGTCGGGAGCACAGAAAACGTCGTGCACGCAACTCTTAGCAATCGTGGAGCAATCAGGCGGCGATGCGAGCGCAATAAAGAACGGTAATAAAGAGGTACACGTGCATTATCACGGATGAAGCCCAAGACTGAGTGGCGCAGACTAGGCAAAGTCGGAGTTGAAAGGGAGTGAAGCAAGAGGAGCGACGGAAAACGCGGATGCTTTTATCTTCGACGCTCGCACCAGCCGGTAAAAGTGGATGCAACGGAGCTTTAGCGAACGCGAACAGGTGAGCGATGGAGACGACTTCGTTTCGACGGCGACGTTCGTACTTCCAACTCTAGCGCATACCAGACCAAGAAGAAGAGGCACATTTTGCCGTGCCGAGCTCCATCGTTTGATCCGCGCCACAGTCGACGGAAGCTTTCGACAGACAGAGACACCCGAGGAATTTTACGTATAGCAAACGTGCAACTGCCGACAACGACGTCTGTAGACTTTTGGAATGGGAATGGAAATGGATATTGCTTGAATGAGAAACGTATAACGCAAAGGGAGAATGTCGCGACTTCAACCACCGCTATGATGTGTTTAATGCAATGCGCTCTTCCATTACCAGCAAAAGAAGACACGAGTTGAAACACTGAAAAAGGTACTTTTTCCAAAAACATTCCGTTTTTACATTAAGCCGTCAGTAAACGTCATTCTTAAATGAAATATCCGTGAATATTATCGAAGTTAGGTTAATTAATATATCCCTTTTGATCTTTGTATCCGCGGCAAGTTCTTTGTCCTGAAAAATTATACAGTTTTGTTCAGGCAGCCCAAAATGCACAATTTAATTAAAACATGGATGCACAGTTTTTTGTCCTACAAAAAGAAGGTGAAGAGCTTACTGCTTCACCTCAAGATTAAAAACTATCTTTTAATAGGCATTACAAGTTTTCTTTGATTGAAAAATAAATTGCAATAAAAATATACATTTTCACCCTTAGTTGAGCGTCCATTTTGCCGTCCTTCCATACCCAGCTCCATTCGACATTTCCTAGCCAACCAGAAGAAAAAACATCCTGTGGTAAAGTTAAGGGCGTAAATATCGACATTGCGTTTTTTAAGTGACTGTACTTATAGCCACAGTCCTAATGGTATACCCGATGTGGAGTAGGGTTAATCGATAATTCTAGGGAGCACAAGAACCGCTCGAGCTCGGTTTTCTTGTGGCATGCAGGACAGACCCACACACCAAGCGCCCAACGGGATTGGCATTGCTGGACAGTACTAGCTTCCCACTGCGGAAGCGCTAAAGAACATTTCAGCTATCGAGCGGTAAATCGATGAAGCGTGCGAATGCCCGAGGAAGAGAGGAAAGGAATCCCATGCTCGCGTTAGTTACGAGAGAATGGACGCCAATCAAGCTGAGCTCCCTAACCCTTCACACTAGCGTTTGCGGTCTTGCCGATTGATATTGTTTGCCATTGGCACTTTCGACGAGCACGAAGAACTCGAGGGTTCGGCTTATACGTGCTTCTTGGCTCACTTCTCTTGATATCCCTCGCGATCCGTCCTCAAATAACCGTATTTCACGATTCTCGAGAAAACTCAAAGATAAGAAGTCGTCCCAATCTCCGGACACTTAACGGCCAAGTCCCAATCACTGGACATGGGTACACAGAAAATCGTATTTCCGGTCACTTTTACACATGCAAACACAGTGCATCTGGTCACTGGGACATGTTGAGTCATTGGGACGTTTACAACACATCTCGATGGTGAAATACGATGCCAATTTCTATTCACTCTTAAATCTTTTTAACCCCTACTTACAATTTGTTGTACTGTGCCCACACGGAAAAAAGGCTAGGTTGGAACTACCAAGTGCTATGGTTATATATGCGCCAGACAATTAATTGGTTAGACCAACCAAGTAATTTGTTAGGCTACCAATTTCTTGATTGGTCTAACCAAGTCACTTGGTCGGTCTAACTAAGTCACTTGGTTAGCTTACCAAGTCACTTGGTTGGTCTAACCAAGTCACTTGGTTGGTCTAACCAAGTCACTTGGTTAGTCCAACCAAGAAATTGGTCGGTCTAACCAATTAATTGTATGGCGCATATATAACCATAGCACTTGGTTGTTTCAACCAAGCCTTTCTTTCCGTGCAGTAAAAAGATTTGTAATAAATTTAAGAACATTTTGAAAAAGGGACAAAGAGTAATATGTAAAAATATAGATTTCTTAATTCAGACGAATTTTTTAAAAGTTCGTTAGGTTCTTCAATTGGTTTAACAAAACCATAATATTTCAGTCTGTTATAGGAAACAATCACGTGTTGACTAAAACGTATTTGACAGGTGGATTAAATTGAATAAACATTTTTACACTGTATCTGTTATGAGATTATTTGCATCCTCATTTTACACAAATAAATAAAAAACTGAACTTCAACGAAAATTCAATCGCCAAAAAATAATAAACAATATTTCGAATTCCGTGTGAATTTTCACTACATTGGATATCTGGAATCACTGAATACTGTTTCGTTCACGTAGACAAGTTCTGCACGTCATAATGCCATAACACAATGCAATAACCTCAATATTTCGAGCATTTAAACACTCTATACAATCCGAAGGGCTTTACCGTTACTAACCAATTTTAATTTGGGCGAAATCGCATTCATTTTGTTCAATTTTCATAGGAAGTTTCAGCACAATAGCTACAAATTTATTCGAGTTGGAGTGTTGTCGAAAATTTTTTAAAATCTTGCAAATCTCATAAAAATGGAATCTTTCAATCGATTTTTATAAAATGTATACCCAGTAAAGATTGACCAGTATTCTACTTAGCATTAAAATTTAATCTAATTCGGTCGAGAAGTTCACGAGTTATGAGAGAATAAATTTTAGGCACTTTATCACACGCACATACATACATATAGAGATCTGGACAATTTTTCTAAACCACTTGTCTCGTTGTTTTGGACCATTTTGCGTGTTCTGACATGAAAATGTCGAAAAACATTTTTTCATGAAAAGAAAGCATTGATTATGAAAAAGCAAAAATAAGAAGAAAAAAAAAACAATTTTGCAGTCATGGATGAAGATTGATAACTGAATTGAGTCATCGACTATTCCAGTGGGACAGCAGAGATGAATTGCAAGACTCATAGCCGGTGAATGTCGACGAGGACAATGTCAATCGAGTTTCTGAGAGGGTAATCGAAACGTCGATAATTCACGGTGGAATGTCGAGTCGGGTTGAGGGCGAGTCTCCGGCATGCTGACTGGGTTAAAGAGTAGGATGTTGGCATGCCACAGGAGTAAAAGAGGGTAGCGAAGGGACAGCAAGGGAGTAGAGAGATACGAGGCATGGGTTGCCCTCGCACTGCTGATTAACCGCTGCAACTCCGGGCCGTCGGTTCGTGTTAGTCGCCTTGGTCGGAAATATACGCGAAGTCACGAACAAGCTTTCGCCTGCGATTGAAATCTCTTTCGTTTATAAATCTCCACGTTCGAATCAATTCGGTTGAAATAATTGACATTCCTGTAGCTTGTCAACTTTCCACCATGTTCAAATTCCTTTATTACTTCCCTCAGCTATGTATTGTTGAGAAGTTAGAGAAAGCAATTAGTTCTCACACCACTTTGATGAATTTCTCTTTGTTCACGAGGTCTAGTTAAAACAAGAGTTCAAATTCAATCAGCATAGTTCCATAAACACGAATATCAACGTAGCTATGAACAAGATTGTGAGGCTCCGTTATTACTATTATTATTTTTTAATTATCTGCAGTAGTTTTTTTTTAATCCTCAGTTTTTTTAAACAAACTTCTGAGAAAAAATAAATTTCGTACAATTGCATTGATATTTATTTTTTAAAAAGATGACCTTACATTTTCCATTCTGCTCACAATTTTTCGTGAAACATCTGATAAGTAACGCAGACAATTATAATGGAATAAAAAGTAACAAAGATGCAAAGTAGAACCTTGCACATTGGTGTCTGATTATTTTTCGCTTTTTGTAGAGCTTCCTCTATGAGGAAGTATGTTAATCAGTTTTGGCTTTCTCATAGAGGAAGTTTTGTAAAAAGCGAAAAATAATGAGGAAACAATGTGCAAGGTTCTACTTTGCATACTTTTTTTTTGTTTAAAATTATAGTGAAAAGCTTGTAATTGGTATTTTCTGGAATGTGCGATTTGAGAACGATGGTGAAAACCAAAATTCGATATCTTAAAGACAAAAAATTTAGGTTGTATTTTCCGATCCGAAGACGGATCTGTGAATTCTGGAATCAGAAACGGAAAAAATCACTTTTTATAAAGTCATCGTAAAAAGGCTTGTAACCGGTATTTTCGAGGATAGAATATGTGACTTGAGAATGATATATGAAGACCATGATTCGATATATTAAAGAACAAAATTAAGACTGGATTTTCCGACAGGAAGACCGGAAAAAAATCACTTTTTCTTAAATCATGCCCGTGCAGAAATTAGTTCGGGCAGCCGCGATTAAATAAGGGGCCTTTTTAGGTATAAACGTGGCATCTACAATAGGGAATCTACTCTAGAACCCTACTAGGCTCAACAGAGGCGGCCACGACAAACTTCGGGGCCTAATTAGGCTTAAATGTGGAACCCTCACTAGGGTCGCTTTGAACCTCTAAAGGGTTTCAAGCGTGACTAGCCTAGTCGGGCCCCTACTACAATTAGGGCAATCTAGAAAGGGCCAAGTTGGAGTCCCAATTATATTTCTACACGGGTGGTAAAAAGGATTGTAATCAAAAAATTGAAATTGCAATAAAATTAGAACCACTCAATCGATTCTTGCCGAATTCGGTACACATCATGGTTTGACGGTAATCCATTTACGTACAAAATTTCAGCCCGATATCTCTTAAATCGCGAAACTTATAGGGTGAAAACGATTTTTTCAAAATTTTCAAAAAGCTGTAGAATTTTTATTTGCCATCCGATTCGCGTCAACTACAATCCTAAACGTTGTTTCTCTTTCATAAACGCAATTTCTTTGTTGGATTCTCAGTATAAAAAACATTTTTTACAACCCTCGAAAAGTATAAATCAGAAACATGGGTAAGGATAAAGTAAATTGGTGACCAAAGCAAAATTGTGTAATGGTGAAAACTTTGCGGGCGTTCCATGTTCTCCATGGTACACGGACGTTTTAATCCTGCCTAGCTGTGTCTCTTGCAGATGTTGGTGGCTAGACCTCAAGCTCCCCTAGCATCCGTGAGACCTTCGACTTTCTATGGCTTTTCATGATACCATGTTTGTTGAATAATGTACATACAGTACAGTCCTGTATATATATATCGAACTTGAGAGCAGCCACGACGAGCGAGCTTTGGACTAACGGTGGATAACCTACGGATGAACCCGGCAGCCGGAAGTCATGAAGCGAAAAGCGAGAACACACCTGTGCTGTTATCAAAGTAGAGGTGACCAGGGTTAGTTTGAACACTTTTAATTTGCCATTTTTGCTTCCTCATAGAGGAAGCTTTGCTTTCATGAAATTTTTTTTTTCGAGATTTTCATGCCAGTATGCTTAGATTTGTCCAAAACGTCGAGAAAAGTGGTTTAGAAACAAATGTCCGTATGTATGTGTGTATGTGTGTGTGTTCTGGACTCCGAAAATTCGATGAACTCTTATTCAGTAACCGTTCGAGCGATATGGCTCAAATTTGGCACGCAAGTGGAGTAGTTGCCCCGCTTTGAATGTTGAGATTTTTTTAAAAAAAATCAGCCGTTTTGATTTTATGGTACTTTTTATTTTTTTTTAAAACGGGCGTGGTCGATCTAACTTTCGTAAAAATTAGACGATTTTGCTAAATAGTTGTTTATAAATAAATATACGTTCAATGTTGTTTGGCATTGCATTTGGGCGAAATCGGTAAAGCGGTTCAGTTTTTATAGATGTTGGAATTTTTTTTGGTGAAATTCGTTTCACCAATTTAACCGAAATGTTTTACAGACGAAAAGGAACATGCAGCTATGCCACGTACCAAATTTGACGATGATCGGTAAAGTGATTCAGATTTTACGACATTTTGAAATTTACAAAAAATAAGCGATTTTTGCTCTAGCATCAGCAAAAGTTGATAATGCGAGACAAAAGTTTGTACTCATTGGAAATAAAAATGCAAAGTAGAACTTTACACATTGCTTCATATAGAATTTTTATTTTTTTAAATTTATAATACCGCTTGTCCCAAAATAGAATTGCTCATAACTCTCGAACGGCGTGACGAACCGAGATGAAAATTTACACAAAAGAGGAGGATAATCTCCGTTTTCGTTATTTCGATTAAGGTAGTTCTTGCGCATTAAGCTGAGGTCAAATAAGTTTTCGAAAAATGGAAGGGAATTGCAAACACTCTTCGCCAATATAAACAAGGCTGCAAAGTAGAACTTTACAAATTGCTTCCTCATTATTGTTGGATTTTTACAAAGTTTCCTCTATGAGGAAGCCAAAATAGATTAACATGCTTCTTCATAGAGATAGATTTGTAAAAATCCAACAATAATGAGGAAGCAATTTGCAAAGTTCTACTTTGCAGCCTTGTTAAATTTTGTTTTAATCAATGCTTCGCAATACGAATACTGGGATTATATTCTACAATTGATTGATTATATTCTGTCCAATTTCCAACCTTTTATATGACGCTGACTGTTTATGGCAACGGATAATTACAAAAATTAGCGAAGTGTTCCAAATTACTACGCGGTCACTTTTTTAATACAGATTTTCTTAATGTAAAGATTCGAATAAATAAATACTTTTAATTAAAAGATTTCGGCAAAACAGATAATCGCCTTAGTAATATGACAAAAATAAAAATTTAGAATATTGATCTAATCGTTATTTTAATATTCGTTATTTCGTAATTTCGGAATTTGAGTCGTTCTGATTTTTCTCGTTCGATATTTTGAAAAAAAAAAAAAAATTCAAGTAGCTATATGCAACCGTTTTTAATGCTGTAAGAAACGCTTAGTTTAAAAGACTTAATTGGTTTGTACAGTCCAACTATCTGGTTCCATTCCGGTACTAATTACATATACTTTCCTTAACTCAATTTTGAACTTAAAACCTGATTTGTACATGACGTTGTTGTCGTATTGCTATTATCATCACTAACTAATAAATAGAGTCCGTCCTTTATTGCAGTTAGCACAAATATCGGAAGGTTCCGCACTTGTGACTCATTTCAAGAGTCGCGGTAGCCACTCGACGCCAAATTAAAAAAGAAAATTAATGCTGCCTTCACATGACGATTAAGATTGAAAATTATTAAAAACTATTAACATTTTGGATTAATTATCATGTAACATCAATATTTCAAGCACCTTCTGATACATGCTTGATTTTTTTAGACCTTCATTTCATTGATCGAAGTGTTTGAAATTTTGTCTGAAACTCCTGTTTGGCGTGACTGTACCGCTCGTACACACCGAGAGAAAAAGTTTCATTGATTCACGGAAATCTTTGCCAATGAAATGAAATACTTGAATTTCAATACTATCTTTTTTTGAATGATCTCAAACTCAATGAACAGTAGTGTCATTGATTCGAAGAACCATTTCTTTAAACCAATGAACCTTTTTCATTGATTTCAAAGATATCGTCTTTGATTCAATGAAACCTTCTTCTTACCAGCTCAAAATTTCGAAACCTATTTTTTCCTGAAGTACGAGGCAGATAAAGCTCAAATTTTGTGAGTATGTAAGGAAGTACGGCAGAAATAGGCTAAGATTGTGGCTCCTCGAAACTCGAAGCCGTTCGTTCGGGAGAATCGGAAAACAAAAAAGTGAGGTTAGGTGCGAGAGAGAGATCAATGATAACGTTTCTTTGAACCAATGAAACCGTCTCTTTAAAACAATGAAACTGTTTCTTTATCATATGCTCACTAAGTAAATCTTTATTTAGAGCCAATGAAATGTTCTCATTGAAATTCAAATGCACTATTGCATTAAAACCAAAGAGATATTTCGTTGAAATCAATGGAAAAAAAAATTAACCCACCCATTTCTTTGGCGTCAATGAAATCTTTTCTCTCGGTGCATCCTTAAGAATTATATGGAACGTCCGAACTTTAAGGGGAGAGTTTCAATTTTCTCTGAGTTTCGACTAGCCCCGGTCTCCAATATATATATCAAAGCTGGGTACAGCCGCGACGAACGAGCTTCGGTCTCATATTGGATAATCCTTGGGAGTGAATTACCCGGTAGCCAGAAGTCATGAAGCGAAAAGCGAGAACACAGCTGTGCTGACATATCAGAGTACAGAATACACCGTACATGAGAGAGTTCGGCGTGTGTGCCGTAACGGCTTCACCTTTTGCGACACACACTCACTCGGTCAGCATAGTCTATGCATGGCCTGGAGACTCAATTTTCTCGTCGTTAAACAATTCAGTGTTTAATTTTGTGCGGCAGTAGGAACGGCAACGCGGTGAAGGTTCACTGCTGGTGTTCTCGCAGTTTCCGAGCTCCGGAAAGGAGCGTAGTGCTGTCAGTAGTACGAAGGAGCAAACGACGAGAGGCAAACGAAAACAGCTACCTACCCGCACGGAGTCAGGAGATGAAGCTCCGAGCTGAAGCAGAAACAGCTCTCTCTGGAAGCTCCAGACAAAGTGCAAGCGGCAGCTCTTCGGGAGGTCGAGCTCTACGCTCGGGACACACTGTTTAAGATGTAGATTGTGCTACCCGTTCGCTGTCTCTCTCTCTTTTTCTCTTTATCTCTTTTTCTCGTTTTCTACCACTGGTGGTTCTATCGCATGCTGCTTCGGCAAACGGTAAACACGCTATCCCCTTTGTGCACCGTTCAAACGATCGTCCTTCTGAACCTCTTTTCCTCGTTCCAGAAGTGCCACTTTTTGAAGGTATGTCTCAAACACTTTCCTAGTTGCCCGTTTCCTACTTATTGCCTCCAGTTGCGGTTCAATTATTTAGAGTATTATCAACTCTGAGACAATACAATTGTAGAAATAATGTGGATATTATTAGAGTCTTAACAATATTTGTAGAATTTAATGATACGTTTTTCTATCAAAGGAGAAGATATGAAATTGTAACTTCCACACTTTGGTATAAATGTAGCGCTCAATTGTCATTAATTATAATTCTTCATGGAGAACAAGAATGAGCTGATACAACTTACAAATAAGTTGACACAAGTTGTCAGTAATAGTTAACATACTTATTGACAATTTAAATTGTTTTTTTATTGAGAAATATAGATAAACGATAAAGGTATTATTATTTAAACAAAGTGCCGCCGAATAATTTATTCGTTCGATTCACTAGAAACTACATTACCGATAATGGTAATGAATATGACACCTCAAACAAATTTACAAATTTTTGTATTACTAATATTTATTATTCGTATCATGGCTGAAAATTAAATTAATCAAATAATTTGTACTCATTGCAATAAACTCCTGAAGGGTAAAATAAATTCTATCCAATATAATAATTACATCTCCCAACCCAGATATTTTTATGCTCTCAACTCACGCCTTCCGTCGAATAAGATAAAATAAAAACAAAGCACGTGCGACACAGCTCGTCGCCCTTCCGGAAAGGCAAGGTTAGTCGATAAACTAACCCCTCTCTTACTTTCATAACTCGGCTATCCTCATACCTGTCTTTACCATTCCATTCCCAACCTCGGAAATTTCATCCCTTCATTTTCCCCGAAGAGAAAAATTTCTCAATAAACCTTCTCAGGATGTGCAGAGGCGCAAAAGCGAGGTGAGGCATTCCAACAGCTCGAGGTAATAAATTTTTACCCATCGACCCGATGATCTGATCGAACTTTTCTTATCCTTAGCGCGTTTCACGGCTCCCAGCTGAATTCGGATGATGAAAACGGTGGATCTTGGCCCAGGAGCCGAAACCCTTGGTCAAAGTCATTGGATCACGAAGGTAACGTTTATAGTTCACGATCCATATAATTAATCGCGCGACGTTTAACAGTATATCCGTTCTTATTAAAAATGCATGGACCTTCGGTATGTTTATGGGGTTAGAATATGTTCTGTTAAACCATCAAAACGGAAATTTGTGGTTAAAGTAGTCCTTGCGCATTAACCTTTCTGAACTTTACGACTTAACATTTTTTTATATACACTGAGAGAAAAATATGGTTAGAGTTACCATATTTTTACTATAAACTATGTTTCCCTGAGAGGACGACTATGCTTTTATGGTTATCGTAGCCAATAAAAATATAGTTATCATGTGCCATATTTTCGTAGTTATGTCAACTATTTCTGTATGTTAGTTGCAACTATTCCTTCTTTTACTATTTATAAAGTATTTTGAATCGTTGGAGAACAATAAAAGCATATAAAATACATGGTTATTTTTCAATTATGTTTATTTATTCCTATCATCCAGTATAGTAAATCATGAGATCGGTTAATAGTTCAACATACTTACTATTGTAACTAGAGTCATAATACTTTTGTGCGCTATAACAACGACATGGTGTAGAGCGAATGCTTAGATTTTGTTAATGTGGATTTATATACCATCTGAAATGACTGTTCGCGAATAGTATGTTTTATATATATTGTGGTCTACATTCATATTCCATCTCGTTGATATAACGAAGTGTATATGGCAATAAGTGTTTTATTTATATTTACAAGTAATATTTAATATTTATATCTTTACTATATTCACTGATAGTAGTGAATATAGAAGAGCGGGATGTCGGCTTAGAGCGACTTTTTTTCCAATACTCACTGTTGCCGCTGCCCAGTTGCGAGTCAGACGTCGGAGTTAGGCAAAAATCAGAAGTGACAAAGATTGAATATTCCACCTTTTATAAAGGGACCAGATGACAATTCGTTGGCGAGAAAGTCCTATCCCGCTGGCCATCTATCGGAAGCGAGGGAACTAGGCAGCGCGTGAGACTTGTATCATGGACGCTTGTAAAAATGCATAGTATTCGCTGCAAAATATTTATTGTAATTTTCAACATCAATTTGTTGTCCGCAAGCGTCCATGATGCTAATCTTACGTGCTGTCTTTGTTACAGTACACAAAAGTATTATGAATCTAGCAACAATAGTAAGTATGTTGAACTATTAACCGACCTCATCATTTACTATACTGGATAATAGGAATAAATAAACATAATTGGAAAATAACTATGTATTTTATATGCTTTTATTGTTCTCCAACGGTTCAATATACTTTATAAGCAGTAAAAGAACGAATAGTTGCAACTAACATACAAAAATAGTTGACATAACTACGAAAATATGGCACATAATAACTATATTTTTATTGGTTACGATAACCATAAAAGCATAGTCGTCACCTCTGGATAACATAGTTTATAGTAAAAATATGGTAACTCTGACCATATCTTTCTCTCAGTGTTTATTTCATAACTGTGTTAAATATATCATAATTTTATTGTTACAGTTTTAACGATAAGTTATAGTATTCTTAATTGTGACGCACATTTAGATGCACTATTCAAGCTGCATAGTTTCCTTAACTTCACGACAATGGTTCGGTAAACCATATGAAAGATTATTCAACTATAATATATGGTTCCACATATTATAAATTTTTTACTATGGCATTATTGTTGGAAATACCATCGACCTTTTTCTCAGTGTAATAGTTGAATCCCTTCGAAATGCGATTGCAAAGTTTCAAGCTGGGTTATCGACTAAATTACCGAGAAAATAAATATTTAAAAAAGAATTCTTATGCATGGGCTCTTATGGGAAACTAACCGATTTCGTACTTCGAAACGAAAATTAGCATGTATAAACTGAACTTTTATACAATATCAAATGTGCTATGGATTCCTAAGAGTGTCATGATTCCGTATAAAATATAAGAAAGGGACGTTATCGAAGTATTTGGGTGTAATTCCAACGTCAAACACATCATCGCCACTCAGAAGTTACGGATAACCGGATGTAGCGGACGATGATAGAAATCAACATAACCTCCAGTGTCAACCGGTGCCGTTTCAACCTTGGTTTCAGCGACCCGATTTTTCGTGGTGGTTGTAGTCGTGGTGCAAAAATTTTCTATCTACTTTTTTTTTGTTTTGTGTCACAAATTTACAACGACCAAATTTAGCTCTGACCGCGTGATAATACAATACCACTACGCGTTCAAGCGAGACTTGTGTGAAATTATAATTTGAATTCGAATGATGCGCGTGAATAGTCGAAATACTTTTACGAAAACGACCGATCATTACCGAAACAGCCATGAAATTCGGTTATATCGAGCACGCGTGCGAAACGATCGCTCTCTTCTCTCCGGACAGTCAAGCGAAGTAGATCGTATCAGCAATCGTTACGAGTGGGAGGCCTTCCCGAGAAATATTGGGAGTTTACATCTATTCAACAATTGGAATCTTCATGGATGGACATTATAATCTTCAACAATAACCAGGCCTGATTTCTTCTACATCCAAACATCATACATAATTTCCAAGATGAGTAAACTTCATAATTTTACATCTGTGACGATCGACCAAATCAATCGAACTGTTCGGGAGAATCGAGCTCGTCATTCTATCTGAAGAACAACATTATATATATTTTCGCAATTTCGCAAATGGACAAAAAACGGATTTACAAATACTTATAAAATTATAATCAGTTAAAATATTAATTATTCTCGATGTATGGAAGAATAAAAAGTATGTACAATGATTTTTTTATGACAATCTGACATGTTAGTGGATGAATGTTAATATTAAAGTATTGTGAATGGGCTAAAATTATAAGATCGAATAATAGTACAAATTAAATATAGTCGGAATACTAGAAATTGGGTCAATAATATTATTATGCCTTATCAAGTCCACGTTGAAATCCCGCTCCTATTTATATTAATAATTTTTTACATTGTGCAAGTAGTATTCCAGTATAAATTCATTTATTACAGTTATTCAAAATTTCAAATTAATATTTCCTCAATTAACTAAACTTTTACACAATATTTTACTCAAATAAAAAAATAAATTTCACTACATCTAAAATTTTATTACAGACTCTAATGAGATATTTTAGTTAATACAATTTATGTTTTTTTAAGTTTACGAAGCATCTACAAATACGTTTTTATTCTCACTGCGATTAATTGAATGTGTAGATATATAAAAATGTTAGCATTTACAGAATTTTCGGAACAGTGCATCAATTGACTAGTATGGGTCGCAAGGACTACCTTAAGTGGCAAAGAAATTTTGGGCCGGTCTGGATTACCTGCAATAACGTATTTATTTATTTAGGATACTGCAAACTTTGAAAAGAAAACCTGTAGGTTAAATATTGTCAAATAATTGTCGGTTGTATAAAAGATAAATTTTTCTGGCATGAGTTTAGCGTTTTAAAATCTACTTAAAATTAATAAAACATAACTCTTCATAATAATTTTCTTTTAATTATTGAATTACATGTTCACTAATTCTTAAAAAGAAAAAATAAACTAAACTCATTCCGGAAGGATAAAATATTATGAATAACAAAGAATCATTTGGGAAAAATTGACCTAGTGATTCTCTTATAAAAGTTTACAGAAATGAAAAAAAAATATATATACTAGGGGGGCTCGCCCCCCTGCGCGCTTCCTGCGCCAACACCCCTCAAAATAATATTTTCGTAATATTTTTTAATTTTGATAGACTTGACGAAGACATGAAGACTCGAAGACATTAAAATTCATTATTGTTGAAGTAACACTTACAGTTTGTAATAAATCTGTATAATGAACATTCAGTAGAAAAACCGCTTTGGAGTTTTTTTTCGAGCTTTGGAGGAAATCTGTAATTGTAAATGTTTGGAGCATATACTTAATGTATGTAGTCAGTATCTCGATAAATTGGAGTATTTTGAACCTTTAATGTCACAAGGCCGAAAGCGAACAGTTCATAGATCGATGGTTGCATTAGCGGATCATCATTGAAACATTGGAACCGATGTTGTAGCTACGATGTAGGCAATGTTCATTTTTTGTTATATATCCAGAAAGATGATCTCTCGTTGTGAGTTGAATGAAAAGATAAAAACCAGATAGAATTAAAATTACATCAATTTTATTTTATTACGCATATTACGTATGGATAATATTAAGTCCAGTTTAAGCTGTAATTAAACCAAAATACCAGATGCTTTTGCCACCGACCAAATAATTATTTTAATAACCAGTAGCCAAAGGAATGAGATATCTATTCATGAATATCACTGATTTGATCTGACTCTCTCCCTTAAGCTCTCAAAGGAAATGGCATGGATAAATGTACATGAACGATTGAGGTAAGGCTGACAAGCCAAACTCGGGGATGGCTCATTGCAGGAGCAAAATGAACCACTATTAAAGTCATATATCGCGTGGGAATGAGTGGCTTTGAATCTCATCCGAACATCCTCATACGGGCCGCGTGGTCATTTCCTCCTCATTAAACCGCCCTGAGAAATCCTTAGTTGGCTTTCACGTAAATATATACTACGATGTATCCCTATATATACGTTTTGCGTTACACCGCATACGGGAACCAGGTTTTGCGAACATAACGACTCGGTGAAAATGGTTCCTTACATGCCACCGCACCATTTCCGTAATTAGCTATAAATTAAATCACGCAGTAACTTTTGGCAAGTCAAGGAACATAGCGTATACATTATTAATATTTCGTTTCACGGTCACGAAACCAGCCCATAAACACACTATAACCGAAAAAAAAGTCGGACACTCAATTGTGTCAGTTAATATAATTTATTTTTTTCGTTTCCTGAATTGGTGATTGCTAAATTCATTTTTTTTGCTGAGGTAAAAAGTTTTAGTTTCGAATTTTTTTTTGGTAAATTTAATTAATTAATAATTCTATTACATTTCTGTTTGCCGAATTTTTTTCAGAATTTTCGACGAAAATTTAAAAAGATGGTTTGAAATAAAGATAATATTTTTTTTTTCTTTTTTTGTAAATTCGACCATTTTGCAGTTTGTATTTTATTATCCAGTCGGTAAATTTTACTAATTGTTATTTGTTGTTTCTAATTTTACAAAAAGAGGTTTATACTCTGTTAAATTCACAAAAACTTTTTGTCACTTTTTAAATTTAACAAAAAGCATGAGTTTAAAAAAATGTATTGTTATTTTTCAAATTTAACAAAAAAAATATCCATAGATTACAAGATCTTTCTGTTAATTTCCGCACTTAACATACAAAAAATCTGTAAAGCACCATGTTTTTCAGCCGAAGTAACAAAAGAGGTTTGTCACTTTGTCACAGAGTTGCTAAAACCCCATTAATTCGAGAAATATAGTTTACAGTACAGTTTGTTTCGTAATTATGATTTCATAATAATAACCTGCAGTGATTATAAAATTAATTGAAAATATGTCAGCAGCTTCATAAAATACTAATCTTCGCTCAAATATTGTAAGAAACAGTGGAGAAAAAGTGGATAAGCACAGTCCCCATTACTTTCTTAACGCATTAGTTAAGTTATTTTCATTTTTTGAGACCTGTCGTGATTTTTATTGAAATTGTGTTATTATTACGAAATCATAATTATAGATCGAATAATATCATTGTCTTTATTTCTATAAGTATTAGGTAAATTAGATATTCACAGGCCTGAAAAATTTGTCACGCCCATTTTACAAAATTGTTTTTTTTTTTACAGCGTACACGAAAAGTGATGATTTTCGCCTTCGTCGACTTTGAATATCCAATTATTAATGAGAGAGAAAGAGAGGGAGAGAAAAAAAACAGATACTAACGTTATCCATCTCATCGATGAACTTTGCGCGGGTGGATGAGGGCTCAAGGGGTAAAAGATATCGAAGACTCAGCGCGGAGGAAAAATGAGCTCTCGGGATCGGAAGGCCGATGCCAGAACGAGGGTCTCCAAGCGTAACGTGAAAGTTATTAAAAGTTGAGTGGATCGTAGACGTCGTACTCGTCGACCCCGATGGTGGCGTCCAGGATAAAAAGGTTGGCTGCTCTTGCTCCATCACAAAGTCTCTCCTACTCCTGAGCTCTTCGGCCTCTTCACCAAGAGCTGCAAGTATAACCGGCTAATCGGGAAAATATTACGGTAACGTAGACGCTTTATGACGTGCACGTGACCGTGGCTATTGTTATTACGGGGTCGGTGAAAGCAGCAGAGCTTCGCGGAATGAAAGCCATGAAGAAGCGAAGGTAAGTCGGTTAATGGCAAAAACCACCATCGATTGCATGGGGTAGATTACCCATGGGGTTCGCTATGTTCGATAATTTTGATTTACTTGATACGCTACGACCATTTATCAATTTTTATAGCGGCGTCATCAAGTATTGATATTACCACATTATACCCGAGTAGAAATTTCATCAAGCATGCCTGCTGTCACACGAAGTCCAGATCAGTTTTAGGTACGGTAACCTTATCTGGGGCCGCCGTAAATTCACCTGCTCAGGTCCATGTAAGGCTGAGATATGGTATTCGTACTTAATAATGCCGTCTTTCCACCGGATCAGGCTGATGTCAGGATAGATATGATAACCTTATTTAGGGGTCGTCGTAAGTTCACCTGATCAGGTCCGTGTAAGGCCGAGATATGGCATTCTACCTTAAAAATGCCGTCTTTCCACCGGATCAGGCCCATATCAGGCTCTACATAAGGTAACCTCATATAGATATGCCATTCATCGACCTTATCCGTTTCGCATAAGGTCTTCCTGTGGCATTTGGACCAAGATTTTGTCCAATTTACCTTTACTTTCCCTGGTCAGATCCGCATACGGTTTTCGTATGGCATAGTTTTTTTTTAAACATGCCGTAAATTTACATTATCAGGTTCGTGTAAGGGCTGGATACGGCATTCGTTAAAAACATTAAAAAATTATTGTTATGCTAAATCAATCTTTTCAGCACCTTGCGTGTGCTGGATTTTTTCACATCTTTATCCCATCGAGAAAAATTCGAAATTTTCGCTGAAACTCACGTTTTACGGGACTGTACCGCTAGAATTACTTTGAAATCTATCCAGGTACGGACCGTCAAACGCCAGTACCTAGATGAGTGACCGCCCCATCATGTTTGAATTTTAAATATTTCGGTCGTAGTCACAATAAATGGATTTACAGTCTTGACGTGTTTTCATTTTAAGTATAATTCAAATAGACAATAAATATATAAACTTTCTGAACCGACAGCGGTGGACGCGCGGTCGGTGTGTGGCTTCGGCGGTCCCCAGAGTTAAGCAGCATTATTTGCGGTCATAACTTGGATGGGTGACCGCTTAGCCTTGTACTGGTTTGCGCGCCAACTGCTGAGCGGGAGGCAGTTTTTCAGAGTTTCTAATGTATTCTCATACAGTAGAAACTCAGTAAAAATGAAGCCGACTGTATCGGCTAGGTTTTCCGCAGTTTCCCTGTGCCCTCGTGCAAATGTGATACAGTAGTGCATTAGGATGAGTGGCTGCGGACAACACTCTAGAGGGGTCTCTATGAAGGAACGGGGAAACGTAAAAGCCTGAAGAAGGCATACGGAAGAAACCAATAAAAAAATATATATATAAACTTTCTAAGATGTCAATGGCCGAGGGGGCTAAGGCGCAGAACTGTCACCCAGAGGATCAAGATTCGATTCCCACCAACGGCAAATAAATTTACATGTGTTTTTTTCAGCAATTAATATGTACTGAAAACTAAATAAGCTTGAATATCCAATAGAAAGTGCAAAATAAATCGAATTCGATGAGCGCAGATAATTATTTTGTAATTTATTTGCCGTTTTTATAAGTAGGAGCTTAGAGTAGGGCAACCTCTATCCAGCCCTTATCTGGAAAACTTAAGCTGGCCCTGACCATGCGCTGCGTTACTTTCCTGCAAGGCCCGTATAAGGTTGCCAGGCAGGGCTCTTAGATTTAAATCTGGCTACCACGCTAGGGCCTGATATTCTCCGTAGCTGAATTTCTACTCGGATATATACCTATACACTGTATGTAAAAAGAGAAAACTAGTGAGTTTATTTTTCAGCGAAAACTACAACAACGATGGCGCTTTAAAAATCAAATTTTTCGATAATCACATCCATTCATCGTTGCGGTATGGTGAAAAACAGACATGTCGATGTGCAGGCCTCAATCTCCTGATACATTTTCTCTCCTACTTTTTTTTCCTCCTTTTTTTGTTTGTTTTTGCGGTGCATATTGCTATCGAGAAAATTGCGTTTGCATGAACGTTCCTACGGATGAGGGAAGCGTTATTTATCACAGGATATAAAAAAAGGGGTTACAATACAAAAACTATACAGATATACGTTCTATGAGGAGACAAAAAGAGGGTGTGACAATGCGCGCGCAGAAGTTAAAGGTAAAAACGCTATTCCCTTCCCGCTTCACACCCTTTTACAGCGAAACGGCTGTTTACGTTCGCGCTAAAGAGCGTTTTGTAATATTTTCCACGTCGGATTAAACGTCACGAAGAGAGCTTATGGTTTACCGTGCTTCCGCTTTTCTTTTTCCTCACCTTCTCTTTTGGCCTTCCAACAAAAGGAATAGTTTAGTACCTGACGTAATACGGTTCTGTAAAGTTTCCCAAGAAAGGACATCCAAGCCAACGCGATTCTTGCATTTCAGACGCAAATGTGCAAGGCTGAAAGTTGTCTATTTTACGCACAATTTTGACAGTTATCATACTTTTTAAATTTTAATATAACGATATTTCGTCATTCCATTTGAAATTGCTGCCTTTTTCCCACATGTGGGAATACTCTGGGCAAATATTAAACAAAAACTGTTAAAGACAGGCAGGCAAAAATCCATGATATTCGTTGACGTATATCTTATTCGTTTAATAAAATAAATAATAATAAAAACTATTAAGGACAGGCAGGTAAAAATCCATGATATTCGTTGACGTATATCTTATTCGTTTGGCTGCTAGTGTTACAAAAAAAAGATGCAATGTAAAACTTTGCACATTGCTTCCTCATTTATTTTCATTTTACATTTTTCATTAATTCGAAAATTAATGAGGAAACAATGTGCAAAGTTCCACTTTGCATCCTCGTTTTGAATATATTTAACAATCTCAAATTTATATAAATTCGATTCAACAGGAAATAATAAACAAAAAAAAACAGTATTTGCTTATTTGCTGATGTGTTGCAAAATGCAAATCGCCAACGGTACATTTCCGGAAAAAATTCATAATCCGAACCACTTTACCGTCCATCATCAAATTCGGTACGTAGCAGCGCTGAATGTTATTTTTCTTCTGTAGAAAATATCATTTTATTTGTTGGCATTTGGCGTGAGTTAAACGTAAATTTTTTGAATAATTAAAAATCCCATAAAGCCGAATCGCTTTACAGATTTCGCTCAAATTCAATACCAAAGATCGCATTGCTTCGTTCGAATTTAGTACGAAGTTTCAGCCCGATAACTAAAATTTTGATTGAGCGTTTACGTACGTTTTCCAAAATGTCAAAAATCTCACAAAAATGGAATGCGTCAAGGGATTTTTTACAAAATTTATACCAATTGAAGAATAGCCTGTGCTCGACATGGTATTAAAATTGTAGATGAGTCTGTCTACTAGTACACGAGCTTGGGTGAGAAAAAATTACTGGGCAAGCAAGAGGATATATAAAACTCAAGGGACGTTTACATTTTACCGGTTCTCTTTAAAAAAAAGTGTGCAGAGTGTAAAAGCAAAAGAAAAATATTGTGGGTACGTACAATAGTCAGGTGCTTTTGCCAACTACAAAAATATTTTGACATATAATACCGACGGAAGTGGAATTAATGAGTAGTTGTACCCGACTTATTTTCTGCAATTGTCTTAGACCATTTAATTTTTAAATATTAACTTAAGGGAAGGGAGACAGGTAAAAAAAATTGATTTTGGAAATTCAATATCATCCAAATCCTATTGCATATAAAAATGCCCAACGCACTATATTGTTGGTGCTCGATGAATGGATTTTTTACTGTTGTCTGACTTGCATATGAACCATTCTCTGTCAATTGAGCCACTTTTTTCTTCGACCCTCTCCGATTTGCCCTGTAATTGATTATATGACTATATTTTTCTTAAAGTTTTTTAATGGTTATTCCAACGAACTTTAGTTAGTTCCATTATGGAAATTGATTGAAGGTAGTTACGAAGCTATTGCTGTAGTTAATATACAGGCATAATAATAGGTGTATGAAATAACAATTATTAATTGGCACTAAATGTTCCCAGGTTTTCTTTGAGTGTCGATTTTATGACGGACGGACGAAGTTAATGCAACGATAGTAAAAAATGTTGAAATCGAAACGATCTTGAACTGAGAAAAAATTACTGAGCAAGTAATAAGAGTAGTAAGCTCATGGGACATTTATATTTCATTGGTCTCGAGAATATACGACAAAAAGGGGCAAACACGGTTATACTGTATTCAATAATTATACCTTTATACACGTAGTATTAAACTTCAACATTTCCTTAGGGAAATATACATACGTTTTCTTAGTGTTGTACCTCAGAGAGTTAAGATAGTCATGTTGGAAGACCAACGTGGGTTAATAGTGTCTGAGAGTTACGCTTTCATTGCTCGTATCTTTCCCAAATTTCCAGTGCACCCAATTTTTTTATATTCATCAGAATCCTTGTTATATTAATGCATTTTTTTCGTGAGTTTAATCAAAGTATGTAAATTCTTGAGATGAATACTGATTAGGTTACCTTTACTATTACTCATACGAATACTGATTAGGCTACTTTTACTCTTGCTCATAAGCTTCATGCTGAAAACCTCGATTTTAAGGATTTACTTTTGTCCTTTGATGATAAATATACGATACTGACTTTTTTTTACTATTAGTTTCCCGAATTCTAAATGCCATAATTGTTACATTGTCGAATCAAACATTCTCGATGACATCTTTTTTTACTTATAATATAAAAATGATAGAAAAATTTGCCAAACAGTGTAATTCTATAAGAAGTGTATTTTAATTTTTTATTTTATTTTATTATATAAATGAAACTCGAATTTACGTGCAAAAATGAAAAAAAGTGAATTTCTTAAAATGCTAATATTTTCACTATTTCGATTTCGTGAAGTACCCGACATTGAAGAAAACAACAAATGATCTTAGCGATTAAAGACTTAAATGCGGTTAACTCAGGTCTCGAAAAACGGTAAAGTAGCTGCGAGGACAACGATTCTAGCACTTTTTCTACAATTCGATATGTGTTGAGCAAAAACTGAAGATCGTAAAATAGTTATGGGAGTTAGTTCCATAGCTTAGAAGTTTGTTCAACCATAAACTTTAAAACAAAAAAAAAACAAAATCTTACCAAGAAGTTGCTCTAGACTTCTAGCCAGTCTGCAACCATTTCACCTTCATTCCCAGGCAGTTCCCATTTGTAACGCAATCGTAAAGCGAACTGATCGAATCTCGGCGCACTAAGATTGAAACAAGAAGGAGAGTTTGCTTCTTCGCAAATCAGGCGCAAAACCCTCAGTGGCATAGCTCTCCCCCTCAGAGAAATCCCTGTCACGGCTCTCTCAGTCCGATAAAAGTCTAGACTGGATAAACGCCCTCGAATAAGAGTCATCTATATATATATATAGATAATATAGCTCTCACTCGCTCGCTCTCATGTTAAAGTTTGTTCTACGTGGCGAGCGAGCAAGCAAGTAAGCAAGGAGGCGAGACGTTCTTCGGAATGATCGAGGCCTCGAAACTCCGTTAACGATCAAGCTGAGGCAATGAGAGCAACGTAAGCGAAGGAAGCTGCGGGGGATAGGTAAATTGAGTGAGAGGAAAAGAGATGAAAGACAAAGACAAAGATAACGAGCCATGGAGAGTGTTACGGAGTGAAACAAAACGAGAGATTATATGAGACCGGGGCTTGTCGGATCAAAATCTGTTTTTGATTTTTTCTTTTTGCTTCCTCATAGAGGAAGCTTTGTGTTCAAGAAAATTTTTTTTTTTTAGATTTTTATGTCAGTATGCTTAGAATTGTACAAAACGTCGAGTAAAGTGGTTTAGAAAAAATGTGTGTGTGTGTGTGTGTTCTGGCTCCGAAAATTCGATGAATTATTATTCAGTAACCGTTCGAGCGATATGGCTCAAATTTGGCATGCAAGTGGAGTAGTTGCCCCGCTTTAAATGTTGAGATTTTTGAAAAAAAAAATCAGCTATTTTGATGTTATGGTATTTTTAATTTTTTGGAAAAAGGGCGTGATCGCTCTAACTTTCGTAAAAAAGGATGCAAAGTAGAACCTTGCACATTGCTTCCTCATTATTTTTCGCTTCTTACAAAGCTACCTCTATGAGGAAGTATGTTATTCAATTTTTGGCTTCCTCATAGAGGAAGCTTTGTAAAACGCGAAAAATAATGAGGAAGCAATGTGCAAGGTTCTACTTTGCATCCTTGTTTTAATTAGATAAATATACATGTTGTGGATTCGCTTTTTCTATTTCGTTATAACGTTATTTCGTGATTATTAGAGCGTTTCCGAAAGTGAATATGATAATGTATATTTTTTAAAATAATTCAACATTCTATAAAATCAAAAATTTCATACCATTTGTCACTAAATTATACATATATAATGGCTGAATATTGTTTCATTTATATACAAAATTTGAGTTCGCTATCTTAAGTTTTGCAAAAGTTACAATAGAGCGGTAATGTCAATTTTTTGAAAAATTCAAAACATCATAAAATTTTAACGGTTCAACCGATCGTAACCAATTTCAATAGCGATCCGCGGCGTATGAAAGCTGAAATTCATACCAGTTTTAAGATCAATATCTCGAAAATTGAAAGAGTTGTCGTATAAACAGACATTTTTCAAAAAATTAAAAAACGCGTAATAATTTAACGATGAAGTGGATTTTAACAAAAATCTGTATGAACGATGAGGCTTGAACCCTCTATCTATGATCCAAATTTCAGCTTGACATCTCAAGGCATTCCCGAGTTATAAAGGTTTACATTTTTCGATTGTGTAACATACACACATACACACATACACACACACACACACACACACATACAGACATTTTTTCTAAATCACTTTTCTCGACGTTTTGGCCTATTCTGAGTGTGCTGAAATGAAAATCTCGAAAAAAAAAAATGTTCATGAAAACAAAGCTTCCTCTATGAGGAAGCAAAATTAGACGATTTTGTTAAATAGTTGTTTATAAATAAATATACGTTCAATGTTGTTTGGCATTGCATTTGGGCGAAATCGGTAAAGCGGTTCAGATTTTATAGATGTTTGAATTTTTCGAAAAAAATCTTTTTTTTTTTTGTAAATCACGTCGAATTTCACCAATTTAATTGAAATGTTTTACAATCGAAAAGGAACATGCAGCTATGCCACGTACCAAATTTGACGATGATCGGTAAAGTGGTTCAGATTTTACGACATTTTGAAATTTACAACAAAAAAAAAAACGATTTTTGCTCTAGCATCACCAAAAGTTGTTAATGCGAGACAGTTTGTACTCAATGGAAATAAGAATGCAAAGTAGAACTTTACACATTGCTTCACATATAATTTTTATTTTTTTAAATTTATAATGACCGCTTGTCCCAAAATAGAATTGCTCATAACTCTCGAACGGCGTGACGAACCGAGATGAAAATATACACAAAAGAGGAGGATAAACTCCGTTTTCGTTATTTCGATTAAGGTAGTTCTTGCGCATTAAGCTGAGATCAAATAAGTTTTCAAAAAATGGGAGGGTATTGCAAACACTTTTCGCCAATATAAACAAGGCTGCAAAGTAGAACTTTGCAAATTCCTCATTCTGATTGAATGACAATGATTGAATGACATGAGACAATTGAATCCTCACAAATCATTATTTGCCGTTGTGCAGATTTGTTAATAGTTAACAAATCATTATTCGTTAACTATTAACAAATCCGCAGTTGTCCTGACTATCTTTAATCTTGTTGTCCCAAATCTTTCCTTATTTATAACAAATATCTAACGACTTATGTAAAAAAAATTGCATAAGCAAATCGTTCATTCGACGGAAATGCCGTCAGAATAAGACTTTGCTATGAGAACACGCATTTTTATTTGCTGTTAATATATTTTTATAACTGTTAAGAAATATTTTAAGAAACAGCTCAACTAAATATATTTTGTTGTAGTGAATGAACTCTTTTCTCAGTGTATCAAGTCTTTTGATAGATTTTTACAAACAATATGTAGAATATTGAGTATAATCAATTTTAAAAAATGAGCATCGCTGTTCATTGTGATTTACGCTAAAAATCGTTGCAAACATAGAATTCGGTCAAGTTTTTAATATGATTTTTACTGTAAAAAATTTAATTTTTACCCAACTTGTACGATTCAAAGTTACCTCACTGGCCCCATTCTCCAGTAGTCAATACAATACAGAATTCCTCTGGACCGAATAAAGCGACTGACTTCAAACTAGTCTCTAATTACTTACAAGTATCTCAGGCTTCTAATGCAAAAAGTCTTAACTTCATACGCTCAATAGGCACTTTTTATCACGATCAGAACATTTTACTTTTTAGTGCAAAAACTAAAATAAGGTAAACGGCCCGGTTTGTGACGATGTCAGGCAACCCTCTCACTCTGCTCATGTAAAACCATAGGGTAAACGAGGAACTAACGAGTGTCGCAGTTTCTGAAGCCACCATTTACGAATTACTATTGGCTGTTTCTGCAATGGTGGGGAAAGCCGCCTATGCTAAAGTAGCGCGTCAGAAACCGGATCAACGTCAGAAACAGGGCCGTTTACCTTATATTTATACACGGAAAGAAATGTTTGGTTGTGGCAACTACGTTTTCGATTTGCTGTACACAATGTCTAAAAAATTAGTTGCCTCAACCATATCGAATAGTAACCTCAACTATTCACGATTAGCTCTCGCGAGATTAAGTTAGGTTAACTAATCCAATCGTTGGGACTACCACTCGAATAGTTGGGATTACCATTCGAATCGTCGGTATTAGCATTCGAATCGTCGGTATTACCATTTGAGTTGTAAGATAAATAGAATAATCGATTGATGTGTCAACTCATTTCTTGGTTATGGCAACTAATCTTTTTTTTCCGTGTATATTTTTGTCTGGGTAGGATCAATGAGCTTGGTGCAATTGCTAATTTCAAAACTGGCTTAACCCAACTTGCCCTTGATCCAAACAGCCCCGGTCTCCCCTGCTGAACCGAAGATGAGCGTCGAGATGAGGAGAAAGAAACGCTGAAAGGAGAAGGAGAAGGAGATGCGCAAGAAAACTCGAATACTCATGGTCGTCTTGGGTAGAGCAAATTGTTGTACGGTGTGAGTCTGGCTGCGCATTCCAGATACAAAGCACGAGAAGCATCTTTGGTGGGGATAGCGGTCACGCTTATGCCAAAGCAAAGGGAAGAAGACGAAGATAGTAGAGGAAAGGAAGCTGGAGGAGGGAGAAGAAGGTTTGAGTCCTCGAGACGCGGTACCGACGGGTCCAGAGTGGAGGCTGTGGTAAGACAGAATCTTGTTTGGGCCTTTCGATCTCCAAACCTACTGTGGGAACGATCTGAATACCACAGAACAGTAGCGGTAATAAATGGATGAGCCAGTCTAACGAATAGATCCTATAAGCAACAGGCACTCAGAACTAGACATAACCACCACCCAGTAAGCACCTAGACAGCTATTTCCAAAATGTGATAGATGAGATGTCCTAAAATTTTGACTAATGTTGGGTTCTCCGTGTATTGAATAACTTTGCAGGTATGGTTACAGGTTATCAGACTAAAATTAATGAAGCGTCATTACATTGTTTGTTTTTTAAATGTTAAGTCACACGAATCAGTAAAGATATTAACGAGCTGATGAAATAGTGAATTAGAATGCAGATTTTGCAATATTAGACACAGAGAAATCGTGGCGGGAAATTATTAGTGAGAATATTTTCACTATTAAATTAACTTATTCTGTTGTTACGTTTTTTTTTTGGGAAATGTTGATGCGAATGTACTAAGATTTATATTTGAGTTAGTGCACACGTAAAAAAGGCTCCGATGGTTTTTTTTACTCAGTTCTGTAAAAAAAACTCAATTTTTAAAACTTTCACATTTCTGTAATAGAAAAAGTAAAGAGTTTTCACGAGTGACTCGTTAACTCTCAAGTTTTGCTTTTTCACGACTTTATTCGACTTCGAAAGATTACTATATTACCTGCATTATAGAAAAAAAACCCGGCTGGATCGCAGATGCTTCAGATGCAAATAGTATTAGTCGCGAAGAATAAATTAATTAAATCATGAAAATTGCTTTTCGAGGCGAACTCTATTGCTGGATTAACGAAACTCATTTTCGTTAATCCAGCAATATTTGAAACGCAAATTTTAGCTCACGATTTTATAGCTACACTGTTAGAAATTTTTGTATGAAAATTAATATAAAGTATTGGAAGTTTTTTTGCGGATACGCGTATATTAAATTTAATAAACAAATATTTATTAATATATTAAAAAATTGTTGCAAAATTAATATACAGTACACTAAACACTTCATAAAAGTTGGGTTTATAATATAATTATTGGAACTTTACAATATATCTGTATATTAAATGAAATTTAATATATTAAATTTTAATATTAAATTTAACTAATTAATTAAATAGTCTTACATTAATAGTCTTAATAATATTAATAATAGTCTTAAATTAGTCTTTAAATTAATTTAATATTAAATGAAATTTAATATACCGTATCTGGAAAAGAACTTCCAATGCATATATTAATTTTTAAAATATTTTGAACAGTGTATATTAATAATGACTTAAAATATATTCGTTCTTCGCGCGATGGAACAGGATGTGATGATACGGTAAACGTAGTATTGGAATAAACTATCAATCAATGATTGCCACTTATTGGTTGCAAGATCTAGGGTAGAGTCACCAGTAAATGAACAGTTAAGCAGAACGATTTATTTATCATGGGTTTCAATAAGATGTAACATTTTCAAACTACCTGCGAAAATTTTAATGATTGACCAGAATGTCGAATTATGTAATGGAATTAGAAAAATGTCGTATTTTCACCGCAAAGTAAATAAAAATAAATACTAAAAGCCAAAAATGCAAAACCACCAGTAAATGATCGGGCCAATCTAACCTACACTTTCAGTCGAAAATAGATTTCTGCGACAAAATAATACCAGTAGATAGCTGAAAAATAGACTAATTAAAAATTTAATATTCAGACAAAACGTAAAAACTTCTCATGATCTCTCAAAAAGCTGTTCATTCACTGGTGACTGTTCAATTATTGGTGCATTCACCCTACTATCGTTATTTAAGTGCACTATTGTAGGAGCAAAACTGTTCACATTATGAAATAATGTACGTTATATGGGTCTGAAAAAAAAACTTAATTTGCATAACCATTACACTCAGAGAAATCGTAATAGTACAGTCAACTATAAAGTGACAACTATTCATTTTTATTACATGCAACTATTTTTATAGTTACGATAACTCCGAAAATAGTTATGGTAACTATTTGCTAGTTATAGTAACTATTTGATAGTTGTGTCAACTATAAAAAAATTGTTGTACCAACCATAAATGAATAGTTGTCACTTTATAGTTACTAATACTATAATTTTCTCTCAGTGTAGAGTAATACCACACTCTCAGAGAAATCGTAATAGCACAGTCAACTATAAAGTGACAACTATTCATTTTTATTACATGCAACTATTTTTATAGTTACGATAACTACGAAAATAGTTATGGTAACTATTTGCTATCTATAGTAACTATTTGATAGTTGTGTCAACGATAAAAAAATGTTGTACCAACCATGAGTAAATAGTTGTCACTTTATAGTTACCAATACCATAATTTTCTCTCAGTGAACGAATGTAAATAATGATCATTTGGTATAGCTAACGAGAAGCAGCATTATCTGTACATGCTCGCATCAATAAGTACTTGTACATAGCTACTGGTTGCTGTTGCTGATGGTCGAACGTCAACGGGCACATCAAAGGGACTCACGATAGTCTGGCGCGTTTATGCATGCTGATAGTGCCATGTTGGTCGAACCACGCACACATACACGTAAATACAGTTCGGTATAAAGGCATTCAGAATTTATGGCAGAGGAGAAGATGGATCGAATGAATTTCGAAATTCACAGTCTAGACTGCAACGAGCCAGCAGATTCATACGCTTATCGTAACTATATATTGTCAATTTTTTATTAAAATAGAAATATCGACATAATAAGATGGATTGCAGTAAAAAGGCACATCATTCTTTGTCGTTTTATGAGTTTGAATATAGTCGGTATCACAGAATTGGAGAGCTTCACAGAATCTAGTACTTTTAAGGTACACGCTGAAAATTAAATTATAATTTCGCTACCTTTAATAGAGATTATAAAATCTGAAAGACCAATTTCACCCAAATTCAATATTAAGCAATTTTTAATACACCTGTTCTTAGAAAAAACTATTTATTTGTTAAAAATTATAACAATCAAAGACACATAAACAGTTGTAAATCCCCATTAATTCATGAGATATAGTTTGCAGTACAATTTGTTTTGTAATTATGATTTCATAATAATAATATGTAGTGATTATAAAATAGAGTGTAAACATTTGAATAGCTGATAAAAATACTAATTTTCGCTTTAATATTGCAAGAAATAGTGGATAAAATGGAAGAAATAAGTAATGCATTACTTATTTTTTTCCATTTTTTCAAAAGGATTACCGCGAATTTTTATTGAAAAATAATAATTTTTGCAGCCATTCCAAAGTTTAATCATCGTAATACAATCGCTACATGTTATTATTATAAAATCATAATTATAGAGCTTATCGTATCATCATCGACGTTTTGGCAATTCTAAGTGTCCTGTCATGAAAACTCCAAAAGATTCTTTTTCATGAAAACAAAGCTTCCTCTAGACAGAAACAATAATAATAAATAATAATGGTCACTCTATCGAATACCTCATGGTGCAGAATCACTAGCTTAAGCAAGTGCTCGAGAGATTTCTGAGGTAACTTGCTCAAAAGCGAATACCGACTCAAGTGACCCCGGTCAGCTGTCGTCAACGACGAAGACGACGAAGACGAGGGGAACAACGATGAGGCTCCGTAATTGCGTCAGTGAGAGTAGCTACGGTCTTCGGTTGAAGAGGTGAACCAGTGAATGCAATACCTTCAAGCTCTCCTAACTCCAGTACTCAATCGCAAGGACATACTCACAGAAACGCTGTTCTCTTGTGCCGAAAGTGGTACTTCGGGTATTACACCTGTAATTTAGATCTTCGTCCCAATGATGAGGGAGACTATCAACCACGAAACAGATTCCTATCAGTTTGTCGCCTTCCGCACGACGATCTCCAAGAGTATTCATCATCTTCCAAGTTCTTGTAGTCGGAATATGTTGCACGATCAGCGTACGATGAAGAGTTGCTGGCCTTGTATACATTGTCGTTGATTTGCACCTACATTAAATGAGCAAACATCATAGCCCAGGTCGTTGATACGGGAATCGAGCGACCAATCGTCAATGTAGAAGAAACGTGCACAGAGAAACTTGGTTTTATATTATAGGTGTATGTGATATCGGGTGGAGATATGCAATTTTATATCCCAGGTATATCAGTGCACGTGTGCTTCGCCAATTTACTTGTACCATTTGAAGCAAGATCGCAGGATGTTCTGTACGATTAGAGCTGAAAACTGGTGTAAATATAATACTCAAAGAGGGACCACACAGACTAAAACAACATTTTCAATTATTTGTATCCATTTATCTTGATTGAGGTGCGAGCCCAATTCTCATTACTGTCTCAGTTTCTGGAATACGCACTTTCAGTGTAAAGTATTAAACTAGAAAAAAAATAATCACAAATGACTGTTATTATTCTTTTTCTTTCGTTGTCCTGGCGTTGATTGTAAATACAAGACATCGTCAGATTTATTTTGTTTATGTCATAAAGTTCTCCATGGCAAAACTACCAAATCGAAAGCATTGAAGACCGTCAATTCTATTTTTTTAATGGCTCGTATCACGATTACCGCATTAATCTCGGTGGCTACAAGTTCTCTTGAAATTGTCCTATGATTTATGGAAGATTGATGTATCTCCACGTTAATTACGCTATTAAATGAGCATCCATATGTATATTTATGGATATATAAGTAGAAGGAGTTCAACGAAGGAGATCGCGCCGTCTTTCCCACGTTTCTTTCCGCTATATCTTGCCACAACCATCCTCCTTCCCATCGAAGCTTCCCCCGCCCCTCCCCTCCCCCTTCTCGTCATAGTCCGTTGCTAATCAGACGAATCTAAGGAACCGGCGCGTAACAGCAGACCGAGACCCTCGCGCCTTTCAAGGTACGATATTCTCAGGAATTAGCTCGGTTTGACGTAGCCTGAACTCCACAAATTCTGCGTGACAGAAGGGCCTGATGTTGAGCTTCGTCACTGTATAAACACGCTCCACTGAATCGTAACGAATAAAATCAACAACGACCAAAGACATCGATTCATTATGTTTCTGACGATTTCCTGGATCAATTGAGGCCGATGAGGACCGCCAAAGACTTGCGCAAATTCACTGACAAAAACTATTTGACAAAGGCCTGGCGAAGCAACATAAAGGTGATCTTTTCGATGGTCATCTTCGGAAATGACCAAAGACTTTCTTTCTCATCTACCTGTTGATTAAAATGTGTGGGTGGAGTCGGGAAAGAGTTATTTTATAGTTTAGTCCCATTATTTTTTTTTTGCAACTACCTACAGAACCATCATTAATTAAATTACATTTTTTTCTAACCATCTAAATAATCCAAGGAATCGGCGTAATCCGAACTCTACGAATTGCGCATGACGGAAAAGTCCTGATGATGAGTTTCATCACTGTATCAATATCGACAAGTCCTTAAATCATTTATTTAATTTTTGACAAAACTCTGGATCTAATGAGTTTTATGAGAATCATCAAAGAGGTCCAAAAAATCACAGACAAAACCTATTTGACTCGATGAAGCAACAAGTGAACCTGCGATGAACTAATCTGAACGTGATCGTTGCAATACTCTTCTCCGAGACTGATCCAAGGCTTTTTTCTCTTCTAACTGTGGGCTCGCAAAGCGTCGAATACGGAGGTGGTATCAAGGGAAAGTTTTTTCAGCGTCTAGTTCGATTACATTTTTTGTCCACCATGGGCTTCAACTGTTTTCTTCCGATCGATACCCGTTTAAGAACTTCGAGGTCGTGAGCTCTCCTGCTGTTTCAGTGGTTCGTTATCGAATCTAGGAAAGGAAAATATCGACAGTTTGATCCATTGACGCAGAATGAGTCAGTAAATTTATTCGCATTATACGACAACCATAATTTATAGCGAAAGTCTCAGCATCCTGCTGGTCGGTGCTATTTCTGACAAGAGAGAGACACATACAAGCGACAGTCTGAACTTTACCTTGTAGTTTATAAGACGCTAATAAAACCTTCCGGTTCAACCGGTTTCCTTTATTAGCAAGCGCGCTTATATCTTCAACTCGATATCTCGATAAGCCTACTACATCTATTTTTAATCCAAAAGCATCTTACACCAGGAGCACTCATTCAAAAACCTCCATTCATTAAAACTTGGCTTTCACAAACGTGGCCTTTCGTGTCCCGGGGCTATTACAGCGAACAACGCGCGTGTGTACAATTCGTTCTCACGAATTTGTGATTTAATTTACACACTGGGATGCTACGCGAGAATTGCCCAACCGTTGGTTCATTGAGAAGCCGATGAGAACATCGTAGGAGCACCTCCTCGTGTCTAGCGGCGATTAAAAATTACGCCCGTGTCCCACGCTCCACAGAAACTTGTATCGGTGTGTTAACACTCACGCGCATACAAATTATAAGGAAATATCGTGGTCGCCGACCGGTTTTGATCTAGGAACATTGCACATCGTTGCGGCTATGTCCGTACCTGGTGGTGGCTTTTCAAGTTTCCACTTGGATGAAACCGAAGCCGAGCTGCTAGATCGACTTCTCATTCTCATCGTTTAACTCCACTCTCAGTCTCTCATATTTTCCCTGCCCCTTCGCTTCGTACCGAGACCGCAGTTCGTCTCGTCAACATCATACCGCGCGTCGCCTTCGCGATACTTCTCTGGTCTGTCTGTCTGCCTGTCTGTCAGTGAGTCTCCGGGCATTCATTCATCCAGCGAGGATTACAGCGACGAGTTAATGTGCGATTACGCGCGCATCCTCGAACAACTCTTCACCATCTTTTCTTCAAGGCTATATAACAGGCTAACTCTCCACAAGTTCATCTTTCTCGCATCTATTCCTTTCGCTTCTTCTCCCCATGTTGCACCGCAATCTCCCTCTTGTTCCAGCCTCGACGTTACCCTCCAGCCAGTATTTTCTGTACTTTTTTTTTTTTGTGGACAGCAGCCTCACTCAGCTTCAATTCGACTGAGGTTTTCATTCACATCCTGCGAAGGAGTCCACAACAGAGAATGAAAAAGAAGACACGGCCAGTAAGCCAGCGAGTCAGTCAAACTCTTCATTATGGCTCTGATCGGTCTGTGCATAAAATGTTAGTTTCCTTGAAAGAAACTCGGTATCCGATGGATGAAGGATATTGAGTGGGAATTGATGATTGTGGGAGGCGGTTGTAAATCCGACCGAGTGATGAGCTACTTCTGGTCGTACAACACTCTATATCGACTACATGGTGAGAACTCGTGGTGAGAGTGTTGGATAGCCCAAAGCCTCTTGAGATAGTGAAGGGTAGAAAAAAAAGCGCAGGAGGGATCATTGGCTCACTGGCTATAATCGGAAGAGTAAACTCATAAACCAGTTTCGATGCTTCATCTACTTTTCGAACGACTTTACGTACACTCGTGCTAAAATGCATATACCTCGGCTTTGTGAACTCGCTATCATAAAACCACAGAGATAATCAAAGAAAATGTGTTATAAGCATGACGGAAATTGATACTGCGATTAATGTTTTAAATAAAACGGTGTGGATCGTAACCGTGAATACTATCTCTTGTTATGGTGAGGCTGCGATAACCATGAATATTCGTAATTTTATATCTACCTCTTCCTTGATACACTGCATCTCGGGTTTTTATTGCCAGGATTTTAATGGCTCAAGAGCCATAAGCAAACATGGTTGTTCTCATAGCCAATCTTATCTTCAGTGGCATATTAAAGCAGAATTAAAAAAAAGAGGGATCGGGTTTTAATGTGGATCATGTCAAGTATCTCAACGGCTTCTGAGGAGGTACTCGACCATTCGACCCGTATACTTAAATCTCTACTCGTCTCCTCATCCAAACCCCATTAGTTCAACCCACTGTAAGCAGAGTAAAGGAAAGTCACTATCAACGGACCTTTTCACGGACATTTTCGTCTCACCAAGTCAATAATTTACAGCAATAAAAGGGTGCTTGGTATTTTTTTGTGAGATGACTCTTCAAAACTATTGATGGCAATTTAGCTCATTGAAAGTGTCGATCATGAATTAAATTGTTCTAAGAAGTTTGATATTTATATATGAAGCATTCTCTGTCAATTCAGCCACTTTTTTTCCCGACCCTCTCGGATTTGCCCTGTAATTGATTATATGAATGTACCACTAAAAGACACTCTATGTGAATTTTTACAGATTTTAAAAAATAATTTTTCAGAAAATGGCTTTTTTTTTTATTTCGGTGCCAATATCTCAGAATTTTGAAGTTACTGAAAAAAAATTTCTGCACATAAAAGTTGTCGTTCATTGTTAGTTTTCGAGCGGAATATTCCAAATAATTGTCACGATCCTGTGAGTATGATTTTTTTGCGAAAAATGGAGGAATTATTGTTTAATTAAAAAAAGGATATTTTTTTTACTGAAAAAATTACAGAGTATTGCTACATGACTGTTGATGTCACAAAAAAATCGCCAGAGTGGCACCTATCGATCTTCTGGTATTAGAAAATGCATTTGTGTGAAAGTTCCGAAAAACGGGGGCATTATTATTTTTTTTATAAAAAAAAAGGTTACTTTTTTTGGCTAATAAAATTACAGAGTATTCTTGCATGACTGTAGATATTGCAAAAAAAATCATCAGAGTGGTACGGATCGAGTTTCCGGTATAAAAAAAAATAATTCCCCCGTTTTTCGAAACTTCCACACGAATAATTTTTTTTAATACCGTAAGCTCGATCAGTACCACTCTGATGATTTTTTTGCAATATCTACAGTCATGCAAGAATACTCCGTAATTTTATTAGCCAAAAAAAAGTAACCTTTTTTTTATCAAAAAAATAATAATGCCCCCGTTTTTCGGAACTTTCGCAAAAATGCATTTTTTAATACTAGAAGATCGATCAAAATTCTGAGATATTTGCACTTGAATAAAAAAAGCCATTTTCTAAAAAATTATTTAAAAAAATCTATATTAAAAATAAAAGTGTCTTTTTGTGGTATTCATATAATCAATTACAGGGCAAATCGGAGAGGGTCGAAAAAAAAGTGGCTGAATTGACAGAGAATGCTTCATATATATATGTCTGTCGTACTTTGCATTTGAGTTGTACTTTGTTAGATAAATATTCTAAGGGTGACTATAAATAGTAGGATTTTAAAAAACTGTATTTTTTAAGACATGAAAGTTAATTAAATAGTTAGGAAAAGTTAACATCACCATAAAAATAGTTGTATGAACCAACAGTTAAAAGGTGTCACTTACAATTTCCATTATTACCACGATTTTTCCAAGTACACTTTTACGCAAAATCCAAGTAATTCCGGCAACCATTAATTGGTAAACCATGCGACTATTTTTCTATTACCCTAACTAATGGATAACGAATTGAAGTTAGTTTCGGTAACAGGAAAAAGCAACGTATTTTTTTTTTTTTAATCACCCAAATTACCAATTAATATTTGCAGTGACTATTACGACTATTCGAGTGTCCTACGAAATTTAATCCGCGTAAAGAAAACGATCACATGGCATTGACAAGATTGTGGCACGGTGTAAAATTGACTTCCGAGGATGATAGGCCCCTGAGCGTTATGAACAAGTCCCCCACGTGTAATGGTCTCGTGGCTCCAGAAGAAGGGAGAGAAAATGGAGAGACAATCCCAACGTCGGTTTGTATGCCGAGACGAAACGAAGACAGACGAAGGAGGACCAAAAGAGAGGCTGTAGAAATAAAGTACGAGTCAACATGCTACGAGAGAGAGAGAGAGAGAGAGAGAGAGAGAGAGAAAGAGAGATGGAGAGATGACTGCCCTTGTTGGTTATATAACGGTGGTGAACGGTGAGCCTGTGCACAAAATGCAGGTGCTGGAGCTAGGAGCCGCAGCAGTGCAACGTGCCGGTCGCTCGTCGTTCGCGTGGCGTTGAACAAGGACAACATCGGCTGGATGACCTCGGGTGTGACGAAGATGGAGAATTATAACAGGTTCCCAGCCGGGCATCGGTCTCTCCCTCGCATCCTCGACTCATGCTCTGTGCTCTTTGCTCTTCGTTACTATATCTGTATTTTGCCATCACTTTTATCACTTTTTGTTGTTACCTTCTGTCTCACTTCTATCCATGGTTTTATATATATACGTTCTTGGAAATGGGCTAAGGGTGGGGCACTGCGTCCGGTGCCTCTCGGGAACGACTGACACTAAAGGTCTCAAGCAATGTTCCAGTCACTGACCATTTTAGTACAGAAGATAAAGCAATCGTTTCGTCATATTGTCGAGTACAGAGCTGAGCTAGAAGCCGCCATTACTTTTTCAAATAAAAATTTACCGTTTAATTGTTTCGTAATTGTTTTGTTATAATTATTATTTCATATATACTTATGTGCAGTGCTAGAAAAATATTTGAACTTTTTAATAATAGCAAGAATAATTCATTTTTTCAATATATTAAGTATTATACACCATTCGTTTGAAGTACGCGTGTCTGTTTAACGAACATTTTCTTTTTCGTTTCATGCTGAAAAAAATTTCAATATCTGTTCATAAAAGTTACAGAAAATTCTTCCAAAATTGATTTGGTTTCAATCAAGTTTGATCTTGAATTATAATTTAATTTTTCTGCTGATTCCCATAATACGACATTTCGTGAATTATTTTAATATCTTCGACCCGTTTTAACACACTCAGATAAATTGTGGAAGTTCTGGCAACTACAAAGTGACAGCTATTTATTTTTTATCCACGCAACTTTTTTTTTGTAGTTACGGTAATTTAAAAAAAAATGTTTCTAACTATATTTTTCAAGTTGCGTTGTCTATTTTATGGTTATCGTAAATAAAAAAAACAGTTGCATAGATTTAACATGAATTGCTGTCACTTTCTAGTTATTGACGTCAGAATTGTCTTAGCGTGCAGAGATTCAGAGTAACCAATTATGATTGGGATTTATTCTTAACACTATTCTAATAAATGTAGAAAATTATAAGGAAAATTGTGTCGAAATCTGTCCCACTCTCCCTTAAGTCGTCGATGTAGTCGAGGTTCAAGACTATCACATTCTTGTTCTGCTTCACTTCGTGTGTACCCTCGATCTTCAGCATCAAGACAACACGGCAAAGTCAAGAACGACGAATGGAAGCAGCAAGCTGCTGCAGCAGAAATCCAGATAATTAGGGAGAAGGAGCAGCACCCAGAAATTAAGGACAACATAGTAAGCGAGAGCGAGCGAGACGAAATGGGCTGAGGCGAGACAGCAGCAAGTTTGCTGCTGCTGGCAGTTTCTTACACTGGCACGGATACTCAAGTTGATGCCCTATCCTCCTCGAAACGGAATTCCGACACTAAGACAAGAAGATCTCTCTCCATCTGTGACGTTAACACGAAGGTAGATAAAACCCTTTTTTTCCTTTGTTTAATCCAAACTCGATAATGCCTAGCTGCTTCAACGGTGCGAGTACGGCTCAACTTTTCAAGACTAATTAGACATTCTGTTCGCGCATTGATTTTCGAGCATTGTGTTCTATTAAGAAACTTTTCCCTCGCACCATTTATCAATTCTAACTCAATCATTTAATTCTCAGAATTTCACTCCTCCCCTTTACGCGTAAAAATGAAAGTACGCATACTTTCATTTTTACGTTCATGAATGTAGTAGTATAAAAAAATTTGAAAAACATTGAAAAAAATAAGGCTGCAAAGTAGAACGTTGCACATTGCTTCCTCATTATTTTTCGCTTTTTACAAAGTTACCTCTATGCGGAAGTATGTCATTTAATTTTGGATTCCTCATAGAGGAAGGTTTGTAAAAATGTGCAAGGTTCTACTTTGCATCCTTGTTTTAATTAGACAAATAAACATATTGTGAATTCGCTTTTTCTATTTCGTTATTCCGTTATTATTAGAGCTTTTCCGAAAGTGAATGTGATAACGTATATTTAAAAAAATGATTTCAGCATTCCATAAAATGAAAAATATTGTAATTAAAACCGAAAAACCCCGAGATGGACAATGAAATTTGAATTCCAGAGATTTTTAGTTTTCTTTATCTCTTTGTTCCTTTTTTTGTCTCCTGAAGGTGGAGAATGCTGGTTTGTTGTCTATTATTGCTAATTCGCGTTCTGGACCCGATAATACAAGTTATTTTGATGAATGCATCATTGGCTCAGGATATAGGGTTCTAACTGAGAAGAATCCCGCGCAAAAAGGAAAGTATTAAAACAGTATTAAAAAAAGTATGAAAAGTATAATATCTCAAGTATGATCTATTGGACTGAATTAATACTAAAAAGTATTAGACCGTATTATTAGTTTTAAGCGTTTGGGTCGATATATCCACGGTTTTCGGTATCCAGGTCGATATTTCCATTGTTTTTCGTGTCCAGATCGATATTTCCATGGTTATTTATGTCCAGGTCGATATCTATATAGCTTTTGGTGTCCAGGTCAATTTTTTTCATAGTTTTCAGTGATCAGATCGATTTTTTCATAGTTTTTGATGTCTAGATATACTCCCACTTGTTTTTTAAGTAACTAGATCGAACTGGATACTGAAAATTGAGGTGCGATTAACCTACAACTCAAAAACTGTAAACAAATATCATTTTTACAACAAACATTATGAATCGATCGATCTGGACTCCGACAACTATGAAGATATCAACCTGGACACCGAGAACTATGAAGATATCAACCTGGACACCTAAAACTGTGGAGCAATCGATCTAGACAACTAAAACTATGGGTTGGTCGACCTGGACATCGAAAGCGATGGAAATATCGACCTGGACACTGAAAACCATGGACATATCAATCCGTAACCTGAGAACTAATAATACGGTCTAATACTTTTTAGTATTAATTCAGTCCAATAGATCATACTTGAGATATTATACTTTTCATACTGTTTTAATGCTTTTCTTTTTGCGCGGGATGCTTCTGTCTATCTATCGAAGCCACAGTTATTTCGCTCGAATTGCGATAGTACCAATTAGTCGTTACTTCTACGATGTAGGTAAAGGGCTAAATTGTCGGGGACAACGCAGTGCCCGTGTGGAAATTCCAACTCGCCATCACTTAGAAATCGACTAGTTTTCTTATTTTCTGTACAAGATCTAGGTCTGAAAACTAGCTAGATCCGAGCGTTGTGTGTAATTTCTCGCTGTCTAGTCGTTGTACAGAAAAACTGTCTAAAATCTGGCTAAGATTCTATTAATTCGTCCAGTAAACTTAGCTAGTGATTAGCCAGTACGGAAATCAGTTAACCCTATAGCATAAAATTGACTAGGTGCTCGACCGGATTGCTCTATTGAACCCAGATACCGGTTAAATAGCCTAGGATAAATAAATAAAAAAAACAGAATTAATATAGACCGTCATTTATTGCATCAGCACGTAACAGGGAACCTGTTTAACACTATTTAAACAGGGGACACTATTTAATAACGTACGTAATCACTTTTTCATTAATAATCAAACATCTCGATAAGCCCTATCGCAAAAAACAAAAAAATATAAATTCTTTCGCGTCGTACAAAACAACAAAAAAATCGTAGTCCTCTAGAACGTATTTTTTGGTACCTTCCACGAACATGCACGTACCACTCTACATAATAATAACTCGTTGCGCAGCGTGTCACGACTAGACCCTGTATAGGAATCTCCCTGTATCGGAAAATAGCCGCATAGCGCTAAATACAAATATTCAAGTAAAACTAGATTGACACTAGATGGCCTCGGCATCTATACGTGTATGCTAGATATATTATGTCTAGCCTCTGGTCAGGTAAGCTGTGCCATGAAAGCTAGATAGATCCTAGATGGCCTGGGCATCTATATATGTATGCTAGATATATTATGTCTAGCCTCTGGTCAGGTAAGCTGTGCCATGAAAGCTAGACAGATCCTAGATAGATATGCTATCTATCAGTGCATTCTGGCTAGATTATGTCTAGTCCCACTACAGAAAAACTTGATAGAAAAAACTAGCTAGACGCTAGGTTCAAACCAGTTTATCCCCAAGAGATTTCCACACGGGGTTAAGCCTGGGCTATGCTCAGAGGATTTGCGAGAGCCAACACAGTGTTGGAGCTCGCAATTGGATAATTTAGGGAGATCCTAAAGGACGGACAGGTGAGTGATAAGTAAGGTAAGGCTGCCGCCTGAGACCGTCTTATACACGGCGCACTATCACTTATCGCATGTCGATGGTGTGAGTGCGGGGAGCATGCGTTGCTATCTTGGCTAACTGTGTGTGCGTGACCGCTCGATCGCTCAGCGGTGTACCATAGAGCGTCCCGTCACAATATAATGGCTGAATATTGTTTCATTTATATACGAAATTTGAGCTCGCTATCTCAAGTTTTGCAAAAGTTACACTCAGAGAAATCGTAGTAGTACAGTCAACTATGAAGTGACAACTATTAAGTTTTAGCCCAACCAACTATTTTCATAATTACGATAGCTGTGAAAATAGTTATGGCAACTATTTGGTAGTTATAGCAACTATTTGATAGTTGTGGCAAGTATTAAAAAATTGCTTGTATGAACTAAAAATGAATAGTTGTCACTTTATAGTTACAAATACCACAATTTTCTCTCAGTATACAATAGAGCAATAACGTCAATTAAAAAAAAAATCAAAATTCCATAAAATTTGAACCACTTTACCGATCCAAATTATCGAGCCAAATTCAATGCCAAACAACATTGAGTACACCTGCTCTTAAAACCAACTATTTAGCAACATAGACTAAATTTTATGAAAGCTAGAGCCCGTACATCCTTTTTTCAAAATTTCAAAACGGCATAAAATCGAAATTTTCGCACACATTTTGTCGAAAATTGCTACAGTTGAAGAGGATCTGCTGCTACACTTGTGTGCCAAATTTGAGCTCGATATACAAAACGGTTCTTGAATTATCGACGTTCGAAGTTTCGGAGTTGTATACATAGACACACACACATACATACGGACATTTTTTCTAGATCACTTTTCTGGACGTTTTTGGCAATTCTAAGTACCCTGTCATAAAAAATCTCGAAATTTTTTTTTTTCATGAAAACAAAGCTTCCTCTATGAGGAAGCACAAAGTATTCAAAATCGACGTATTACGACAATCGTAATCTCCGATCCTCTGATTTGCCACCGAAGAACATTCAGCATGCGCAATGTACTAAAATTAAATTTCAGCTAACAATAAGTATTAAGGTTAAAATAGCAATGCCCTTTTTTTTTGCAAAAATTCAATTCGCCACATAAAAGTGACAGAGGTTTGTGACTACACGTATGTCTGAAGTTTGTCCAGCAGATCTGTAATTACAAAGTTAGTAAAACAGCGTCAAGAGTTTTGATATAATTAAAAGACGATATTATTTTCAAAGGACTCGAAAGATTATTATTTATAACGGTATAACAGTTGGTGAAAACCTCAGAAATCCTTGGAGCTATATTTTGTTCTTTGAGCTTCTCGACTTTGCCTTGTTCAGTACACAAGCCCGACTTGGCAGTTGAATCTCGTTCCTACTATCTCTTGTATATAATCAGCAGCCACTCGTCCGCTTTACTCCTCACTGGTGACTAATTAAAATAAAGGCCATCGGCATTTCGCTTTGATGGCCACGATGTTAGAAGAGCTGACAGGGTAGGGAAATCTGTGGCGTTGGCTTGCGGCAACGGCGTTTGACTCTTGCCTCACTCGTGGTTGATACTCGTAACGTTGTATGAACCGTCCCAGGTATTCCCGTCTTCCTCTGGTAGTCGAGTGAACCACACTGTGGTCTGCATCATCCCGACATCCACAGCTAACGTTCTGCCTCTCTCGTTCCTCACTCGTGTCCGGTTACCCCTTGAGAAAGAGTATCGCAAAACTCGTTTGTCGTAAGCAAACACCCAACTCAACCTGCCACTACGATCTTCACGTACCTATACTTATATACATAATATAACAACGTATAAAGCGTAAGTATACCTGTTGGATACATAGCAAGCATTGACAATGTGTGTAGAGTCGCTGATCCCATAATGGAATGAGAGGTATATCGATCGTTGTGAGAATAATCTGCGTATGTATCGCGATCGACTTTCCATTCACCAAGACGCAAACACGGACCAGTAGTTACACAATCCTCGTGGATACTTTTAAGCATGTGAGAGTATAGCGGGGAAACGATGCTTGGACAAAGTCGAAGACTATCGGTATCAAACCGTAAACCCGGGATTTATCTCATTGCACAGCTTGCCCCAATACTTTGACGTGTAGTAGTACCATGACGCTCAATGTAGAGGGCGTGAAGTGACGCATCTCGGATTCCTGGGAACCTCCCGTGGCTCCCACTGCGGTTTTCTTGACTCCCTTACTCTCCATTTCGCACTTTCTTTCAGGAATTGAGGTGGATCTTTTTTTACCGGTGACACGTGACCGCAAGGTTGTACACAGATAAGCTAGTAGTGTAACAGGTGCCTGGATTTCAACTTCATATATAGGTAAGATGCGTGAGAGCTGAAGACAAGTTCTGATAATTGCTGGACAGGACAACCAGTCTTCGATCACGTGCCAATTAAAATTCCGGGATGATGCTGATGATCACCTGGTGCCGAGGTCACGTAAAGTATCATTCCTCAGTTTCCCTTGTAAGTACTTTTGCCACCTATGAGCGGTGTTCGCACATCATGGAACTTGTCAACTTCACCTTACACTACGTCTCTAGTTGCACTCAGATCTCCATTTTAGGAGCTTCGATGTTACGAGCAATCTCCATTTTTTTTACTCCAATTAATATTTTCCGTGCGGGTGTATCTTACGCATTCTAATGGGCTGAGCTTACATACTCTAGATTCTACGAACTTCCAGCTCCGAATTGTCCTTTAAACGTCTACAATGATTATACCCTGATACTGAAACGTCTACAATGATTATACCATGTGAAGTTTGACATGTACCGATCATTGCTCATATCGATTTATCAAGACATCAACATGAACAGAACTGCAGTTTCACAACTCTCGTGGACTTATGAACTTGTGAGTGTGGCGAGTCAATGATACTTCGACAAAGCCAAAGTGGTCGGAATTTGGTCTACACAACTGGTCCACCCAACTGGTTCACCCAACTGGTCCATACAATTCATCCATCCAACTGGTCCATACAACTGATTCATATAACCGGTCCATACAACTAGTCCGTACAACTGGACCATACAACTGGTCCATACAACTGGTCCATACAACTGGTCCATACAACTGGTCCATACACCTCGTCGATATAACTGATCCATTCAATAGGTGCATACAACTGGTCCATACAACTGGTCCATATAACTGCTCCATACAACTGGTCAATACAACTGGTCCATACAACTGATCCATACAACTGATCCAAACACCTGATCCATACAACTGGTCCATACCACTGGTCCATACAACTGATCCATACAACCGATCCATACAACTGGTCCATACAACTGGTCCATATAACTGCTCCATACAACTGGTCAATACAGCTGGTCCATAAAACTGGTCCATACAACTGGTCCATACAACTCATCAATACAACTGGTCTATACAACTAACACATACAACTGATCCATACAACTGGTCCATATAACTGGCCCAGACAACTGGTCCATACACCTGGACAATACAACTAGTCCATACAGCTGGTCCATACAACTGCCAATACAACTGGTCCGTACAAATGGGTCATACAACTGGTCCATACAACTGGTGCATACGATTGGTTCATATAAATAGTCCATACAACTGATTCACTACTTTGACTTTCAACGTAGAGAATGTAACGTGACGCATCTCAGATCCCTGGGATCCACCCATGACACTGTCTGCGATTTTCTCAACTTCCTTACTCTCTGTATATTCGCACTTTCTTTCAGGAACTAAGGCATATATTTTTCCAGCGCAAACAAAGACAAGTACATGTGCAGGTTGGGCAAAGATAAGCTACCAATTTTATCTGGATTTCAGCTGCATACATAAGTAAGATACGTGAGAGATGGGACAAGTTCCCTCAATTACTCGAGCGGAGTCACAACCAGTCTTCGATCTTACGCCAATTACAATGCCGTGACGATGATGATGATCGTAATGATGAGGAGAACTTCTGGTGCCAAGGTCACATAAGCGTCATTCCTATGTATCCCTTCCCAGTACCTTTATCGACTATGAGGAGAGCGCATACAACTTGGAACTTTAAACACTTCTACTCTAAGTAAAGAGTGATGGACGTAATTACGTTTTTATCCGAGGACTCCCTTTTTAAAGGTGCGCTCTCGAGAAGGACGCAACTCGTTGGACAACTTCCCAGTAAATTTGTCTCAAACGAGTCTCTCACACGCTGTTCGACCAGTCTGCGGTTTTTCAATCATTTAAATAGTACGATATGTTACGATGGACGTAACATGGTCTGTGTAATATCTGTGGTTCGGATACAAAATGGAGAAATGAGGCATTTTGTATTATATGGGTAATAAGGATTTTCTTTATTTATATTCACTTTATCATTATACGTGTTATTGAGGAATATTGAACACGCACCGTTGGAAACATTTCGAAAATTAATATAACTGCAGAATGAAGGATTCCAATTTATTCATAAAATTAAATATTCATTTTAATCTGCAAGTATGATGTTCAATTAAACGGTGAAAAGACTCGTGTTTTATATTAAAGTACTTTAATTTTATATCATGAATGATATACCAGTTTATGATTGAAAACTTTTAGCGGCTATACATTAAATTCCCAAATATTTTCAATAATGAAGCTAATTCATAAAAATCTCATTTACAGATATCAAGAGTTGCGATAGCGACTAGACGCCAAGTTAAGAAAGATTACTAACTTCTCGAAATTCACAACGCTTTACTCATTAAACAAAAAACGATCAACGTTTGCAAACACCACGTTTATTAACAGCGAGACAAACGTGAGGAGAAATGAGAAGTGAAATTCGAAGCGAGATGGCCAAAAGTTTGCGAAAAAGTTTTCAAAGCATAAACTATAGTGTATAGTACAAGAAGAATAGATGCTCAACGAGTGCACAGAAGAATCTTTGCTCAGTCTCCGCGTTTCAATGTTGCTGAGCTTTTCACGGACTGTGATCAAGTTTCTATTCGTAAATAGTATCTCTTCGGCTCTGTCTCCTCTGCTCGTCTTTCCATCCGATCCTGTTGGTACTTGGTACTTTTAAGGCATCTAACTTTGTCCATAGCCGAAGACGAAGTTGGCTCCTCACCATGCTCAGACTTCTGTGAGCGTTCGGTCCTGCCTCCTCATCGTCTTGCACTCGCTACGTCCAAACCTGCCGTTACAATGCGCCGATAAACTTTTTTACCCACCATCTGATAATCTATAGTATAGCTGTAATATAAAAAAAAAGACAAAGCAAGTGCAGGCGAAGAATTGAAGAAATGCCAGATGAAATGCTGGGAGCTGGGTACTCAACGCCCAGCCTCTAAATCCAATGACCAAATTTGCCCTAGGAAAAGCGCTTTCGACAACTTTTATACTTATGCTACAGAATGGCAAGTCTTTCGAAATAAAGTAAATTGTGAGAGGAGGTTTACCATTTTTCAGAACTTTTTTCACTTCAATATATTTTCCTCATACACACAATATAGCGAAAGTCTACTTGGAATATAATTGACCTTCTATATATAAACCTTCAAGAAGCAAATTAGAATATAGGGCCAAAAACCACTTTTGAATTTTTATACAAAAACTTTACGAACAGTTTCAAAGTAGAGGAATTTTATTCGGAACGCATCCTATATTTTATTTCTATGAATAGAAAATGTATTTACACGTGAAAATTGAAAATGAAATTTTTTCTGAAGAGTTGAAATCTTAGTACTATATATTGATGCAACAAAATGTCCAACATCAATAAACGTTTTTAGGATGTGATGTCATAATAAAAATTCCTATTCTACAGAATCCGAATTTCTGTTATAATTCCTGCAACTAAATGGCTAAAATACTTAGCCTCCCGTGAATAAATACAGATCATTAAACTTTTTCATTCAATAAAAAAATCGTTCAAGTAAAGTGAATCAGAAAAATCAATGACTTAATCGAAAATAAATAATCTGAGCTTCTTACAAAAATACAAAAATATGGCTGAGATGATAAATTTTCACCTTGGGCCGAGATTTTTTACCCCAATTTTTCCGTTTCAAAATTACCCATTGGATGCTGGAGTAGATATTTTTACCTACACGGAAAAAAAGATTAGTTGCCATAACCAAGAAATGAGTTGACACAACCAATCGATTATTCTATTTATCTTACAACTCAAATGGTAATACCGACGATTCGAATGATAATACCGACGATTCGAATGGTAGTCCCAACGATTGGATTAGTTAACTTAACTAATCCAATCGAGAACTAATCGTGAATAGTTGAGGTTAGTATTCGATATGATTGAGGCAACTAATTTTTTAGATATTGTGTACAGCAAATCGAAAACGTAGTTATCACAACCAAACATTTCTTTCCGTGTACATTGATCCGTCAAAAAACATTGTTCCATCTCCTTAAGGGTAGGGAGTCAGGTAAAAAAATTGATTTTAATAAAAATGCCCAATGCACTATATTGTTGGTATTCGATGAAAGGATTTTTGACTGCCGTTTGACTTGCATATGCTTTTCAATATTATCTTAAGCAAAGTTCTTAAGTTTTCCACTCTGCGCATGATTCAGATCAAACTACTAGGCAGATTGGAATCGTTGACGTCTCATTTTCTTCTTCATGAAAAGATACACCGGCTAAATGGAGCAAACTATTTTTTTTCATTCTGAAAGCAAAGTTTATCACTGATTTATAAAATAGCATAAAATTTATTTATTAATAATTATGTCACTTAAAAAATATTACCTTTTATTAACATTTGCTCCGTTTAGCCGGTGTATCTTATCATGAAGAAGAAAATAAGACGTCAACCATTCCAATCTGCCTAGTAGTTTGATCTGAATCATGCGCAGAATGGAAAACCTAAGAACTTTGCTTAAGATAATATTGAAAAGCATATGCAAGTCAGACGACAGTAAAAAATCCTTTCATCGAGTACCAACAATATAGTGCGTTGGGCATTTTTATATGCAATAGGATTTGGTTGATATTGAATTTCCAAAATCAATTTTTTTGACCTGACTCTCTCCCCTTAATTGAAAAAAAAAATAGTAAAGCATCTCATCGAACAAGTGTCAGAAGCAGAAAGAAATTAGTATTTCAGCATCACGAAATTTATTTTGAGGCACTTGAGCTCACATGTAAGATGCAAGAATAGGATTATATCCTCCATTAAACAAAAGCCACGGGCTTTGCACGTACACGTAATTTCATTTCTTGTAGCTACATACGCACACATATGTACATACAGAGAGGGAACAGACCATAATCCTGCTCCCAATTCCGCAATTAAGATCCCTTATCAGCGTCGCGGCAACTCCTTGGCTCGGTAACGCTGCAGACGTCGCATGAATAACGTCAGGTACAGAGAAAGACGTGCAGAGAGAGAGAGAGAGAGAGATAAGCCTATATATTGCTTACATATCACGCGAGCACGCGATATGTAAGCATTTCCTCACATAACCTCAACTTGCCAGATGGAATTCATGAGGTATATATGAACTATACGCTCGTTCTTGAGATTCAAGTAAAATAAGAGAAGATAGGCAGAGAGCGAGAAAAGCCATACGAAGTTTGCTAACCGACACTTGGTCGTTTATGCCATTCGAATATGTACATATATGTATATATATATTTATATATATATATTCCTATTAAGATAACGAATTGAGTTTCCTCGTCACGTCGTCCTCGTAGTTCACTCGAGGGATAATTAACGCTTTCATGTTATAAGGCCAGGTCGACTTGGTTAAACCACCGCACAACCCGCCACAGGTTGCTCCCGCATGTAGGCGCGCTTAAGCTTCTCTGCCTTAGATTCCCACGGGGCCACGTTAGTATCCTCCCAGAAGCGCGAGCACGAGACCTTCACATCGTATAACAAAGCGTCGTGAACGACAAGTGCCGAGGGCAACAATGAGCTTCACTTCCCTCGCACGAATAGACTGTACTAGCTATACATATCTATCCATAGGATATATATAAATATATATGTGTATGTGTATGTGTATAATTCCACTATTCGTGGCACGCGAAATTCGCGCGACCGAAAAAGAAATGAGAAACCGCAACAACGCCTTCTTCGTGCCGCTTCTAATATTCTTATATATATATATATATACGATATTCCACTGCACGAACTCACCGTTTTTACATTCGGCTCAAAGAATATCTTTATAACAGCGAGAATTGCTCATTGTTACGTGCTACCGAAGAAAACTCGGTGCGAAAAATACTCGGTGCTGCTCCCGGAAATTACCTCACTCGTTAGGTTTACGAACTGACGGTAGAACACGCAGGCGAATTAAGCCGATGGATAACCCTCGATGTTGGGCTTTTAATGCTCTTTGCCTTGCCAACTATTCTCACCGGATACGCACAATATATTTTCCCTTTTTTGAGATAACAAAAAATAGGTCCCACGTTTAGAGCGTTAGATGGAGAAATATTTGTACTGTCGGACTATGCAGACGGACGGATTTCCGTGTGGAAATCTGTTGGGGATAAACTGGTTTGAACCTATCGTCTAGCTAGTTTTACACATAATATATCTAGCATACACGTATAGATGCCGAGGCCATCTAGTGTCTATCTAGTTTTACTTGAATATTTGTATTTGGCGCTACCTACGTAGGGGCTGGGCAGAAAACATGAGCCGCCGTGAGCGGCGCACACATCGCCGCCAAACCTAATCTGACCGCGATCGTGCGAGACTGCGCGTCGTATCACGCTGCCTAGTGCGGGCCGTCGCTGGTAACCGAGAGGTCAACTTCTGTTTACATGTATTTATATCGATCACCGACATTCGACAATCCAACATTTTAGTGCAGTACCAATACAGGGCGTTTTCCGATACAGAGAGATTCCGATACAGGGTCTAATCGTGACACGCTGCGCAGCGTGTTATTATTATGTAGAGTGGCACGTGCATGTTCGTGAAAGGTACCAAAAAATACGTTCTAGAGAACTAGGATTTTTTTTTGTTTTGTACGACGCGAAAGAATTTATATTTTTTTTGTTTTTTGCGATAGGCCTTATCGAGATATTTGATTATGATTGAAAAAGTGATTACGTACGTTATTAAATACGTTCTAGAGGACTACGATTTTTTTTGTTTTGTACGACGCGAAAGAATTTATATTTTTTGTTTCTTGCGATAGGCCTTATCGAGATATTTGATTATTAATGAAAAAGTGATTACGTACGTTATTAAATAGTGTTCCCTGTTTAAATAGTGTTAAACAGCTTCCCTGTTACGTGCTGATGCAATAAATGACGGTTGATATTAATTCTGTTTTTTATTTATCCTAGGCTATTTAACCGGTATCTGGGTTCAATAGAGAAATCCGGTCTAGCACCTAGTTAATTTTATGCTGTAGGGTTAACCGATTTCCGTACTGGCTAATCACTAGCTAAATTTACTGGGCGAATTAATAGAATCTTAGCCAGATTTTAGACGGTTTTTCCGTACAACGACTAGACAGCGAGAAATTACACATAGCGCTCGGATCTAGCTAGTTTTCCGACCTAGATCTTGTACGGAAAATAAGAAAACTAGCCGATTTCTAGGTGATGGCGAGTTAGGATTTCCACACGGGTTCTACACGGTGAATTTATATCAGGCGTTCTAATTCAGACAAAGAAACGTTTTGTGAAATAATTTCTATACTCAGAGAAAATTCTGTCGTTGGTAACTATAAAGCGACAGCAATTTATTTTTATTCGATAAGACTATTTTTTTTTTTTCGTTAACGTAACTATAAAAAAGTTGCCTTTATCAAAAATAAATAACTCTCACTATTTAATTGTCAAGAATTCCACAATTTCTCTGAATGTCGAAATATTTACTTGATAAGTATACAGGAAATATATCATATTTAAATTTAGAGAAAAATGCGGTTTTTGTAGTGTCTAAGACAAAACTTTTTTTAAAGATTTTATTGAGCAATTTAAAGGTACATTTAATAGAGAAATTCCGTAATTAGTTCATGCGCAAAAAAGAAAGTCTTAAATAATTTCTAAAAATCAATTTGTATAGTTATGTATCACGTGTTAAATTTTATATATATTATTGCACATGGTTTTTCGTTACTTAAGCAAACAATTCATATCTAAAATTGAAAAACATAACAAAGGCAGTTTGTAACAAAATCATTAAAAATTCATGTTTCCTTTGAAAATAATAATGTTTGCGAAAATTTTGTCGTAAAATGGGGTTTCCTATTACGGAATTAAATACAAATAAAAGTTATGCGTGAGTCAAGGAAAAAAAGTCAGACATGTTTTTAGTTTCTGAGTTTGAAATACAATTTACCTTTTCCGAGATATCACTTTTAAAAATAAAAATGAATAATAACATGGTGTATTTGTCAGAATTCTAAAAACTTAATTTTGTCGTATTCTTTGAGAGACAATATTTTTTTTCATTGACGGAACGGACGTGGAATGCCTTATGTATGTTGACCGTTGAGATATTAATTTTCCTTTCGGAGATTCATTTCCGTGTGACCGTTATTAATATCCACGAAGGACAACAACTCCGACAGCGCTCACCACAGAGAAAATTTCATATTATTTCTTGATGTATATTATTTCTTGCTGTTGTGCAAGATATTTTTCCGTACAGATGGTAATCCTCAAAATTTATTTATTACATTTTTCTCTCTGATATTATTGGGGATTTTTGCACCATTATTTTATGATCTTTGTACGAATTTGTGGAAAATGTAGGTAAGCCGATGCCGAAACTTTTGTCCGGTCAGATTTTTACGCATCGACACGCGCGTTCAGTCGTAAATCTAAATTTTATGGCACTGTATTCAAATACTCGCGATATGCACTCGCTTCGCATTGGGAAGTATCTGTGGGTACTAGTTGGAAAAACGTGCGCGAGAGAAAAAACCGTACGACTCTGCGCCACCGCAGATAATAGTTAAAACGATATATGGGGGGAGTTATTTGGCAGAAAAAATGGTAAAAATCGTGAAAGCGGATACGACGTAGTATGATTTTTTTTTTTTTAACAAAAAAAAATGTCGCTAGATTTAACTTTAAATATCGAGAGGCTCTATCACGGCTGGAAAATGTTTGAATAAAAATGTATTGTAAATTTCTTCCACTTCGTATAATAGCGAGTGCTTTTTATAACAATTTGTAAATACTGAAATATTGACGGGTCGGTTTTTTTTTTACCAATTGCTCCCATTTATTGGAAATTTTATTGTCGTTACCGCGTACTGATATAATGAAAAAGGCAAATGTTATACACCGAGAGAAAAAGTTTCATTGATTCACGGAAACCTTTGCCAATGAAATGAAATACTTGAATTTCAATACTATCTTTTCTTTGAATGATCTCAAACTCAATGAAAAGTAGTGACATTGATTCGAAGAAACATTTCTTTAAACGAATGATCCTTTTTCATTGATTTCAAAGATATCGTCTCTGCTTCAAATAAACCTTCTTCTTACCAGCTCAAAATTTCGAAACCTATTTTTTCCTGAAGTACGCGGCAGATAAAGCTCAAATTTTGTGAGTATGTAAGAAAGTACGGCAGAAATAGGCTAAGCTTCTGACTCCTCGAAACTCGAAGCCGTTTGTTCGAGAGAACCGGAAAACAAAAAAGTGAGGTTAGGTGTCAGAAAGAGATCAATGAAAACGTTTCTTCGCACCAATGAAAACGTCTCTTTAAAACAATGAAACTGTTTCTTTATTATATGCTCACTAAGTAAATCTGTATTTACAGGCAATGAAATGTTCTCTTTGAAATTCAAAAGCACTATTTCATTTTAATCAAAGAAATATTTCGTTGAAATCAATGAAAAAAAATCAATCCACCCATTTCTTTGGCGTCAATGAAATCTTTTCTCTCGGTGTAAAGTCTTAAGTATACTACACATTTATTTTACACTAATTAACATTGTACATTAATAAAAATTAATGTACGCGATATATGCAAAAAAAATGTGCAGTACTTGTTATCATAAGGGAATATCTAAGAAAATAACAACTTTAGGACCAACTATTTTTATAGTTAGATTACCTATTCTATTATACCACAACCGACTTCAATTAATAAAAACTTCAACACAATTCGTAATTTTCATGCTTTTTTTCTCGTCTGTTCATTATAAGCAGAGTTGTGAATGCCAAATACTTATAGAAATAATTATGATGATACGGTCAGCTCTATAATTATGATTTTATAATAATAACATGTAACGATTGTAATACGATAATTGAACTTTGGAATGGCTGCAAAAATTATTATTTTTCAATAAAAATTCACGGTAATCCTTTTGAAAAAATGGAAGAAAATAAGTAATACATTAAGAAAGTAATGCATTACTAATTTTTCCATTTTTTCCACTATTTCTTGCAAACTTAAAACGAAAATTAATATTTTTTGCAGCTATTGAAATGTTTACACTCTATTTTATAATCACTACATATTATTATTATTAAATCATAATTACAAAACAAATTGTACTGTAAACTATATCTCATGAATTAATGGGAATTTACAACTCTGATTATAAGAAGTTTTATCCCATTTATATTTTTTAATCACAAAAGCAATGTGCAAACTTCAATAAAGTATTTTTTTTCTTCAGCATTGAAATAATAATTCTGCATAAAAATGAATATGCGCGATATCTGCAAAAAAAACAATACTTTTTATCGTAAATAAATTTCTAACCCAGTAACAACTATCGGAGCAACAATTTTGACAGTTGAATAAACTATTTTAATATTACCATAATCGAATCCAGTTAATTAAACCTTCAACACCATTTCTCATTTTCATGCTTTCTTTTTGTTCTCGTTTTATCATAGAGGAATAATATTTTCATTTTTTAATAAGAAAATCAATGTTATAAAAAGCCATGGGCAAAGTTCAATAAAGCACATTTTTTTTCTTTAGAATCTTGATTGAAGCTTAACTTCACATGAAGAAGAGACAACAGTGATCCACGTCTTACTAGCAGATCGATCGATTCCCCAATATTTCCCAATCCGCTCAGAGCTCTTTCATCCCGTAAGCTTCTATATCGCCATCCAATCTCGATCCTTTATTCTGAAGAACAGATTGATCCTAGATTTTTCAAGCGGGTCTGTCGTGTTCACTTATTACCTCCACGCGAGCTTCGTACATCGCTTCACGCTGGGATCTCCGTTTCTACCACCAGGCAACTTTTCCTTTCTACTATATCAACGTTTCGGTCACTTGTCGTCGACTTTATATCGGATATCCTTGATCGAAGTCAGAATATACGTGAGACCCGTTGAGCAGATCGTGACTTCTTGTTGTATTTACGCTCAGTTCGCTTTACTTGGCTCTGAACGTTTCTACCACTGCAGCCGAGAATGTCGAAGTCACGGCCACCAACAACGTTTTTTATCCAAGCTGCACACCTACAGATTTCGAAGAAGCAGATCGAAAGCCAAAGTGGTCGAGAAATAACAGCAGGAAAGCAGTAATAATTTTTTGCAATTAGGAAACTATCCAGCCTCCTTAAAAAACTGATTGTTTTCATTCTACAATTCTACAATCTTCCGCATTTTTACCTATTTTATTTCGGCTTGAGCAAAAGTGAAGACATCTTTTGAAATTTCTACACATAAATTCTGAAGATATAATTTTTATATTTTTATACAGTAATTCTGTGCAAACTTGCGAAATAGAGGAATAGTATTAGGTTTGCATTCTGCATGGTAGGAAAGTAAAACGCATTTACACGTGATAATTTAAAAAGTACGAAATTTTATTATTATATTGATTTTTAAAAAATGTGTGCCAAGACATATTTAATTTTTACCCAGTTATTCTGTAAAAATTTGCGAAAAAGAGAAAATTTATTAGAAACGAATTCTGTATTATATTCATTTGAAAGAAAAAAGCATTTACACGAGAAAAATAAAGAAGTGATTTTTTTTAACTCAACTTTTCTTCTATATTAATTCAGAAAAATATTCAACAGCGTTTTTTATCTAAACTGTATTTCAACAAATTTCAAAGATACAGCTCACGAGCCAAAGAGATCGAGAAATGCCAGTAGGAAAAAAGTCATAATTTTTTGCAATTAGTGAACTACTACTACTATTCAGCCTCATTAAGAACTGATTGTTTTCCTTCGACTCTACAATATTCCGCATTTTTACCTATTTTATTTCGGCATGAGCAAAAGTGAAGACATCTTTTGAAATTTCTACACATAAATTCTGAAGACATAATTTTAATATTTTTATACAGTAATTCTGTGCAAATTTGCGAAATAGAGGAATAGTATTAGGTTTGCATTCTGCATGGTATTTATATGAAAGTAAAACGCATTTACACGTGATAATTCAAAAAGTACGAAATTTTACTATTATATTAATTTTTTTTAAATGTGTGTCGAGACATATTTCATTTTTACCCAGTCATTCTGTGCAAATTTGCGAAATAGAGAAAATTTATTAGAAACGAATTCTGTATTATATTCATCTGAAAGAAAAACCATTTACACGAGAAAAATAAAGAAGTGATTTTTTTTAACTCAACTTTTCTTCTATATTAATTCAGAAAAATATTCAACAGCGCTTTTTATCTAAACTGTATTTCAACAAATTTCAAAGATACAGATCACGAGCCAAAGAGATCGAGAAATGCCAGTAGGAAAAAAGTCATAATTTTTTGCAATTAGTGAACTACTACTACTATTCTGCCTCGTTAAGAACTGATTGTTTTCATTCGACTCTACCATCTTCCGCATTTTTCCTACTTTGTTTCTGCGTGTGCAAAAGTGTTGTACAAACTCATTACGAATAAGTGTAATTACTTTATCCGTTACTTTAAGAAATACAATGTATAGCACAGTTCATTATGTTGTCCGACAGTTGAATTTTTATCATTTTTTCAGATTCTTAAATTAGGCCAGGACTTTGAATTTTCAAAACAAAAGAAATTTCGTTAGATTTCTTTTTATTTTAGATTTCTCTTTATTAAAGAGATTTTACTATCGTACCCAAAATATGGATTTCCAAAAATAAAATTAAAAGCATAGATAGAATTCTGGGTGTTCCCAGTTTGCATCCGGGTCGTGGCGGAATTTTTTCACAATTTGTTTCAGATTAAAATTTCGTCGATATTTGTAAAAGATTCGCAATAGTGAAATTTGAAATATTGACCGAGAATAGTGACACACGATGAAAAATTAATATTAAAAGCATAACTGCCAAACAAATTTTTATGTGTTTTTTTTAACAGTTACAATAATTTAAAAAAACATGATTAACAATTAATTCGTTCACTAATCACCTAAATTTTCTCACCACGAGTTCCCAGAGTGCAGACAAATAAAAATCATGCACAAAAAGTGAAAAAAAACTTTGCAAATTGCTTCCTCATTATTGTTGGATTTTTACAAATCTACCTCTATGAGGAAGCATGTTAATCAATTTCGGCTTCCTCATAGAGGAAGCTTTGTAAAAATTCAACAATAATGAGGAAGCAATTTGCAAAGTTCAACTTTGCAGCCTTGTTTAAAAAATTTTAAATGGCATTAGTTTTGAACTCCTTGACAGATTCTCGCCAAATTCGAACTGATGCTTAGTTTACTCACACTCTATTTGTGAACCAATTTTGAGCCCGATATCTTAGAAATTGCGGAAGTTAGAGCACGAACAAAAAATTCAAAATGCCATAAATTTTAAACCCCTTAACGGATTGACGTCAAATTCACTCCCAAACTTTATTTAATAACAGTCCACTTGTGGATCAAATTTGAGCCTGATATCTTAAAAATTGCGAAAATTAGAGCACGATCAAAAAATGTTAAAAAAAATTTAAATGCCATAAGTTGTGAACCCCTTAACGGATTGATACCAAATTTAATCCCAAACACTACTTGATAACAGTCTACTTCTGGTCCAAGTTTGAGCCGGATATCATAAAAATTGCGGGAGTTAGAGCCCGAGCTGACATTCTCCAAAAAATTCAAAATGCCATAAATTTTGAACACCTTGATGGATTGACTCCAAATTCAATCCCATACCTTGTTTAACGACAGTTTACTCGTGGTTCAAATTTGAGCCCGATATCTTAAAAATTGCGACGACTATCGTGCTAACAAAAAATTGTGCACATACGCACACACACACACAGACATTTTTTCTAAACCACTTTTCTCGACGTTTTAGACCATATTCTGAATTTCCTGACATGAAAATCTCGAAAAAACAATTTTTTCACCAAAACAAAGCTTCCTCTAGGTGGAAGCAAAAAAAATGGTTGTGTGGTCCGGTAGTTCGGTCTGAATGACCGAAAAAAAAATCTCTACTTACAAAAACTATATAGACACGAGCTGCAAGCTCGTAAGTGGGAGGTCTATTTTTTTTAAGAAAAAAAAATTGCAGAAGGGCGTGGAAACAGGCGCACAAGGTTGTCCCTTAAATATGCCTAAGGGTCGAGCGGCTCTCGAGAAATCGACCCAAGGGAAAGAACCCCCTGCAGATCGCACGAACAGGGTTCAGACGGTTAAACGTCGAGGATAAAGTGCGTGGGGTTCGGCATCAAGTTGCCTCTTGCACACGCACGAGCATTTAGAGGGTATGTGAATAGATAACAGGACAGGTTACAATTGTCTGTTTATCGTTTCGTCCCATATGAGCGGTTTGCCCCACAGTACAACTCGTTTTCATCCTTTGTTCGGCTCCCTCGCAATGCGCATCCGTTTTAATTTGTCAAAATAAATCCAACGAAAATGCGAGGCATGTGGTAGCCAGAGAGAAACTGGTGCGGAGGATATGAGAGACGTAATAGTATATAGGAGACACACGTCCTCATCCTCCCACGTCTGTTCCACGCCGGCTAAGCCAGAGGACATTGGACAAAAAAAAGAAAAAAGAAAACAGAAAAAAAAAGAAAACACGTAAAGAAAAAAAAAAGTACATCGGAGAATCTCTGTTTTATTTCGCCTATCTCTCGTTCTGGTGCAGAATCACGACACTGCAAAGATGTCGACGCCGAGAACAAAATCCTCAATCGAGTTTTCAGTTTCTTGTCGCAGTTCACCTCGTCATTCGAAGCGTCAACCTTGTCTGGTTTGCCCATCGTTGTTGCAGTCGAGAACGAAGCCTTACAAGGTGTGTGTATATATATAGAGTATATATATAGGTATGTATGTACAGGTCTTTAAGGCTATGTAGGACTCGTGGTCAGAACTACTGATTCCACGACAGGGTATGTTGCGTTGTATGCTGCGTATGGGGCGATTTCAGGTGAGATGACCACGTGGTTGGATACCCCCATGAAAAAGAAATCTATATGAAACTATATGTGACATACAGAACTTTCGGAATGGTAATATAGCAAAAATGCATTTTTTACATTTATTTTGAATGTATCCCAGACATATTTTTTACTCGCATACACCGAGAAAAAGTTTCATTGATTCACGGAAATCTTTGCCAATGAAATGAAATACTTGAATTTCAATACTATATTTTCTTTGAATGATCTCAAACTCAATGAAAAGTAGTGATATTGATTCGAAGAAACATTTCTTTAAACCAAAGAACCTTTTTCATTGATTTCGTCTCTGATTCAATAAAACCTTCTTTTTACCAGCTCAAAATTTCGAATCCTATTTTTTCCTGAAGTACGCGGCAGATAAAGCTCAAATTTTGGGAATATGTAAGGAAGTACGGCAGAAATAAGCTAAGCTTCTGGCTCCTCGAAACTCGAAGCCGATCGTTCGGGAGAACCGGAAAACAAAAAAGTGAGGTTAGGTGCGAGAGAGAGATCAATGAAAACGTTTCTTTGAACCAATGAAAACGTCTCTTTAAAACAATGAAACTGTTTCTTTATTATATGCTCACTAAGTAAATCTTTATTTACAGGCAATGAAATGTTCTCTTTGAAATAAAAATGCACTATTTCATTGAAATCAATGAAAAAAAATCAATCCACTTATTTCTTCGGCGTCAATGAAATCTTTTCTCTCGATGTATATTTCGTATATGCATTGAGAGAAAAACACATGGTTGAAACAACAATACTATACTTTTACCATACAGTATAGTTCCCAGGAAGGACGATTAAACTTTATAGTTACGACAATGATAAAAATAATAGCTGCAAATATAATAATAGTCCAACTAATCAAATACATAGTTTCCAATACCAATCGATATGATCGTCCCTCCAGGGAATTATATCGGTATAGTTCGACCTACTATTCTACTATATTTTTCTCTCAGTGTGTCCTAAACTATATCCAGCATATTTATTCCAAGTCTTTATACCAAAGTTATGAATTTAAATAAGTATTGAAATCATTATTTACTAGAAACTCACTGAATAACTGTCTGCGGTTAATTCAATTTCCACTACATCTTCAATCGCAATACTCATTACGGAATAACTTCCCTCCCATACAAAATAAGACGTCGGAAGTTCAAATCTGTTTACTGGTTTGTATTAAAAGCTGAGCAAAGTGACAAATTTTTACATTTCGCCTTCCACCATTCTGGTGTTCCATATGTTTGTGCAAAATTGCACAATTATAGTATTTGATATGTACTTTATAAAATTTAAATGTAAGATTTTTGAGAAAGAGTAGAATCATCAATAAAAAATGCTTTTCGATGACTTCTATTTTGGTAACTTGGTGCACTGAGAGAAATTGAGATGGTCCTGATAACTATTCAGTGATAATTATATTTTATTAGTCCAGGTGACTATTTTCGTAGTTACATTAATAGTAACGTAGTTAATGTAACTAAAAAAAATAGTCACCTGGACTAATAAAATATAATTATCACTGATTAGTTACCAGTACCATCTTAATTTGTCTCAGTGTGCCCTTAACATAACCAAGTTATTGATAAGTCCCACCAATAACTCGGTTGAACCTGCTCCGTTTTCCGTACCACTCAAGTTATTTTCTTGGTAACATTTGCAATCAACTTCTTACTTTTCAGAAATAAGTCTTTCTGTAAGTTTAATCTACTCCTCTTTCATGGCTTCCCTTGCCATCTCTCCCGGGGCTGCCTACAGTGTATAAGCCATCCATAGTAGGTTCCAGGACTTTGCACTATATAGTAACGCAATGGCTTGTATCTCGTGTCTATATTGCCTGAAAGAAAAGCGCGACCGTCCGTCCGTTCTGCTCCTTCTAATGGGGCAGAGCCTCGGGAGCCGAAGGGTCTCGATGCAGGCGTCCATGAAGTCTCCGAACGTCGTGTGTACTGCATTCGCGCATCTACTTCTCCTTTCATCTCTCCTTCTTCCTCATGTTTAAACTCGACTAGCAAGATCGCTTTGCTACTGCTGTTCCTTCTACAACTACCACTCGACGCACTACTCGTAAAACGAGTTTTACCGGCTTAAATTCACAGAGAAGTTGAGTTTGCGCGTTTCAACTGCCGCAGTCAAACTGCCCTGGCTCATATCGTTTCCTTGCGTATTATGAAACAACGAGAAGCCTCCCACGGCAAAAGTACTATGCATATTTCACTGCAGTAACCCAACAGCACAAAACCACCACAAAAGCTTTGGATATTTTGACTGTGTTATGCAACCAGTCCAGAGTTTGTTGTCACTGTTGATAATAGTCTACGTTTACCTACGCATCGGCATTTGCTATTCATGTCGTTGTTATTATTATTGCTTCCTCATAGAGGAAGCTTTGTTTTCATGAAAAAAAAAATTCGAGATTTTTATGTCACGACACTTAGAATTGTCCAAAACGTCCGGAAAAGTGATCTAGAAAAAATGTCCGTATGTATGTATGTGTGTGTGTGTGTGTGTATACAACTCCGAAAATTCGAACGTCGATAACTGAAGAACGGTTTTATATATCGCGCTCAAATTTGGCATACTAGTGTAGCAGCAGACCCTCTTCAACTGTACCAATTTTCGACAAAATCTGTGCGAAAATTTCGATTTTATGCCGTTTTGAATTTTTTGAAAAAAGGACGTGGTCGCTCTAATTTCCGTAAAATTTAGTCTATTTTGCTAAATAGTTGGTTATAAGAGTAGGTGCACTCAATGCTGTTTGGTATTGAATTTGGTTTGAATCGGTAAAGTGGTTCAGATTTTATGGAATTTTGAATTTTTTAAAAAATTGACATTATCGCTCAATTATAACTTTTGCAAAATTTGAAATAGCGAGCTCAAATTTAGTATATAAATGAAACAATATTCAGCCATTATATATGTATAATTTAGTGACAAACGGTATGAAATTTGTGATTTTATGGAATGTTGAATTATTTTTAATAATATACGTTTTCACATTTACTTTGGAAAACGCTCTAATAATAACGAAATAACGGAATAACGAAATAGAAAAAGCGAATTCACAACATGTTTATTTATCTAATTTAAAAAAGGATGCAAAGTAGAACCTTGCACATTGCTTCCTCATTATTTTTCGCTTTTTACAAAGCTTCCTCTATGAGGAAGCCAAAATTGAATAACATACTGCTTCCTCATAGAAGGAGCTTTGTAAAAAGCGAAAAATAATGAGGAAGCAATGTACAAGGTTCTACTTTGCATCCTTTTATTATGATTATTATTATGATTATTATTATTATATACCTTGCGTAGAGGAAAATTTACCGAACTCTCGTGTGCTGCCTATAGTATTCGAGAAAGTTAATCAGGTAATTACTAACAGTACATAAATATGTGCTTCATGTTTGCGAAAATACTGCACCTAACTTGATGTATCATGTAACGATTGGATCGTGTTATCGGCATTTATATTTACCAAAATTTCATATGTTTCTTGAATATTAATTACATTAGTTTGTTAATTATCTATAGAATTTGCGGGTGATCCGAGCCATGAAGTTTATGAAGTTATTAACGAAACATCACATCCATATTATTATAAATTAAATGGAAAACGAGGAATGTTAAAAATCGACTTTTTAAAATTTGTGTATTAAAATACATATTAATAATAATTAGTACAAGACTTCGAGCGACCATTAAGGGCATTAAAAACATGGAATTTTTATTTCCTCGTGTGAGAAACTTTATTTTTTTTTCAAGAAATATTTTTTCGAGCCTTTCAACTGTATATTAGATGAGCTTTATAAAAATAGTCGGATGGCCTAAAAATTTGTCATTTACTAGTTGTCAAAATTGCTATAATTTCTCTGAGAGCTACCACAATTTTCTTTAATTATCGAAACTCTTATGCACGATTTCGCTTTTAAAACTGATATAAAACTTTGCAAATGCATTTACGCATTCTACGAAATTTTTTGCCAAAATTTATCTGGGTTTCTTGCAGGAAGTAGTTTTCTCAAGTTTTGTCCGTTGTGAAGGATTAAATTGAGACCATTAAGAGGTTAAAGTTTTAGAAAATAATGCCTGGCATGAAAAAAACGGAATATGGTGCTTCGTCTCTGCACGGTGAGAGTGTATGGAATATTCTACGGTGGAAGAGCGCTCCCGGGGGTAGTAAACGCGTCCATCCCATAAAACGACCGGGCGGTTACGCTGGTGGCTCTCACTTGCATCGACCGCTTCCAATTTTCTTTCTCACTCTCATGTCCCCTGCGTCTCTATCGTTACAACCGTTGTGACCGCGGCTACAAATTCAAGAGTGCGTGGAAGACACATGTGGTCACAGCCTGGCACACTGAACGAGCTCGTCCCTCGTTGACTGAATCTGCGATGCTCCAGAATCAGCTTTCGAGTGTCAACAGCCGCGCAGCACCAGCAGCCGCGTTGCAGTCGGTGTATAAAGTTGTGTTGCCTCGTATGAGGGCAAAAATAAGGGGCGTTGAGGGGGGGCTTGAAAACGAATCCGCTCCCGCAAAGCAAAACATCTGTGTGACTGAATACTGCGACTTGAGCGTCATGAAAGATGAATCTCAAAACCAAGTGAATCTACTAAATGAAATTTTAACATCAATATTACACTACACCGAGAGACAAGATTTCATTGATGCCAAAGAAATGGGTGGATTGATTTTTTTTCTTTGATTTCAATGAAATAGTGCATTTGAATTTCAAAGAGAACATTTTATTGCCTGTAAATAAAGATTTTCTTAGTGAGTATATAATAAAGAAACAGTTTCATTGTTTTAAGGTAGTCCTTATGCATTAACTATTAATTATTTTATCGACTTTTGGCGGTCTATTTTTTCTGATGGAATTTTGCGAAGCACTTCTCGGGTCTAAGACCGTGATCGCTAGATTCAAAGCGCGCGAAACTGAAGCCTAATTCAAATTTCACTAATCCGAATCTCTTACAAATATCGGCTGTAGCTGCTTAACGAATTAAATTAATTCATCAAGCAGCCACAATCGACGAAATTTATCTCAAACAAATAGTGAAAAAATTCCGCCACGACCCGGGTTCGAACCGGGAACACCCAGAATTCTAGCCTGGTGCGTTACCAATTACGCCACCGTGGCCCTGGCAGAATTGATTCACAATCGTTAATTTATAGTCACATATTAACCTTAGTATGTTATAGGCGCGACCGAATGTTGACCCGGGTCCCGCGGGTCGTGGCGGAATGTTGACCCGGGTCGTGGCGGAATTTTTTCACAATTTGTTTGAGATAAATTTCGTCCATCGTGGCTGCTTGATGAATTAATTTAATTTGTTAAGCAGCTACAGTCGATATTTGTAAGAGATTCGGATTAGTGAAATTTGAATTAGGCTTCAGTTTCGCGCGCTTTGAATCTAGCGATCACGGTCTCAGACCCGAGAAGTGCTTCGCAAAATTCCATCAGAAAAAATAGACCGCCAAAAGTCGATAAAATAATTAATAATTACAACATTCGGTCGCGCCTATAACATACTAAGTTTGTGCATTAACCTTTCTGAACTTTAAGACTTAAGATTTTTTTATATAATAGTTGAATCCCTTCGAAATGCGATTGCAAAGTTTCAAGCTGGGTTATCGACTAAATTACCGAGAAAATAAATATTTAAAACAGAATTCTTATGCACGGGTTCTTATGGAAAACTAACCGATTTCGTATTTCGGAACGAAAATTAACATGTATAAACTGAACTTTTATACCATATCAAATGTGCTATGGATTCCTTAGAGTGTCACGATTCCGTATAAAATATAAAAAAGGGACGTTATCGAAGTATTGGGGTGTAATTCCAACGTCAAATGCATCATCGCCACTCAGAAGTTACGGATAACCGGATGTAGCGGGTGATGATAGAAATCAACATAACCTCCAGTGTCAACCGGCGCCGTTTCAACCTTGGTTTCAGCGACCCGATTTTTCGTGGCGGTTGTAGTCGTGGCGCAAAAATTAGATTTTCTATCTACTTTTTTTTTGTTTTGTGTCACAAATTTACCTTTAAGACGACCAAATTTAGCTTTGACCGCGTGATGATACAATACCACTACGCGTTCAAGCGAGACTCTGATGAGATATTTTAGTTAATACAATTTATGTTTTTTAAGTTTACAAAGCATCTACAAATACGTTTTTATTCTCACTGTGATTAATTCAATGTGTAGATATATAAAAATGTTAGCATTTACAGAATTTTCGGAACAGTGCGTCAATTGACTAGTATGGGTCGCAAGGACTACCTTAAAGAGACGTTTTCATTGGTTCAAAGAAACGTTTTCATTGATCTCTCTCTCGCACCTAACCTCACGTTTTTTTGTTTTCCGGTTCTCCCGAACGAACGGCTTCGAGTTTCAAGGAGCCAGAAGCTTAGCCTATTTCTGCCGTACTTCCTTGCATAATCACAAAATTTGAGCCTTATCTGCCGCGTACTTCAGGAAAAAATAGGTTTCGAAATTTTGAGATGGTAAGAAGAAGGTTTCATTGAATCAGAGACGATATCTTTGAAATCAATGAAAAAGGTTCATTGGTTTAAAGAGATGTTTCTTCGAATCAATGTCACTACTTTTCATTGAGTTTGAGATCAATTCAAAGAAAAGATAGTATTGAAATTCAAGTATTTTATTTCATTGGCAAAGATTTCCGTGAATCAATGAAACTTTTTCTCTCGGTGTATCACGCACGTTTTTACACTGAGAAAAATTAAAAATGGTACTGGTAACTAATCAGTGATAATTATATTTGATTAGTCCAGGTGACTATTTTTCTAGTTACATTAACTACGTTACTATTAATGTAACTACGAAAATAGTCACCTGGATTAATAAAATATAATTATCACTGAATAGTTATCAGGACCATCTCAATTTCTATTAGTGTATGCATAAACTGAGTGGGGTTCAAAATAGCGAATGGCAAAAATAGCGAATTTCAAATTAAGCAACGTCTAAATATCGAATGGCCGTCATTATGAAATTTGCTATTTTAGCCATTTGTTATTTTGACGATATATACAGTTTATTTATACACAGTTCGTCTTATATACAAATTACATATAGAGATTATACAGATTATATGTGCGCAATTCCATATGACAGACTATATATAATTTTTTTACTGCGCTTGATAAAACGATGACGTTACAGTACTTAAACGTAACTTTTTTTATCGTGTCCAATATACCGTTTATTAATTTTTATCTCACATGAATATTACGTTTAATTAATTTTACACCGTACATGAATATTACGTTTAATATAACCGCTGGTATGCATAAAAATTTCCGATAATTGTACATTAATTTCCTGATCATTTACGACAGTTCAGCAATTTTTTATTCAAATAGCAAACATTTCTTTTCGTATTTTCATAAAAATGGACAAAATGTTTATATTGTCGATATTAAATTATTATATTTGCAACCCTCTTTTTTTGGCATGCAACATTCTGACATTGACATTTAATTACATTTTGCTGGTGTTGACTATGCAATGCTAGCAACAAAATAAATTATAAAAGAAGAATTGAAATAAAATAGTATACTAATTTTATAACATGGGTCGTTATCAAAAAATTAACAGCGTTTTTAGTGTGTCATATAAGACAATGACCTGCATATTGATCCAAACTTCACATATATATATATATATATATATGGGCCATTTCACCGGTTAACGACAGGGTCGCAATATATTTCTCATATATATTTTTTTCTTTTGAGATGTAGAGCAATATAAACAAAACACTCTACAATTTTTTTTCAGATTAAAAAAAGTAGTTGTGTTTTTTAATTACCTCAACATTGATTTTCTCAAAAAGTACGTCGACGTTTTTTTTTTGTGTCCAAAAATTAATAAAATTAATTAATTAAATTCTCCCGTAAAAGAATTTTATTTTTCGTTGATATTCTAGACAGTCCCCCATTTTCGTTCTAGTCTCAAAAATTTTCGACACAGAATTTACTATAACATTTTTTTTTAAATCATCGACGTACTTTTTGAGAAAATCAAATTATAAGTAATTAAAAAAACACAAATTAAAAAAAAATCGAAGAATATTTCTAGAGTGTTTTTTTTTATGATACTCTACAACATCTCAAAATAAATATATATATATATATATATATATATATATATATATATATATATATATATATATATTGGGCTCAAAAGGAAGTCACACGATTTTACGTCTCGTTTTATCTTTTATTTTTATGTGTCTCCCCAGTGGAGATTGTCTCGGCGCACACGAGAGAATCTCGAAGGTTCTCTCGAAGTTTTTAAATGGGTCAATTGGGAACGATTGAATGCAAGAAGAGAATCGAATTAGCACGTATACCAATTATCCCACCGGCCGCAACGCCCACGAACTCTCACGCTGTGCGGTATGCACTATCAGAAAGCTTTGCATTACATTGGTACATATATATTTCGTTATGTAAATGTACATGGCAATATGCCTTGCTTATTGTATAATTTCTACGTTTTCGCCAAGTAAAGCATGTTTTATCTCTATTTTATTCAACATATTTTATTCTGCATCCCGGGGCAAGAGTAAAATGCTAAGTAACGGTTATTTCCGTCATTTTTCATTGTCAGAAACTCCGTCTCGTTTCATTAGTCGAAAATAATGTCATTGTGCATTCATCAAAAATTTAATCATTTGGCAAACATCTTGTCATTGTGAATTTTTCAGAAATTCCGTCATTTTTCATTTGTTAGAAATTTTGTCATTGTCCATTTGTCAGAAATTTTGTCATTGTCCATTTATCGGAAATTTTGTCGTTTTGGATTTATCGGAAATCGCATTATTTTGCATGTCACGGAAATTGCGTTATTTTGTATTTTACTTTGTCGATGTGATTAATGGAAATAAAAAGACCAAGCAATCACGTAGCAATCATATATCCCATACGGAATGTTGGGCGCCGATTGAAACGATAAATCTAGCAACTTAACTGTCTTAATGTTTTCACTTTCATCGGTCACGAAAATAGGCCAGGACAGTGTTTAAAGTTGATTTTACAGATGGACTCACCTGAAAAATAAAAGAAACACAGAATTAGCAAAAATTAGTCCAACTTTTAAGAGCTTATTTGAAACAGAATATTAAATGTTTTCATATTGAGTATTTGTTGTTTAATTACAGAAGTCACGAATTATTTTCCGTTCATTGCAAACGTAAATTAACCGCAAATGAAGGATTTTACTTATATTTCAAAATTAACCCATATTGCAATATGATACAATAGTAACCAATAATATTCCGATGATTTCGTTTCGCGCATATATTTGAATGCAAAACGTCGATCAGTTCGCTAACGGTAACAAATGACTGACATTTGTTTACTGTTTATTAATTGAATGTGAATGTTTAATAAAATTGCATTGCATTGATATTTTATGATCGGCCACAAATTAAATATCATTTAAAATCAAATGCACATATTGTTCTGCCATTTAATTGCCATATTTATTGTTTAAATGTGACTGTTTTAAAAAAATGGTTATTGATATTTTCTCGGTAAAAAATATATATGTACACTGAGAGAAAATTATGGTATTAGTAACTATAAAGTGATAACTATTAATTTACGGTTGGTACAACAATTTTTTTATATTTGACACAACTATCAAATAGTTACTATAACTAGCAAATAGTTACCATAACTATTTTCGTAGTTATCGTAACTATAAAAATAGTTGCATGTAATAAAAATGAATAGTTGTCACTTTATAGTTGACTGTACTTTTACGATTTCTCTGAGTGTATAATCCCCGTGTGGAAATTCCAACTCGCCATCACCTAGAAATCGACTAGTTTTCTTATTTTCTGTACAAGATCTAGGCCGGAAAACTAGCTAGATCCGAGCGCTATGTGTAATTTCTCGCTGTCTAGTCGTTGTACAGAAAAACTGTCTAAAATCTGGCTAAGATTCTATTAATTCGCTCAGTAAACTTAGCTAGTGATTAGCCAGTACGGAAATCGGTTAACCCTATAGCATAAAACTGACTAGGTGCTAGACCGGATTTCTCTATTGAACCTAGATACCGGTTAAATAGTCTAGGACAAATAAAAAACAGAATTAATATAACCCGTCATTTATTGCATCAGCACGTAACAGGGAAGCTGTTTAACACTATTTAAACAGGGAACACTATTTAATAAAGTACGTAATCACTTTTTCATTAATAATCAAATATCTCGATAAGGCCTATCGCAAAAAACAAAAGAATATAAATTCTTTCGCGTCGTACAAAACAAAAAAAAATCGTAGTCCTCTAGAACGTATTTAATAACGTACGTAATCACTTTTTCAATAATAATCAAATATCTCGATAAGGCCTATCGCAAGAAACAAAAAAATATAAATTCTTTCGCGTCGTACAAAACAAAAAAAAAATCGTAGTCCTCTAAAACGTATTTTTTTGTACCTTTCATGAACATGCACGTGCCACTCTACATAATAATAACTCGTTGCGCAGCGTGTCACGACTAGACCCTGTATAGGAATCTCCCTGTATCGGAGAACGCCCGCGTAGCGCCAAATACAAATATTCAAGTAAAACTAGATTGACACTAGATGGCCTCGGCATCTATACGTGTACGCTAGATATATTATGTCTAGCCTCTGGTCAGGTAAGCTGTGCCATGAAAGCTAAGTAGATCCTAGATGGCCTACGCATCTATACACGTATGCTAGATATATTATGTCTAGCCTCTAGTCAGGTAAGCTGTGCCATGAAAGCTAGACAGATCCTAGATAGATATGCTATCTATCAGTGCATTCTGGCTAGATTATGTCTAGTCCCACTACAGAAAAACTCGATAGAAAAAACTGGGAAGATGCTAGGTTCAAACCAGTTTATCCCCATCAAATTTCCATGCGGGTCGCTCACTATAGCAAGTAGCAATTTCCAGGCAACAGATCGTATTTTCAAATTCAACGAGTATGTAACGCTGTTTTGGAGGATATTACTTGTTTTAATATTAAGCATGAATGGAGACAGCGGATATTCGGTGATGGCGACGGTAAATATTCGCAAGTGTTCACTTAACCACCACAACATTGTAGAGGCAACGATACTGGCACCATCCTGATGATAGCTGTTACCTGACTGTGTCACAGTCGTATACTCGGCGCAACACATATAACGTAAATCACTCCGGGTGAGTGCGAGGTCGCATGCCAGTGAAATTTCGCGGTCTGGCAGAGCTGGTATACCCAAACGTTAGAGTTTCATATGCTTCGGCCACAGAAACCGGCAGGTATTTAATACGCAGTTCAGTGTCCCTTACAATTCTCCACATATACGATCTTCTCGCTGAGCTCCCAACATTCCGAGTCCTTGACAACTGTCGCTACATTACTGCATTCAAACCAGCTGTGGCACGATCGGATAGTTCAGATAACGAACTACTCTACAATATTGTATATTACGGAATATCGTCAACTTCAATTAATTTAGTCAGAAATATTGAAGCGCAGAATTTAATAACCCTTGTATGGGCGTATCACACAAACTTTTGACTTTCGTGTAACTCGATTGCGGAATGCGATAGTCCTCGAAAAGCATTACGGCCCTTCAGGGAAAGTAATGCATTTGGACAAAATGTCCTCAAAAAATGTTGTGGCCCTTTAGAAAAAAGTGAATTTTTATGAAATGTCCTCGAAAAGTGTTATGGCCCTGCAGAAAAAAATGAAGTTTTCACCAAATGCCCTCAAAAAGCGTTATAACCCTTCGGGGAAAAAGTGACGCGTTTTCTATTAATTTGTATTTTATTGAAATTTATCAATAGACTAAGAAAAAAAGTAGTCAAACGAAAATTATTTTTTGCTTCCTCATGGAGGAAGCTTTGTTTTCATAAGAAAATGTTTATGTCAAGACACTTAGAATTGTACAAAACGTTCAGAAAAGTGATCTAGAAAAAATGTCCGTATGTATGTGTGTATGTATGTATACAACTCCACAAATTCGAACGCCGATAACTTAAGACCCGTTTTGTATATCGAGCTCAAATTTGGCACGTAATAGTAGCAGCAGATTCTCTTCAACTGTAGCAATTTTCGACAAAATGTGTGCGACAATTTCGATTTTATGCCGTTTTGAATTTTTTTTTAAAGTAGGGTCGCGCTCTAACTTTCGTAAAATAATAATAATAATATATTTGCAATTCCCCCCCTTTTTTTTTTTTTTTTTTTACATGTGTTTTGTGTGTGTGTGGGCTGTGTGTGTGTGTGTGAGCTGGGGTTTGCGAGGCCATCGACCGAGGTCTTTCAGCCTGTGTTGTGTTTGTGTTGTGTTGCGTGTTTTCTTTAAATATTTGATCTTTCGTATAATTTAGTCTATTTTGCTAAATAGTTGGTTATAAGAGCAGGTTACACTCAATGTGGTTTGGTATTGAATTTTTTTCTTTCTTCATGAAAAGATACACCGACTAAATGGAGCAAACTATTTTTTTTTCATTCTGAAAGCAAAGTTAATCGCTGATTTAGAAAATAGCATAAAATTTATTTATTAATAATTATGTCACTTAAAAAATATTACCTTATATTAACATTTGCTCCGTTTACCCGGTGTATCTTTTCATGAAGAAGAAAATGAGATGTCAACCATTGCAATCTGCCTAGTAGTTTGATTTGAATCATGCGCAGAATGGAAAACCTAAGAACTTTGCTTAAGATAATATTGAAAAGCATATGCACGTCAGACGACAGTAAAAAATCCTTTCATCGAGTACCAACCATATAGTGCGTTGGGCATTTTTATATGCAATAGTATAATATATAATAAAAATGAATTTCCAAAATCAATTTTTTTGACCTGACTCCTTCACCTTAACATACTTCCTCATAGAGGTAGCTTTGTAAAAAGCGAAAAATAATGAAGAAGCAATGTGCAAGGTTTTTCCATTTTTAATACCGAACCTGTTGGCAATTGCCACCTTGCAACCCTAACAGATAAATGAGCAATGGCCTAATTGTGAACTGCATTGTATACGAGGAGATGACGTATTGACGCGAGAAAGCTTACGCGTGTCTCTGTCAAAGGGCAAATGTGAACGTCACCAGATATGTACTGTGCTTGTCTGAAGCAAGTTGGCCACGACAGCAGAGCCTTCATACCAGTATAATACTCGGAGTACATGAGCTTCGCCACGCTGCGTGTCCAAACAGCATCAGAAGGAGAGCGCCAGGGCTTACTGACCACAAAGCGAGGTCAACTCGCCGTGTCAATTGTCGGTCTTCGCTGCTCTCGGTGTAAGACCCCGACACCGACCAGACGTGAGACGCACGACGAATATACGAATATATTCGCCCAATTTGCGTTTCACCGACGACGCCGCTCTTAATGTGTCTCTTAATTCAACATTAACCCTGATAGCCCAGATGACTACTAATAATAATAATGTGATTATTAGAACGGCGAGATAGTGCGGTAATAAATTGGAATCAATTTTTTACATGCAATTTACATTCATACATATGCTCTGGAATGCTAATTTCATTTTAGTAGTAAAAAAGAAAACATCGTGTGGAATGCCTGAATTTTTTTTTGCCTAAAAAATGCCTAACATTTTTTTTTAGGCCTTCCACGCGATGTTTTTTTTTACAAGGCTTAATATTATGGTATGAACCGTGATTTTCGGACGTGTATAATACACCTGCACAAATCGGTCTCATAGTTTTCTATGGATCCATTTCAAATAAATGAAATTTTATGTAATTAAAATAAACCCATCAAACCGATTTCTTTGGCTGTAGAAATGAAAATTATTAGACATTTTAATAAGCATGTTATTGTCATCTAATAATAATAATAATCACAACATGAAGCTAAATTGTACGAAGAATAGTTTTTCCATATTTTGGATAAATTTTACCGAAATTTTTTACAGTGGTCCTGTCAAGGAAGATAGCGATTTGTTTTAGATAATCGTTCTTTGGAAAAGCAAAAATCTGTTTACGTAAAATTGAATATATTGGACACTATGTTGTCTAAAATGTTGTACGATGCACAGAATTGAAGGTAATTACTCGAGTTGTGAAACGCTACTATACATAGCACCGACCATTCTGTACAAAAATAATGATATCCGTTCAAACGAAAAATTAGATTTTCTACGTGTTAAACAAATGGAAAATACAAAAGGCCGTTGCGCCACTTGGAAAAAAAAATCGTACGAAGCTTTACTTTCACGATGATCAATATTAGGGTCCAGACGATAGTTTTTTTATGTGGCAAGTACAAAAACAAGGATGCAAAGCAGAACCTTCCACATTACGTCCTCATTATATTTCGCTTTTTACAAAGCAACCTCTAAGAGGAAGTACGGCCATTGATTTTGGCTTCCTCATAGAGGAAGCTTTTTAAAAAGCGAAATATAATGAGGAAGCAATGTGCAAGGTTCTGCTTTGCATCCTTGTTTTAAATAAATAAATAAGCGCACACTCCCGCTTTGTAAAAATATAATAAGGACGAACGGTCCGGAAACTCCCTCGAATACTCTATCTTCTCTGTTTTTTTTTTTGAAGAACACTATAGAAACCGGTGTTTTCCGAAATTTCATTGGGAAGCAAGGATATGTATAGTTTATACGACATAAATCGCTACTTTTCGCAATATAGACTGTACAACATCACTATGAAAATATGGTATCGTTCAACATTTTTGAGCTATATCTAGTATTTTTCTGTTAATCATGAATTTGGTACTCATTAAACTCCCAGCTTGATATTTGATACCAAAATTCGCATCGCAGAAAAAAAATTAAGAAATTTAAAAAATAAAAATCTCATAAAATTTTAACGTTTCAACCGATCTTAACCAAATTTAATAGGAATCACCGATGTATGAAAGCTCACATACATACCAATTTTGAGCTTAATATCTCGAAAATTAAAAGAGTTATCGCGTTAACAGACATTTTTGAAAAAAATTCAAAACCGCGCAAAAATTTAACGATCATGGGGATTTTAACAAAAATTGGTATGAACGATGAGGATTGACCCCTCTATCTATGGTGTAAATTTCAACTATATATCTCGAGGCGTTCCCGAGTTATAAAGGTTTACATTTTTTGAACGTGTAACATACATACACACACGCACACACACACACACACACACACACATAAAGACATTTTTTCTAAATCACTTTTCTCGACGTTTTGGACCATTCCGAGTATACGGACATAAAAATCTCGAAAAAAAAATTTTTCACGAAAACAAAGCTTCCTCTATGAGGAAGCAAAATAATTACTTTCGGTAGTCTAATGTGCACATTGTATGCTAATTGACATGACGGTTTGTTCGTCCTTATTTTTTACAATGTTTTGTGCTTTTTTATGGAGAAAGCTGTGATTTCATTTGAAAATTCATTTTTCTGACATTTATGTCAGTCGTTTCCAAGTGTGAAGAGATTATTTTCATACTCGTCGTGTAAATTGACTCGCGCAAATTATCGGGCTTAAATTTTCTATACAAATGGACGAACATTAAAGGATCATCGATATGGAATTTCCGGAACGTTGATCCAGTTGTCTCAACTGTATGATAAATTGAATTCAATATTCAATAGTCATATTCAACAGCGAATTAACTACTCGTTATATTACAATGTTGAAAAAGTTTCCTTTATGACGGAGCCAAAATCGATGCACACATTTTAACACAGAGGTTGCTTTGTAAGCGATGTGAAATAATGAAAAAGCAATTTGCAGATTTCTACTTTATCGTTTATAATGTTGGAGGCGATGTAACTCGACTAATTAATCTCGATTTTGCCAGTTATTTTAATTACTTCAGTCGAAACTTCTTGTCAATATTTTTTAAGTTTGTTTGTCAATTTCCATTTTTACATAAACAGTAAATAATGTTAAAATTTTATTATACGAATAAAATATTTTAAATCAATTTCAGAAAAATTACATTTTGTTGTCATCTGTAGTTTCGTAATAAATAATGTTTTTTTAATAACACATATGAGCTATTTTCTAAATTTAACAACAAATAGTGATACATACGAAAAATGGCAAACCATTTTCACCAAAATTGTATTTCTGCTGATACAGACTAAGTTATCCCTATGATGAAAGTGAAAAAAAACTTTCTTTCGCCACATGAGCGATACATTAGAACGTTAGTGGACATTAATTTAACGAGAACACTTAATTACGGAAACATACACCTGACCATCTCCACGAAATGGTGTACGTATAGCAAAGGTAGTGTATAGCGCTGCAGTACTCGTATCGCTTAATTGCAAAGCCGCACTAGTCTCACTTTCCTACTCGGACATCACAGTATAAACATACTGGAGTTCAAAGGTAAGTTACCACGTAGGTTAGTTAGCCCTTCTCGCGTTAAAAGTTTTTTTTTTCAATATTACAAAAAAAAGCCTTCAACCATTTTCTCAACCTCAAGTAACTCGTGATATAAAAAAAAGTACTGTGTATTTCCAAGATTTTCTCACGTTAATATAAAATGGAAAAGTAGCATCCTTGCTCACCTCTTCAGAAAAGACGAACAAAAAGTAGTAAAGAAAAATGGAAAACCGAGAAGTAAGCTAAAGTAAAATCGTAAAAAAAAAAACGTCTAAATGGAGAATGGAAAAGCACTTTTATGAAGCGTAGAGTGCTGAGATGTACATGCTGAAAAAGAGAGACAGTGGGACATCGGAGACCAGAGACGAAGCCGGTGAATGCAGTGTCGAGAAGACTGAGAGGATAAGCAGCATAAACAGCAGCAGCAACGTTACTACTTCTGGGCTGAAGGGCTAAGGGTGATTCTCGGAATTCTGTGTTTGTTCGTATCTTTATGTGTCTGTGTTTCGGCTCATTTCTATGTTGCACAGACCAGGGAGAGCATCAGCATCGAGATCAACGTGAAAGCTCGTATCAAAGCCAATAGCAGTAGAATACTACTACTACTACTATTCACAGAGGAGGATCTAATACAACTACTTCTATATACACTAGGGGTGGGATAATATACTACGTAATTCGATATAAGGGTTAGCCCAGAAGTCACGACATTGAGGGAGATAGAGATCAGGAGGGAGAGTCGTGTACTACGGAATCTACTGTTCTACAAGACGACGACAATCCTACGGATACACAAAGCTGCCTAATAGAAGGATCTATACTACAATAGTGAGACAGCTAAACTACGATCGGTCCATGTTATTTGGTAATGCTTGTTGTAATCATTGTTGCGCCGATTAGCGGGAGCATCTAATTGGCTGGCGTCGATTAGATTGACGCTTAATAGCGGTCACGAGGGAGACATCAAATTATTACCGCCGGTGATTGCTAAGCCCATATATTATCATGGTTATTATGAAATTATTGGTAGTGATAATAGCTCAGCCCGCATCAGAATTACGAGCATCTCATTGATAAACCACAGAGTGGTTTACAAATCAATGAGATTCTTGGATTCTTGGATTCTTGATTTTATAAATATAGCATGCAGGTCTTTTTTCTTTCATATCATATCACAGCGGACAATGGATCAACATTTTAGTTTTAGAAACGAAAAGCATGCGACGATTTTCGGTCAAAGGTCATTTGAGAATGCTACAAAAATCAAAGTAATGGGTCATTGTTTTTATCATAAAAATTATTTATTTTTATGTTACTATCTCGCGTAAAAATAATTATGTCATGTAATTATATTATGTAAAAAAAAACTTGGTATCAAATCGATCTTAAAATAGCTTTGAATTTTTCTAAGATTTTTCGTCTTAACGCGTCTCAAAAATGGCACTTTTTGAGATATGGAGATTTACGATCACAATTTGACATCATTATTTTTACACGGGATTAAACAAATTAATAAGGCATCATTTTTATGACGTTGGATCATCTTTTTATAGAATCTACGGGTAAATTCTGCTAAATTATAATAACTGAGTCGATTTTATGATAAATGTTTATATGGTACGGCGGTTTACAACGCTGATTTACAGTGCAACCGACAGTTAATGGAGTCGACGAAATGCAGAAGGTAGGTACTCGAGCTTCATGTGCGGTTAACTACTTCAGTGGAATAGTGATGTTGGCTACATGGGCACCAGCTGACATTTGGACGTTCCTCTTCGTCGTGACTGCCACGTGACCTAGGAAGGGAGACTAGGAAGAAGGACGTGAGGCTTCCAACATCCATCATTCCGTATGCTCGTCACGACCGAGCCACACGGAGACACCTGTACTTTGAGTTCATATATCCTATGTTCGGTGGACAGAATATACGTGAAGGACCTTGAAGGGAAGGAGATCAGAACCCAAGCTCGTTCATCCCTCGACGCTCGTGCTCGCAATCGCTATTACCACTGTCCTGTTCGTCGCCCTCACTCATGCACTCACCAGCTACATCTATGTTTCCCTTCTCTCAGGCCCTCACCAATTTCGTCGCCATAAACTCTTCTCCAACACGTATCCTATGACAGACGTCACTAGAATATCCCCTATACCGACATCTCGGTTCTTTCACGACTCTAATCTAATCGTGGTAAAAGGGAGGAAGACGCCCTAAGAAGTACTTGAGGAAGTAGCATTTGTAGCTATGGTATTATACTTGTGTAGTTTCACACCCCAGAATACGGAAAAACAGGTCTTCCAAACTTTAGTACAGTGAATACCATCGTGACTTATTTTGACGACTTTTATTAAGGGAGACAAAAATTAAGGACAAACGTATCCAAGTGGACGATAGAACTGAGCGTAAATTTGTTCAGGATATACACCGAGAGAAAAAGTTTCATTGATTCACGGAAATTTCAAAACTATCTTTTCTTTGAATGATCTCAAAGTCAATGAAAAGTAGTGACATTGAATGAAAGAAACATTTCTTTAAAGCAATGAACCTTTTTCATTGAGTTCAAAGAAGTCGTATCTAATTCGAAAATTCTGATTCAAAATTTCTACACCTATTTTTTCCTACAGTACTCGGCAGATAAAGCTAAAATTTCGAGAGAATGTGCGAAAGTACGGCAGAAATAGACTAAGCTTCTGGCTCCTCGAAACACGAAGCCGTTCGTTTGGAAGAATCGAAAAACAGAAAAGGGAGGTTAGGTACGAAAGAGGCGTTGTAAGTTCGTGGTTTCATAGCATACACGGAGAAAAGGGTGTAGTTGTAGGAACTACGGAATTGATACGTGCCAACCAACATGCATGGTAAAATATGGCATTAGCAAGTTATTGCGTGTCAGAACCAACCAATTGGTAATGCCAACTAACCGATTGATGTCAATCAACCGATTGGTAACGCCAAACAACCGATTGGTGGCGCCAATCAACAGATTGGTAGTCCCAACCAACCGATTGGTAATGCCAACCAAACTACATCTAACGCTCCAAGCATTTAAAGGTTAGTTTTCTCAACTAACCCGTTTTCTCCGTGTAGAACTTAGTTATGTTAACTAAAAACTTTGTTAGCCTGACCAATTAATCATCTGGCGTATGTATGAAACAACCAAGCGTGAGGAATATCGTTACGTCTTTATCCATTTTGCCGGTTTTCCGCCGGATTGCGATACAACTAATCAATCGAAAAAAAATAACAAGAATCCGCGATTGCGCAAACCGTTGGCGCACTTGGTGCCATCAAATATATCTTTTCCTTCAATCAAGGAGACCGTTTCTTTGAATCAATGAAAACGTCTGTTTAAAGCAATGAAACTATTTCTTTATTCTATGCTTCCTATGTAAATGTTTCTTTACAGGCAATGAAATGTTCTCTTTGAAATTCAAATGCACTATTTGGGTGGGGGTCAAAATAGCGAAGGGCTAAAATAGCGAAGTTGAAAATAATGGACGTCTGAATCTAAAATGGTCATTATGAAATTCACACTTTTAGCCATTCGCTATTTTGATTGCATTTTAATAGGATGTGAGTAAAAATAGCGAAATTAAATATAATGGACGTCTGAATCTAGAAAGGCTATTCTATTTAAGAATGTACTCGTTACAAATGTATCACGTAACGAAATAAAATTCGCTACTCGTTACAAAAGCATCGAGTTGCGGAAAAAATATCGTTACGTATCTCGCGATATAACAAGTAACGATGGTATACTGCTATATCTGCAGCGATGTATCGAATAAAATGTATTTTATAGATACAACGGTAACGTGTATCGTTTCAGTAACGCGATACAAAAGTAACGACCTGTGCCCATCTCTGTCAGTACGTACACTGATATTTACTAAAAAATATGGACAAAGAAAAGATCTCTACTTCTTCATGAAAGCCCCTTATCTGGCTCTCTGTCCTCCCTGGAGGACCAAAGTCATTTCAATCGCAGGGTAAGCACCAGTTCCCACGGAATCTTGATATCTTGTTGGACACGCGATGCCCCAGAGAGAGAAGTCAACGTGTGTCCTCACGCGAACCGCGAGAAGAGAGCCAATGAAGCTCGATGCGATCGATGGAACGGTAGAAGGAACGAGGTACAGGCCAAGGACAAAGACAAAGATGAGGTTATGCCTGTAAGACACTCGACCGGATGACATGCTCACGAGGTAATGGTAACACGTCGAGTTTTGCGGTTGAATATCTGCATAGTGTGTGAGGGTAGAGAAATGACCGGACGAAAATAGCCACATTTCCTGAGATAAGTTGTTTCATTCTGAGTAAAAGGCAGTAAAACTAGATCGTTTTAAAGCCATGATCTTTAGATAATTTTCAAAACTTTTAAACCTGCTCCTCGTTAAGAATTATTCCTCGGCGTAGCCAAATAGGTGTCACATCATGAGGACGTTTTCATACTTTTCTATTCCTAAAAATAGTTTCGTTCGCGTCGCTCCGGACATCAGCATAATCATTCATTCAAGGTTGGCAGTCATTCATCGAGGAATTTTAAATTCCACCAGGTCTAAATAAAGGCGATTACATAGGATATTATTATAATATTATGGTAGAAAGGTGTACATTCAATAAGGAGACGTTGGCTGGTTAGTTTCCTGTCGCAGAGACACAAAGGAGCTTAGAGTCTCTAGAAGAGCTCGAAAGCAGAAGAAGGAGGAGGTAGAAGTGTATAAGTAGAAAGGAGTGAGGAGCCCGAGTCGTCTCGGAACGGTCGTGTCCTTTTCTCTCAGGGTCTTGGTATATTGAGTCAGGCACAAACACAGAGAGAGCCGGGATAGTGCTGCCTGCTGATGGCCGGCGGTACCTGCCGGTTGCCGCCGTCGCTGCTAGCCAGCAGTTCTCCACAGCAGCAGCAGCAGCAGCAGCAACAACAGCAGCGCGCGCGAGCGGCAGCAACACGCGTGGCTTCTTCGTCGTTTCCTGCCCTGATTGGACGCCGGCTCGTGGCCGGCGCTCGCCATTCACCGGAAACTCGGGAGCGCCTGGCGGTCGGCCGCGCGGTAAGAAGAGAGGGAAGAGAAAAGTCGTGGGTAAAGAGAAGGGAAGCGCGCGCGTACGCGAAGCCCTTCTACTCCTCGCTTGATCCTCTCCTCTTCTTCTTCTTCGCCACGCTTATGTACCCCCCTCCCCCTCACGCCTCTCTCCCTTCAGCCGCAATCTCCCCTTTCCCTTCCTCCCTACACTCTGTTCCTCTTTTTCTCGTTCCTTAGCCCCTGGCCCCTCGTCCCTCCTCCTTCCACCTTGTCCTGCAAGTCTCCCGGGGTAGCAGGAGCTCTTACCTCGTTTCCTTACCCATTTTACTCTTATTTTCTCTCCTCCGTCTTCTTTAGACTACGCAAGCAGCCCTAGCTGTCCGTTGCGTCTTTCTCCCCTCCTTTTTCTTTCCCTCGATTCTGTCTGCTTTCTTTTTTCTTGTTGTTTCTTTCTTTCGTTTCTCATCTCTTTCCTTGCCATCTCGTTCTTACCTTCCGCTGCGAACCCGTCAGACCTGTTCCTTTCAGAGCTTGTGGCGCGCGCGCGCGCTCGCTCGTTCGTCGCTTCTTTTCTGGAGCCAGGCCGCGATGCTGCTACCTGCTGCTGATGCTATTCCTACAACTTCAACAGCCGTACAGCAGCAACACATCTATTCTGTAGGATGTGATGCGGCGCTCCAAGCCGCATCACCGTCTCGGCAAACTCGGGCTCATCGTGCTCGCTCGCGGGCTGCGCAAGACCGCGAGCGTAATGACCGGCGTTCCTCACTTGCCTCGCACTGTTCACTGACGCCATCGCCACAGCGGCCACCACTGCCGAGACGTACAACCTAGTTTCATCGGTAGCGATGCCCGGTCAACTCTCGGCTGTGGCCGCAACCCACTGAGGCATTGCCCGCCGACGAACTGCTGTGGTGTCCGGAGAAGGATTGCGTTGCTGCCTTGACGAGATCGAACACTTCTCTCCTCTCCATGGCAAAACTGTATATAAACATGCGATTTACGTTTCCGTAAATTCTCAGTGGGATTTATACCGATCATTTCCTCTCATGGACGGATGAATTAAATGATACCACAGTTGAATTACTGTCTGTCGAATGTTTTCCAGCTTTTAAACGGTCAATCTGCGTATCATCCGCTGGATGATTACCTAATTATAAATGCATTTGCTACGGAAGTGTTAATATCGAATTTCGTATCTGCATGAATTTATCGCGAGGATGCAACAGCGGGCGAAAATTAGCCATTGATCACAACAAAAATCAAAACTGGAAAGCTCCGATGAACTTCATCGGAACGCGATAGATTTAATGAAATGCGATGAAATGTATCTGCGCTTGAATGCATTTTCGTTGCCCTCGAGCTGTAGCTGCTAACGCTGTCAGCTTTCACGATGGCCTGGATATGTTGCTTAATGCCAAAACGATACTCGAAAGCATATCTCGTTCGCTGACGTCTAATTTTGCAATTTTGAATGTTCACGGAAATCATTTATATCACCGCGATTGCAAGCTCTAGTGGCTTAATTACGGTAGAGAGCGAGATTCGAATATGCAACGATATTTAAATCCAAATATCGAACAACTCCCTCTAATATTCTGTGTTAAACAATTCAAATGGAAGCATTGAAATTAATCATTTTTATTTTTTAATTAAATCATGCTCATCATTTACGATTAAATTGACTGTGTCTGTAGTAATTGGGTCTAATGGTAGAAATTTTGCTTGAAGTGTGTTCTCATATAATTGTTTCACGTTAAAATGAAGATGGAAAAGCAAACGAAAGCGTTTTGTAATAACCAAAGAAGTTGCAACGTCAAACCATTTAATTCCGGATTTTTTTTTCGTGGTAGCCGCATATTTCTCGACTTCTCTATGAAAAAAGTAATTTGCTTAAATCGTAAAACATACACGGATGTTTTAATTATTGTGTAAATTATAATTAATATAAAGAACCGTAAATGCTTCCCTCGTGTATCAAATTACAGTTCTGATGATGATAAAGTCCTTCAATTATAGTTTTTAAACTTTTACTCCGCCAACCAAGCGAACATGCTAAATTAAAATCTCCCGCATTTATTTTTGCATGAAAAAATCCATTTCCTTTATCAAGCTAAATTAGAACTATGGACTTAAAATTTTTTTCTTCAAATTGCAAATATATAATGTAAATTGTGCAGTACACTATATAAAGACTTGATTGAATATACCTGAATATACGCCAGCCGATTGATTGGACCAGCTTAGCCCAACCACGTGATTGGTTAGCACAACCAAGTTCATTAAAATACAACCAATAACGATAAGCGTATCCAACAACTTGGTTGGTCCAACCAATTAAACGGCTGATGCATATTAAACCAAGCTTTATTTCCATGTAGAAAGCCGACCTCTTCCTAATTCCGAGAGATGAACAATGTTATGAGCATAGGCCAAGGGATTTCCTGGATGAAAGCCATAATATTCTGAACCGATCACCACCGCAGTACGCATAGTACGTATATTTTCATACACATAAGCACATTATTATCCTTCTCTCTCCGCATACAAATAGTGAACGGTGAACTTCAATAATGCATCCCACGTGGAGCAAGGCTCATCAGCTGCTGAAGTTAAATGAACCTCTTGATCGTTTGTACTATACCAAATATACTCACACACCTCTGCACGTTATTCTCGTTGTAATAACAAGAAAGCGGATGGTACGAAACATTGTTGTGTATGTGAAGGCCTAGGCAGAGACCAGCAACAGCAGCAGCACAAGCAATTTCTCCATTGAGCTGGACTGGCGGCCCTGTATGTACCGGTTTTCAGCATCGGCAGCAGCCAGAACATCGAGCAGTGCCCTACGGAGATGAGAGAAGAGAGAAGAGAGGAAGATGGCAAGTGCTCCGTGAGCTGGACTTGGCCAGATCGACTCTCGAGTCGCGGAGGCATCGCCGCCTCGAGTCTTGCCTTTACCTGGAGTCGATCTCCTTCCATCTCCTTCCAATCTCCTTCCACCGCCCTTCCCTGCCCCTAGCATTCCTCCTATCCGTAGCAATGTATATCTAAGCGCGAAAGCGGAACGCAAGATGCGGATGCCATTGCCTCGAGGAAATATCCTGGGACACATTATGTTACCGGCCTGCGGACGACTAATAGATGAAGCAGCGTTACCGGAAAACCAGATAAGGAAGCAAGGTTCATTACGTTGTTAGATACGTTTAATATTTGTTATTCCAATGGATTCCACAGTGAAACACGCAACATTCTTGGTACTGTACGAAGGAATTATTGTAAGTTTATTCAATTGAGCCCTTGGGATGTTAAGTTCAGTTACACTGAGAAAAAAATATATTTCAAAGAACTTAATTACCGTACACCCTCGTTCAAATGAGTTTTTCGTTAGGCCAACCAAATATTTAGTTTCTTCAATAATCATTAGATTCAGTTGTCTAAAATTTATTTGCGTTAACCAAAATATTTTTTATACTAACAAAAAATTGATTTGAACGAGGGTGTACGATAAATAAGTCCATTCAAACATGTTTTTTTTTTGAGTGTAGGATAAGGGAGGTTGCATTAGATTCAGTTAAGTTAAATTATGTTAAGTTAGTTTGAGCTGGGCAAATTATGAACGTAGGTTAGGTTCTGTATTTTGAAAAATTTATCGAATACCAGGGTTTTTTTATTGTACTCAAGTAGCACTTGAAAAGCACTTAAATATTATATTATTTAATTCAACTATATGACGATTTGGACTTAATATTTGGTAGTCGTGTACTAGGATTTTTTGAATGGGGTTTCGATGATAATATTTCGAAAGCACTTTAAAACATAAAAATTTATACTATGGCACTAAATTAACACCTTAGAAGTCGGTGCCGATCACTTGGTCGACAATCGTTTGACCGACGAATCAGTTGGCCGACACACCATTTGACCGACAGGTACGATTGACCGACAGGTACTCTTAGCCGACACATCATTTGGCCGACAGGTACACTTAGCCGACACGTTATTTGACCGACACATCATTTCACCGACACATTATTTTACCGACAGGTACACTTTGCCGACAGGTACACTAACGGAGGGGGGGCTAACGGGGTCGAGGGGCGGAGCCCCTCGCGAGGTACGCGGCCGGAGCGCTGCCGGGAGGTTGAGGGGGCAGAGCCCCCCGACTGTAAATACACAAGATTTATATGCTAAAAAATTGACATTTTTTTCTGTCCTATAAGATGCGAGAATCGACCATTCCGCGCACGCTACGCAGGCGCGAGAAGACGAACTTCGCACGCCCATATTTAAAGAAAGTATACGTGTCGGCTAAGAGTACCTGTCGGTCAACCGTACCTGTCGACCAAGTGTACCTGTCGACCAAGTGTACCTGTCGGCCAAGTGTACCTGTCGGTGAAATGATGTGTCGGTGAAATAATGTGTCGGCCAAGTGTACCTGTCGGTGAAAAGATGTGTCGGTTTAATAATGTGTCGGCTAAGTGTACCTGTCGGCCAAATGATGTGTCGGCTAACAGTACCTGTCGGTCAACCGTACCTGTCGACCAACTGATTCGTCGGTCAAATGATGTCGACCAGCTGATTCGTCGGTCAAATGATGTCGACCAACTGATCCGTCGGTCAAACGATTGTCGGCGAAACGTACCAGACCCCTTAAAAGTACCTTGTTGCTTCTTCGTAGAGGAAACTACGTTTTCATGAAAAACATTTTTTTTTTTTTAGATTTTCAGACAAATGCCCATAAGCGTGTGTGTGGGTGTATGTGGCAAAATGTACGTAGAAATTTAGATCGTATTGCTTTTTGAATTTTTCTTAAAATTTAGGATATTTTGCTAAATACTTCTTCATAAGTATAGGTACATTTAATGTGGTTTGATATTGTATTTAAAGGTTAAAATTTTGCAGCATTTTGACAATTAAAAAAAAGGTTCGCTTTCATTTTAACTTTCGTAAATTACTATCAGATATCAAATTTTGATATCTGATAGTAATTTAACAGAAAAACAGCCTGAAATTTTGTACACAAATAGATTAACATTTTTTCCTATTCAACATTTCATTTTGGGCACTCGATCTGCTAGGTTTATGAATATTTCTTAATTGTTGTAAGCTATCAATCCTCTCGGCCACAACTCGGCAACTGCGAAGTGCTTGCAACCACTGCTTTCGGACATCAGCTATACACCCATAAATCTATATACATAAATGCCCGTAGAACTACGGTATCTCGTTAAATCCACTTGATCGAAAGCGTATGGTATCCGCCTAGACGCGATAAACATATTAACAAGGTATAATATTACTCCCCATGGAATAACGCCCCAATATATAAGCCAGTAGTAATGGCCCCTTAAGAGGATCCAATCACCTAAAAAAAATCATCACCTAAAAGAAAACATTTTTTTATTGATGATGCTATTCTTTCTAAAAATCTTATATTTAAACTTCATAAAGAGCATATCAAGTACTATTATTGTGCAATTTTGTACAAACATATGGAACACCAGAATGGTGTAAAGTGAAATGTGTAATTTTTAACTTTGCGCAGCTTTGGAATCAAACTAGTGAACAAATTTAAGCTTCCTATGTCTTATTTCATAATTAATTTAATTAATAATTAATTTAATATGTTTATCGCCTAGACGCAATAAACATATGTACTCATTACCCCAAATGATTTCCCCCAAAACCAAAATAAGACGTCGGAAGCTCAAATTTGTTTACTGGTTTGATTCGAAAATTGCGCCAATGCCAAATTTCACATTTCACATTTCACTTTACACTATTCTGTACAAAATTTCACAATTATAGTACTTGATATGAACTTTATGAAGTTGAAATGTAAGATTTTATGAAAGAATAGAATCGTCAATAAAAAATGTTTTCCGAAGACTTGTTTTTAGGTGAGTGGATCCCCTTTATATAGTTGTAGATTTTTCGGAAGAACCATATATTGTATGAGCTTCAATTATGGTAGCTTCTTGTGTCCATCCGCTTAATGTCTTCAAGTGTTTGAAAAACTCCTATTGCCCTTTATGAGCCCTACCTACCTCTTCAGCATAGTAGGCGGATTATTATCTGCATATATATCCACCTCTTGGTGGTGAGAGTATAAAGGTTAAGAGTCGAGAGGGTCTTCTCAACTGGAGAAAAAGTCGGGTGAAGCAGCAAAAAAATCCCATGGACGTAGCTTGTAACGCAGCAAACACGCAATATCATGGAAACGTCGAGTACCCCCAACGAGCATGTTGCACACACACACAGTCAACGATTTACCTCGGCCGTGCAGTATATTATAGTATTGCTTCGCGTGTTACGCGCGTGCCTCAGCTGCTGCTACTCATCGTATACGATAGTCGCTATAGAACTCGTTGCGTAGAATGTAAAAGCCCCATACCACCTATGCTGGTTTTCATATAGGGGAAATGACGGCAAAATGAACGAAGGATAAAATGCACCCAGAGAAAAATATAGTTAAGACATCTAAAATAGTTTGGTAAAAAAATCCAGACAACATAGTAAATGGGATCAATCTTGGAAGTTTGGAAATGTTTACTTATACGCCGCAGGCATATCTCGCTACGCTAGCGCCCGAGCGGCCGCTGAGTGCGTAACAAGATAATCAACTGTTCTTAGTTCGGCGCACATTGGTCCAATTTTCCAAGCTCCAAGGAAATATGGCGGACAGGGCAGAGCTTGGAAAATCGGACCAATGTGCACCAAATTAAGAACAGCTGATCATCTTGTTTTGCACTCAGCGGCCGCTCGAGCGCTAGCGTCGGAGATACGCCTGAGGCCTATACCGTGAATAGAAACGGACAACTCTGAGGTTATGACGGCAAATGTTGAACGATCGACGCTACACGGGAGTTGTATATCTTTCGTAAACCTAATGTCGTACTAAACTACAGACATTTTGCAGACTGTCAATAGATTTTGCGTTATTTTTCGTAACGTGAATTGCTTTAACCTGTATGCGCATGAAGATTATTCCGTACATTTGTGGGCGCAAAATATAGAGAAGTATGAGATGCATTGTATAGCGTTGTACAGCAGCATAAATAGTACAGCGGGCGACGCCAAGTAAATCTTTGTATGTGTCTGGAAAAAATGTCATTTTTCCACTTTGGATCCCGATTACTATACGAATCATGGAATGAGTACTATATTTTTCTCTCGGTGTAGTCCACGAAAAAAAAAAATTACTTTTGAAAAATCGATTTTTAACAGATTCCAGAAGTCTGTGAAAAAAAAAATTAGTCTTGAGAAAAGGGAAATTTGAAAGAATTCGAACACACCTCGAGAATGGTTAGGTGGAATTAAATTTTTTCTTAAATTCAAATACATTTTTTACAATCAATTTTCTGCACTCTTTATGTTTACAGAACGTCGCAAAACTGTAAAATGTCGCTGTTAAGAAATATAGGATTTTCGCATTTCACTGTCTAGTTTGCCCACACGGTTGCTCCACGCACGTTCTAGGAACTCAGAGGGGGCGTATATGACGAGGGCGTACACCGATATATATATCATCAAAGGCCACGTTACGCACGTATATGCTCTGGCCGGGGCCACTTGTAAATTACATATGTGATCGTCGCGATCCGCTTCTCATTGCATTCTATGACGAAGCCCTAATAGTAAATATAAGTTTTTACAGCACTTCATGAAAAGTCGAAGGGAATATATTTTAACGGCCCTCGACTGGGAGAATATTTGGTGAAATTTAATGCAAAGTATATCACAGCATTGACGAAACATAATAATGAATATTTATTGGGAAAACTCAAATTTCCACAAATTAAAAAATTCATTAATTAAGAGATGTGACGCTGACTATGGCTTTACTATGTACAATTTTTAATAAACCAGCAAATTTTTTTTGAACAGCCATAGCAAACTTTTAGCTGCCTCAGCGAAGAATATTTGCTGCCACTATGAGATAATTTATCCTTGTACCATAACAATATAACGGGTATGTACAGTGAATTTTAACATCACCCTATGAGAATTTTTGCAGAATTTCTTTACCATATTTTATAACCAAATGAATAATTTAACGTGAATGATGTACCGAAATTTCCGGAGTGTATTAAAAAAATGTATAAGTAAAACCGAAAATTCATTTTTTTCATCAAGTTTGTATCAATTTGGCGAAAAAATACGAACCCTTAAAAATGATCTCTGAAAAAAATAAGAGATACAATTCCTCGGTAAAATCGTTGCAAAGTAACAGAAAAATCAGTCTAATGCATATATTTTATTCAAATATGAAGTCTACGTAATTCGAAATTCCAGATTAGCAGAGTTTTATTTAATTTTAATAAATAGTATTTGGAGCAAATAAATTTTATTTTAAGAGCATGTGAAATACCACAGTCGGTAATAAAAACTGTAATCAACTTTTTTCTCGCATATTGACATTTTACAGCTTGAAGAAGAGTTTCATTGAATGCGGATATCACGGGAGCATTCGATGAAACTCTTATTGAAGTTGCAAATACAAATTTGCGTTTAAAAAAGTTTATTACAGTTTTTGATACCGGTTGAGACCGGGATGAACGGGGGGTAAGGGATTTCACATGCTCTTAATAAAATTCAAGGCCTATTCGATTCCAATAAAAAACATATAGATTTCCAATAATTTTTCGTTGTTAAAATACAATTTATACGACTCGGAAATAAATCTAGTTTTAATTAAAACAAATGCTTTTGATCTATTACTCTCGAAATGGGATTTTGATTTTCCATGGAATGCCCCATATAGGTGTATGTGGACGGAGTCAACGAACCAAGGCAATACACATTCTCTCCCCTCGTGCAACTCATGGCATCCCCTCCCTCATGGCAATACATTCTTCGCGTGCATCCCTATAGAACTCCAGAGGGTTGAACCATCGGTGAATAATAATAGTAGGTCACGCAGCTATACGACAAGGGAGTTAAACGACCTTGATCTACCTCATGCAGACCAGTCAATCACGAGACATGTTTGAGCGACAGACAGATTGGAATGTGGGAGCACCGCGGCACTACTTATGCGAAAATTAAGGGGCTTTATGTGTAGAGGCATTTGAATCATAGTTGATGACACTGGCATGTTCTGAAATCATTAGTATTGTCACTTTGATCGTCCAGCGAAATAATTCCTCCGGTTGGATGGCATATTTGATGCTACCATGGAATTACGGATCACTAACATGGGGTCGAGAAGGTATTGAATTCGAGAAATTAGCTCACAGTGGTTCAATTAGTCTAATGGATAGTACAGCCTGTCGTGCAGAATAGACAGAGATCCTATTTGTGTCCGTGTCTGCTGTCATTAGTGTCGAATTACTCGAAGTGTGGTTATTGTCAATGGAAATTTAATGATACACATGAACAAAAATTAGCAGTGTTAATAATTGCTTCATGATAGAACAATTATGAATCAAATTTAGGCCAAATATCTAAAAAGATGCTATTTCTAGAATCTTAGCAAAGAAACATCTTGTTTGGACCAATATTGTTAATTATGGAATCTGTAATAAAAAAAGGAAACGTTCTTTTAAATAAATATATCCCTGTATAGTTCCAATGAATTCATTACTTTGGTACCGCAGTATCGGATTTTTTACGCTTCTGTGTAGTCTCAGTAAGTTCATTACTTTAGTATTAAATCCACAATATCGAATTTTGTGCACTTCCGTGTAGTTTCAATAGATTTATTAATTGGATTTAATCCCACATCACCGAAGTAGGGTAGACGTACCATTTGTGTACCGTTAGAAGCCTCACAAAAAATGTATATATTAATTCATCATTACTTAAATCTATTAAAATGATTATTGTACATGAATCAAAGCAAAACGGTACATTGAATATGCAATGCTTAAAATACCTAATTGTTTAATAAATTATGTTCAAAGCCTTTTGGCACCATTTGTGGCCATTTCGTCATTTACGTGCGATCTATATGACCACAAATGGATCAAGTTGATAGCCACATCCGGTACCAATATGGCCAAAAACGGTACTTCTACCCTACTACAAACTATAGGATCATCAGTTTCATATAAATCCGAAATTGTTGTAAATCTGGAAACCGCATTTATAACACTTGTGTATATACCCAATATCTCGAGTTCTTGGGTCTAAAGCCGAAATAATAAAGTATTACATATCAACACCATCGGTGTTGATATTAACACCACCGTGTAGTCTCAATCTCTTTATAACTTGTAAATCGTCAACACTGATGATCTAACTCGCTAGAGTAATCTAACGGTTACCAGATGCGTAGATTCCCTTGACACAAAGACGAGATACTTGAAAAAAAACGCATATGGATACGTCGTCGAGAGACTTCTCTAAGCACCGGTGACACTGGAAATCCCGGAGACGCTGCTATTAACGACCTAAGAAAACCTCTCCGCCCTCAGTGCCCAATTAACGGGAACCGGTTTAACCGTGCCGAGCGTACGTGCGCCCGTTGCTTGAGTTTTCTAAGTATCGCTGTATACCGCGGTATCTATTTTTCCCGCAAGATCCACGCGAACTACATCACCCGGAGTAATTACGCTCTGCTCTTCGCTGTTATACACGATACAAGCTCTACAAGTATAGGATTATATACTACGCTCGTGATATCTTGAGCGTACGTAACCATCCTATTGAGAAAAGTAGAATAAATGAAGATAACGAGGAAGACGCGCAAACTCAGAGTCCCGGAGGCGTGGAAAAGCTATGATCGGTGAGATCGTACGATCCGAGACGGACGAGAAAACAACGTCGACTTTCCAGACATTCACCTTCCAAACGTCTCCTTGCCTCGCGCAATCCCGGGGCAATACGCACTAATAGCGACTTACTCCAACCAGTTTTACAGTAACATACGACCGACTCTGATTTCCTCCCGTTTTTCTTCCTCTTACTTTCCGTCACTATTCCGTCTTTCGTTCTTAACGCAACTGATACAGAAAACGACGAAGAACCGAAGGCACCGGGAGTAATGTATAAATCATTGTCAATTTGCTCGGGTGAAGAACAGGAAAGCGCAGCAGCGCTCGTGCGAGCGGGATTTTAATGCCCGGGAATGATAAGTTGCAGGAGAACAAGTGGAGCCGTTGCTCCAGCCTTCCTCTCCCTCTCACTCTCTCGCCCTTCCTTCTTCCCTCATCCCCTTGACTCCCCCTTTTCACAGTCTCCGAGAAAACTAGAGGGAGAGTAACTTTTTCAATTTAATAGCGGACGTTTTGTCCCTTCGTATTCCCCCGGTTCGCTACTGGCGCGCTCTCGGTGCGGTGAAACTACGAGGTGGGTTGAGTGCTGGAAGCTGTGCTGCGGAAGAACCGTTGGGAATTGAGGTCTGCTAGCTCGAGGGGTGCGATTGAGGTGGAGAAGGAAGTGGGAGGGGTACTTAGGGGAAGCGGTGAAGGGTGGGCTTCACTAGAGACTGTAACCACCCGAGAAGGAATAAGGGAGAGACACTAGCCTCCCACGACCTGGACGCTACGGTGAAGCTTCCCTGCATCGTAGGAAGGGAACGGGTAGGTGCAGGGAATAAGGAGAAAGCTCCAAGGAAGCTAGGTATGTACTGGCTTCAGTGCATTCACTGCCTTTCGGAGGAAACTGAGCGAAAGCTCGTCTCCTTCCATCCATGTAGATTTCAACTTGTTCCCCACGAAGGTACGTAGAACGATAGCAAGGGAGATGTTCCCTTTAGCTTGGTATAGTATTCGCTGGTACAACTGCCTGAACGGTTGGCCAGCGTAGTGAAAATGCTGCCGGGAGTTAAGTTTCACGGCCTGGCAGTCCTCTAGCAGAGTGTAACGTTAGCTAAACTTCGAATTCGAGTTTCTCCTGTACACACTTCCTCCACTACCACCACTTTCCTCCATCGCCGTCCTCCCGACGAATTCGCACCACGCTCAAACTGTTACGACCGCTATGGACTTAACACCGCGTGGACTTATGGCAACTCGTGTATGTCCTGATCGCACAGTTACCAAGAATTTCCGCATTGGATTTCGAGATTTCAAGCTTTCGGCATGTTCCTTGAAATTGCTGAAGCTCGATTTGCCATATGCAAACGTATAACGTATCTCCGTTACTAATAGTCCAAGCACGCCTAAAGACGCTTGCTTCGAAACGCGGTTCGGGATTGTTTGAGAATATTCGCCACTAATAGTACTTGCTTTCTCATTAAGGAATAAACACACTGATAGAGACCGAAAACTCTTGAAAAGAACAGACCAGTTTTTTGCGAGAAATATGATGAATAATTTAATGTTGAACGATCACAACTCCCTTCAACTGATATGATGAATAATATTGTTGAAAACTACAGCTTTTAAAATATGAATCTGAAATAATTACCAAGAAAATTATTATTTGTATTTATCATTAAAGCAACCTTATAACTTGTGAATATTTCACAATACTTCAGTGGATCTATTACGAAAGCTTCAATATGAAACATGACCGACTTAATAGAACTTCCATAAATAGAATTTCAATTAAGCTTCGTTTTAATTATGCCCTGACCTGGAACGGGCTCGGCAACTTGAATACACGGCAGATGTAAACAAATATTTTGCTACTTCCTGTGCAGAAATATAGTTGGGGCTCCAAATTGGCCCTTTCTAGTTTGCCCCAGTTCTATTAGGGGCCCTACCAGGCTAGTCACGCTTAAAGTACGGAGCCTTCAGAGGCTCAATATGGGCTACCCTAGTAAGGGTTACACATTTAAGCCTGATTAGTCCCCGAAGTTTGTCGTGGCCGCTTCTGTTGAGAAAAGTAGGGTTCTAGAGTAGATTCCCTATTGTAGATGCCACGTTTATACCTAAAAAGGCCTCTTATTTAATCGCGACTGCCCGAACTAATTACTGCATGAGTTGTAGCAGCTCGTGTATGCTTGATTTGCACAGTTACCAAGAATTTCCGCATTGAATTTCCAGATTTCAAGCTTTCGCCATATTTTTTTAAATTGCTGAAGTTCAATCCGCCATATGCAAACGTACAGCGTATCTCCTTTACTAATCGTCCAAGCACGTCTAAAAACGTTTGCTTCAAAACGCGGATCCGAATTGTTTGGAAATAGTCTGTACTATTAGTAATCACTTTTCTATAAAGGATTAAACACACTAATAGAGACCGAAAACTCTTGAAAAGAACAGACCAGTTTTTGGCGAGAAATATGATGAATCGTATTGTTGAAAACTACAGGTTTAAAAAGGTTAATTTCAAATAATTTACAAGGAAATTATTATTTGTATTTATCATTAAAATAACCTTATAACCTATGAATATTTCACAATATTTCAGTGTATCTATTGCGAAAGCATCAATTTGAAATATGACCGAATTAATAGAACTTCCATAAATAGAATTTCAATTAGGCTTCGTTTGAATTATGTCCTGACTTGGAACGGGCTCGGAAACTCGAATACACGGCAGAAGGAACCAAATATTTTGCAACTTGTGGCAGCTCGTGTATGCTCGATTTGCACAGTTACCAAGAATTTCGCATTGAATTTCAACATTTCAAGCTTTCGCCATGTTCCTTGAAATTGCTGAAGCTCAATTCGCCATATGCAAATGTACTGCGTATCTCCTTTGCTAAAAGTCGAAGCACGTCTAAACGACGTTTGCATCAAAACGCAGTTAAAGATTGTTTGGGAATATATTCAGTACTACTCTCATTCTCATAAAAGGTTAAGCACACAGATTATCCTGATAGAGGCGGAAAACTCTTGGAAACTAGTCTTAACGAAAACTCTTAGAAACAAATCTTACTCTTAGAAACAACAAACTAGTTCTTGGCAAGAAATATGATGAATATATTGTTGAAAATTACAGCTTGAAAAATATTGATTTTAAATAATTATCTACGAAACCATTATTTTTATTCATCATTAGAATTACCACATAACCTATTCAAATTTCTCAACACTTCAGTCATCTGCCATTACGGAAAGCATCAATTTGAAATATGACCAACTTATTAAAAGTCCTATAAATAGTATTTCAATTAGTATTCGCAACCGCAACTTGAGTACATGGCAGACACAAAAAAAAAACTCTGAAACCAATCACTCCGGTTACAAATAAACTATTGATGCCAAGAAAGGGAAAAATTAATTAACAACTCAATATTAATTGCCTTTCGAGAAGACCTAATTAATCATACCGTCTAGCAAGCCCGAGCGCACGCGAGAAGTCATATACGTGTGTTTCTACGTCGATTGGCCGGGTCGTTCGTGCATCCACGTGCATTCGACAAAGATACGTAGTACAAATGACTCTTAGGAAAAGTCTCGGTAGTGCGAGAGCATTTCTTCGTCTGTATCTACGACTCACGTCTAGTCTCACAAATTGATTCTAGGAAAACTAATGATCTTGGAAAACTGTAGTCGGTGACATGTGTGATGAAGCAAAAAAGAAAAGGAAGAGAATGAAAATTGACGTGAAGCAGAAGTTCCAGCACCGATAAAACGAATTTACAGTTACAATTATATCTACTGTGATATGTTTTACCCGCAAGGGGATCGATATAACCTATATTTTATTTGTTAGAATCGTTTGTCAATAAACAGTTAGACTCAAGTTAATTACGTAAAGTTAAGAGAAGATTTATTTGAACAAATAACAATTGAGTTTATTACAATATTGAGCTCGTCTCGATTCGATTACTTGTACACCGAGAGAAAAAGTTTCATTGATTCACGGAAATCTTTGCTAATTAAATGAAATACTTGAATTTCTATACTATCTTTTCTTTGAATAATCTCAAACTCAATGAAAAGCAGTGACGTTGATTCGAAAAAACATTTTTTTAAACCAATGAACCTTTTTCATTGATTTCAAAGATATCGTCTCTGATTCAATGAAACCTTCTTCTTACCAGCTCAAAATTTCGAAACCTATTTTTTTCTGAAGTACGCGACAGATAAGGCTCAAATTTTGTGAGTATGTAAGGAAGTACGGCAGAAATAGGCTAAGTTTCTGGCTACTCGAAACTCGAAGCCATTCGTTCGGGAGAATCGGAAAACAAAAAAGTGAGGTTAGCTGTGAGAGAGATATCAATGAAAACGTTTCTTTGAACCAATGAAAACGTCTCTTTAAAACAATGAAACTGTTTCTTTATTATATGCTCACTAACTAAATGTTTATTTACAGGCAATGAAATGTTCTCTTTGAAATTCAAATGCACTATTTCATTGAATAGTCCACCCATTTCTTTGGCGTCAATGAAATCTTTTCTCTCGGTGTAAGCGTATCTGACTGGTCACCTTGATGTTCGAATTGATACTAATTTTGGGTATTGGAGTTGCTAACTGCAATAGCCAAAAATGGCTGAATTAGTAATTTATTTCTGTGAGCCGCAGTTCATACCTGGCCGATGACCTCATCCTGAATGGACACATTCTTAGCCATGTCAGGTGAGCGACCTCGTGATAATTCTATCTCTCAATTGTAAGAAATGGAGATACTTTCAAATTTTTATGGAAATAATTCTGTACGTAACGAATTGTTTGGTTGTGACAACTACGTTTTTAATTTGTTGTACATAAGCCCTCAAAAATTAGTTGCCCCAACAATATCGAATAGTCGTCTCTACTATTTACAATTAGTTTTCGCAAGATTATTCAGCCTAACCAATCCAACACTCAGAGAAGTTTGTTAACAGTTAACAAATCAAGTGTTAAATATGGCGAAATAAACCATTTAGTTATTGGTACTAAATGTATGTTGAGCCAAATAAGATTTGTTAACTATTAATAAATGTCACCGAGCTTCATTCGGGACAATTCAATGTTATTTAGCTCAACTGATACTCAATAGCAATAACTAAATGGTTCATTTCGCCATATTTAACACTTGATTTGTTAACTGTTAACAAATTCTTCTCTCCGTGAATGACTAGGTTTTTCATTTGAATTGTTGGGACGACCATTCGAATCATTGGCACACCACTTGAGTTGTATGGAAAATAGAATGATCGATTAGTTGGGTCATCTCATTTTTCGATTAGTTGGGTCCTCATAGAGGAAGCTTTGTTTCATGTCAGGATACTCAGAATGGTCTAAAACGTCGAGAAAAGTGGTTTAGAAAAAATGTCTGTATGTGTGTGTGTGTGTGCACATTTTTTTGTTAGCACGATAGCCGTCGCACTTTTTAAGATATCGGGTTCAAACTTGGACCAGAAGTGGATTGATATCAAATAGTATTTGGGATTAAATTTGGTGTCAATCCGTTAAGGGGTTCACAATTTATGGCATTTTTAAATTTTTTGACATTTTTTGTTCGTGCTCGAACTTTCTCAATTTTTAAGATATCGGGCTCAAATATGGTCCACAAGTGGACTGTTACTAAATAAAGTTTGAGAATGAATTTGACGTCAATCCGTTAAGGGGTTTAAAATTTATGGCATTTTGAATTTTTTTTTCGTGCTGTAACTTCCGCAATTTTTAAGATATCGGGCTCAAATTTGATCCACAAGTAGAGTGTGGATAAACTATGTATCAGCTCGAATCTGGTGAGAATCTGTCAAGGGGTTCAAAACTAATGCCATTTATTTTTGTTATGGCAGCTAATTTTTTCTTTCCATGTGGGCACAATAGATGCATTACATATGTCCTCTCTATTTGTCGTTCATATTCCAAGCTTTACGTATATTATGTGTAATTTCAATAAGATCATTACTTTGCTGCAAATCCGTAATACCAAATTTTGTAAACTTCTGTATAGAGTTCCAATAGGTTTATTACTTGCGTTTAAAGAGAGGAGAATGTAAATTGACGTGAAGCAGAAGTTCCAACACCGGTGAAACGAATTTACAGTTACAATTATATCTACCGTGATGCATTGCATTCGTTCTCTGTATTCGTCGTTCATATTTCAAGTTTTACATACATCATTTATGTCACTATATGCGTGTTTTATGCCGGCGCATATGTAGATGTGGGACACATACTGCTTATATATAGGTATACTATGTTTATGCATAGCTACACAATAATATATATACAGACATATACATTCATACAAGTCCGAAAAGTAACACGCTCGTACAACGGAGTTACAAATAGCTGTGTAGACGGAAGAGTAATCGTCGCTGTGAAACGCTAGCAAGTGAACGAGGTGGAGGACTCGTCCTATATTCTACGAGACGGGAAGTCCCTGTACGAAAGTTTGTTACAGTTCTCAGTCTCGATTCCAGTCTGGTGAATGTCGACAAGGCTCAAGCTCGTTAGATAAACACACTGCGTACGAGGAGCTCGTTTACCTCCAGGTAATATCTATCGATTTTTGTTTGTAGACAACGAAAAGTTTCAATCCTGTAAGATGATATGTCAGGAAAATAGATCATTTGCAGTCGATTGCATATTTTTTCGATCTATAGATTAATTTCATTTCAATATATTGAGGATTGTAACGAATTTTTTTTTTTGGTCATTATGCGAACGTGTTAGGTCAACCACACTGTTAGAAAATATTGGAAGTTTTTATTCATAAACTCATCATCGAAATTTAATATACAATTGTGGTATAAAATTCATGTACTTTACCAGTAAAATTAAAGCATATTATTAAAATTCAAGTAATTTTAGTGTAGAATTTAAGTAAATTATTGAATGGGCTGTACTACACATTAATTTTACATTACACTTGTGTATACTAAATTTAATATACTAGTTTACGAATAAAAACTTCTCGTAAAAGTGCACTAAATTTCAAGTAGATTTTTTTACAGTGCAGCTCCTTATAATATAAAATTAGGATTTTTGAACTTTGCGCATGATTCAGATTGCATGATTTCATTACACTCTATCATACATTAACTTTTCGAAAATTCAAAATTCTATAAATTCCAAACCGCTTGCTAGATTTACGACATACTCGAGTTTGATCGTCCCTTTACATTACTTTATTTGCTTAGAACTATTTAGATCATTAGCCAACGAATTGCGACGGCTAGAGAGCGTACAGACTTTTTCGAAAAATTCAGTCTTATACAATCTGACAAAATGGTTGAGTTTTTTCGTAAATTTTTAGAAACTAAAATTGAGCTTGATTGTTAAAGCCGTTCTTAACATACAGCCATTCTTAACATACAGCGGTTTGAAATACACACACAAATCCATCCGCACATTTTTTTTAAACCAATTTTCTCGATGACTGGATCATTTCGAGTAACCTGACATACCGGAAAAAATTCTTCATGAAAACAAAGCTTCCTCTGTGCGGAACCAAAATTAACGGCAAATAGCGGGAATTACAAAATTCCACAATGTTGAAACAGGAAATAGACGACATACCAATAGTTTTTAGAAGAAAAACATAGAGGAAAAATAGACATTCTACATTTGCAGCCGTACAATCGCAAACTGCGATGCCCTACAGTGAAATGAATTGTCTAGTACTCTTAAGTACAGGCCTGTCAGTGTATGTGTCAAAAGATTTTCGCAACGATAGACTATTAAGAGCGTAGAAAGGGCAGCAACTGTCCCTCCGATTTCCTTAATTGATTCCAAACTAATTGCTCCATTCAGTCTTCCTATAATTTGAATCAATTGATTTACACGCTCCCCTGCTAGTTCTCTCAGCCGAACGCACAATCCGCTCTCGGTTCTCTTTCCAATTGGCACATGGCCGCTGCAATATCGTTTTTATCAAAGTTTTCAGCTGTTGCTATCCGTCAAACAAAATGACGATATTGCCATCGTGGAAGCTTTGGTGAGTGGCAAACGACCAAGCACATGAGTATTTCACGTGAAAACGGGTTATTCCACGCCAAATAACCCAAAGAATCACAAATTTTTATATAATTACTCGGAGGAATGGGCATATGCGAATGAAAAGGTATTTAAATTGGTATTAAATAGTGATGCCGCGCGAGATTCAAATTCTCGCTTCCTTGTTTAACAAAACTCAGTCAAGATACTTTCTCGAATCGTATATATTGTGCTCGTAAATTGTTAATATCGCCTTGCCTCGTCTCGAGAAAGAAAATGATGTTCACGATGTGGTCGATCCCGTGTAGAAAAATAGTTGGGGCTCTGACTTGGCCCTTTCTAGTTTTCCCCCAGTTCTATTAGGGGCCCTACTAGGCTAGTCACGCTTGAAGTACGGGGCCTTTAGAGGCTCAATATGGGCGACCCTAGTGAGGGTTCCACATTTAAGCCTGATTAGGCCCCGAAGTTTGTCGTGGCCGCCTCTGTTGAGCCTAGTAGGGTTCTAGAGTAGATTTCCTATTGTGGATGCCACGTTTATACCTAAAAAGGCCCCTTATTTAATCGCGACTGCCCGAACTATTTTCTGCACGGGATTATATATATCAATAATGTACATCAATGTGCACAAGTCTTCATTGAACAATTCGATACAAAAAATATCGATTTTTGGAAATTTATACTGTGTTGATCCCTTAATTAAGTTCGTCACCAACGCATTCGAATCCGAGCCAATTTCAACGCGTGTATTCTGCAAGCAATTTTGGGAATCAATTTTTAATCCTTTTTATTTTTGCTTCATCAAAATGATTTCTTTCCAAACTTCTGCCAAATATCACCACAAAACATTTTCTATATATCGACATTATCATACCGCATAACTTTGTTCTTAAGTAAGATATGTCGGCAGTTTCGACAATTTTTTTTTTAAATTATTAATTATACACGTTCACAATTACTTGCATAAGCTGGGTCTATCAAGAAAATCAACACCGTCTTTGTACAAAGTAAAATACACGAAATGCCTGAATACGACGGCGTCCGCTTTTGAGGTGTTTCCTGATCGTCGGTCTTTTCTTCGTTATTTCCGTCCATCGGATCGGATCTTGTTATTCCTCGATTGATCTCGTGTCAAACTGTCAAAAATTATCGTGACACCGAGTACTCGTCACAATCAAATAGTGATGCCCTCAAGAAAGTCGAGACAAGTCGAGGCGCATGAAGTCAATAAACCTCGTATTGAACAATTGAACTTCAATCTATCTCGATATGTGTGAATGCAATCACGAAATACGAGATATTCAGATTGCATCGTAAAATGTGTCGAGATCTTGGGTGACATCACGAGAATTTGACAGTATCGATACGATACAAGATTATTTGAGAAATTCGATAATGAAGGGAAACAAGAAACACATAGACGGCACTCAAAAGCGAAAAAAAAGTAAAATTATGATTTTTATTTGAATCAAAACTCGGAAAAAAACTGTTTGCAAAATGTGCTTCGAAGAATCAAAGGCTCAAAAAATAATCGAAATGAAGAACAGCATCACGACTGCAGTGAGAGATCATGTGCAAAAAGCACATCCTCAACATTTTGAAGAACTCAGTGCGACAAACGCGAGCAAGTCCTTTCAGAAACCTCAATTTCAAATAAAAATAAACTTTGATTCTTTGCAAGCTTGTTTATATATTGTATACATCAGCAATATAATAGACACGCAATCGACTATGAGACGAACCTCGAGTCAATTCTCGAGACGAGGCAAGGCGATTTTAACAAAAGGTAAACGCAATATATACGATTCAAGAAAGTATCTTGATTGAGCTCTGTCAAACGAGGAAGCGAGAATTTTAACCTCGTGCGGTATCACTACAATCAAACAATGTCAAATGAACATATGAGGCATTCCATATAAAGCGGACCACCCCGATTTTCAATGTTCGTAGAGTGGGTTCATAATTTTTTTCGAGAATATTTAGAGTTCCTCGAATACATACGAGTTATTTCATATTTTTCATCCCCATAGTTTTTCCAGAATAAAATACGCTTTTTTATTTTTATTTTTTTTCCTTTCGCTGCCGATTTAAAACCATCTATGACACAGCAATATTATTCCGAAATAAAATATAGGGTTTCACGTATACTTTTTGATAAAAATGTTTCCAAATTAACAGAGATACATTTTCAGGCATTTTTGGCAAAATAATGCCATATCACTTTTTTTTTCGTTGAGAAGGACCATTTTTATTTTACTCAAAATTTCACATTTGTAAAAATTTTTATCAAAAAGTATACGTGAAATCCTATATTTTATCTCTGAACAATTTTGTTGTGTCATGGATAGTTTTAAATAAATCCGCAGCGAAATGAAAAAATAAAATAAAAATAAAAATAGAGTATTTTTTTTTTCATTTCGCTGCAGATTTATTTAAAACTATCCATGGTACAACAAAATTGTTCAGAGATAAAATGTAGGATTTCACGTATACTTTTTGATATAAATATTTTCAAATTAGCCTAGATACATTTTCAATCACTTTTTGACAATATAAAGTCATACCATTTTTTTCGCTGGAAAAGACCATTTTTATTTTGCTCAAAATTTGACAGAATTTCCGTTTTTAAATCCACTAATTACACCAAAAATTGTGCGATGATCAATTCATACCTTCATAATGTGAACATGTGAATTGTGTATGATTCAGCAAATAACCGAGCCGTACATTGTGAAGATATCAATTCGCCATCGTGTTGATTTTTTCGTCATTTTTTAACATTATGACGGAAATTCTGTGAAATTTTGAGTAAAATAAAAATGGTCCCTCACAACGAAAAAAAATGATATGGCATTATTTTGCAAAGAAAATGCCTGAAAATTTATATAGGTTAATATGAAAACATTTTTTCAAAAAGTATACGCGAAATCCTACATTTTATCCCGGAACATTTTTGCTGTGTCATAGATAGTTTTAAATCGACAGTGAACGGAAAAAAAAATAAAAATAAAAAAAGTGAATTTTATTGGGGAAAAACTATGGGGATAAAAAATCTGAAATAACTCGTATGTGTTCGGGGAACTCTGAATACACTGGAAAAAAATTATGAAACCACTCTACGAATATTGAAAACCAGTGTGGCCCGCTTCATATGGAATGCCTCATATTGCTCTCGCGATTGCATTCACGTATGTCGAGATCGAAGCGGATCATTTGTTCGAGACGAAATTCATTGATATCATACCCCTCGCCTCGTCTCGTTTTTTTTTAGTGTATCACTAGTATTAAACGATTTTTCATTAGTTTTTTATTTTCGCTCTAAACAATGAGTGGTTTTTCATTTGTTATCTTTTCGAATCTAAATAATGAGTGATTATTCATTTTATTAATTGATATATTGAATTAAATAATAAAATTAATATTGAAAAAATTATTATCCGCAATAAATTACCATCAAATAAGTTTTCAAGTAGAATCTGCAAATTAGTATGAATCTGTTTTGTCGTGCTATACTGATTGTAAAAAAAATGAACTTGATGATAACTCAATTTCCGATTCAACACGGAAAGCCCCATATACACCGTAAATGCCACTAACCGAGATACATCGCGACCGCGAAAATCGGCTCGGTTGCATATCATCACGATTTATATTTCTCAGTTAGCGTATATCGCGGTCGTAGTGTGTATATTGCTCATTAGCTTTGCGGCTTTAGGACTTTGCCGATGTGGTTAGCGGAAATGAAACGACCATGCGATCTCGTTGCAGTCGTATTGGCCGTGCGGGACTTTTAGTTCGGATTAAAATAGTTAATCTTGTAACTTAACTGATGCAGTCACTTCCATCACTGACGAAATGAACCCGGGGCACTTTTTGGAGTAGATTTCACAAACGGACTCACCTGAAAAATAAAAGAAACGTAGAATTAGTAAAAATTTATCTAAGTTTTTCACAATTTTCTATGAATGCGTTCTTTTTGCTTTTCGCTTGAATTTGGGCAAAGCCGGGTAAAGTTTGGGAAAAGTAAAGCTGTCCGGATTTTATGGGGTTTTAGAATTTTCAAAAATTTGGTATTATTGCATACACTTTGGAAAAACTTGAGATAGCGAGTCCAAATTTCGCATGTAAAGGAAATAATATTCCTTCCTGATATTTATTCATTTAAATATTATTATTTAAAACAAGTATGCAAAATAGAACCTTGTACATTGTTTCCTCTTTTTTTTCGCTTTTTACAAAGCGCCCATTAATGAGGAAGCCAAAATCGATTAACATACTTCCTCATAGACGTAGTTTTGTACTTCCATTTATACGAGATTGGTATCCTCTCTTAAAAAAGCGCATTTTGAACTGTCGCTTTCGTTGTTCTGCCATGGCCGCTGTAGAGTCACGTATCGCCAGTGACTTTAATGGCTGCCTTTTTCATAGTGTGATATTGAATAGATTTATCTCCATACAAACAAAAAGTAATCGATGAATAGATCATTATTTTTGCATAGAAGTTTGAAAGGTTCTCTTTTTTATTTCTAAACAAAAGCGACGCTGATCTTGGTGATGAATAGAGTTGTAAATCCGTAATTCTTTTGAAAATAGAATTTATAATAAAATTGACTTTGTGATTATGTTTTTAAAAATAATAAGTTGCAGCGATTATAATATCTTCTCAAAAAACACAGCATATCGAAAGTAATTATTTTATGGGATGAAATAGGAACGCTGTCCATTAGATATATCAGTTCTGAGGAATGTCTAATAAAACTGCCTTTTTATAGCATCTGAAATTGATGGTGATTGGTAGAGCTGTTTTAAAGAGGATATGTAATGATTATATCAAAAGTATGCCATGAAAGTAGCGTAATTCTGACTACCTGCTATTTTAGGTAGACATATATATTGATTCTTCAGGATCGTTTTAGCTAAAAAAAAAAAGACGCAGTCACCGAAGCGCGAACGTTGTTCCTAGTTGAAATAAATTTCGTCAAAAGTGCCACTTGTCAGGTTTATTCGGTTTTTAAATAAGGAATTTTTGTCTTCACGATATCTTTATTATGAGGTAGGATATAAAAAGTGCAATTTAAATGCGGTTTTAATATAACTCGTGAGGATTAGTTGTTTTATATGCCATATTTCAGTGAGCTCTAAAGCTGCTTTGCGTTTCTTTTTTTTACTTGAGACTGGATCTGCCAAAATATCATGAGGATGTTTATTTGCTGCTCTTTTGATATACCTGCAGTAGAGATACATATTACATTTAATCCGGCGCTTGACCTTCGTCCCGGCATATGCTGCTACAGGTCGCACAAGGTAAAAGCGAGGGAGCGATCACTGAGTCTCGCTGAGCTAAACGCTCGATAGCCAGGTGCGAGACAGGTGAGGATTCACCTGCTTGCAACCTGCCCAGCAGTCCGACTGTCCTCCTACCTACTCTTCCTCGTCTTCTCTGCCGCTGACCCTTCATCGTCCCTCGCCCACATTCGGCCCGTGCCCAATTCACCATCTGGATCATGATAAACCACCTCTGAGAGAGGATTTTTGTATCCAACACTTCGAATGCATTAATAGCTTTATCCAATCGCACATTCGAAGCGAGAGTAAAATTAAATATGAGGAAGTTTCTTTATTTTATTTTTGGCTTCCTCATAGAGGGAGCTTTGCGAAAGATGAAAATTATTGATAGAGTTGATGATTTTTTACGTTTCACGAAATCCAGAGCGATACCGATTAAATTTTAAAAAATTCGAAATCACGTAAAATCCGAATCGCCTTGCCGATCATCACCAAATTTTTTACGTAGTAGGGCTAAACGTTATTTTTCTTGTGTAGAAAATTTCAATCGATTAGTTGAAATTTTACCTGAGTTAGAGCAAAACGAACAGCTTTCGGAAAATTCAAAATCTCATTAAAACCGAACCGCTTTAACGATACTTCCATTATATAATCATTCAATTTGACGAAAAAGTATCTTGCTGCAGAAAAAAAACCATCAAACTACATAATTACTATTTTTTTTACATTCAAGCCCTTATTCTTTTTTTTATCATAGAAACTTTTAATTGGTTGAAGTAGAACGAACTGATTAAGCAAACTAATATAATTATAATTTCTTACAATTATGGCTGGAAGAGTTATAATTGCAACAGCTCGTAATATCATTCTTAGCTATTATTTTTGATAATTTCTTGCTTTTCGATAATTTATTATTATAAAAATGAACACATTTATTCTACAATGACGTAAAAATGGAGTTGGCTGTCAATTCTGATTCTTGGGAGCGTATAAAAAACCTATAATGTCCGTAATCCACGCCAAAATCCTGCAGCATTAAAATATTCTCTTGAATTTCAGGATTTAGGATAAACTCCCGAGTCGGTCAAGTAAAGAGACAAGGATCGAGAGAATTTTATCCCCTGGCTGCAATCCCGATTTTCCGGCTTACCCGGCCAAGCACCAAAGCTTTGAATTACTCAAACGAAAAGTTGCTTCTCCATGTTTCTCTTATTCCCGTGGGTAATTCCTGAACTCGAGGGATCCCACCGTGAGCGTGAATAAGAACACAGAAGAATGGAGAAACTCACCGTTTTTGCCATAGAAACGAATGAGAAACAAAAATAAAGCAAAACCGCATCGACCAGTGAATAAGTCAAGTTGACGCGCAAGAGACATTCGCAATTTCCAGCTTTTGTCTCTCCAGTAGAATTTAAATAATGTCACGACGCATAGCGATAGAAGAAAGAGGGGAGGCTATATTGAAGCAGAAATTCATGTCTGTATTACGTCTGATATGCGCAAACGGGGAAGTATGGCATTGCCACGTGACCCCAATTTATTTAAACGTACACCGAGAGAAAAAGTTTCATTGATTCACGAAAATCTTTGCCAATGAAATGAAATACTTGAATTTCAATACTATCTTTTCTTTGAATGATCTCAAACTCAATGAAAAGTAGTGACATTGATTCGAAGAAACATTTCTTTAAACCAAAGAACCTTTTTCATTGATTTCAAAGATATCGTCCCTGATTCAATGAAACCTTCTTCTTACCAGCTCAAAATTTCGAATCCTATTTTTTCCTGAAGTACGCGGCAGATAGAGCTCAAATTTTGTGAGTATGTGAAGAAGTATGGCAGAAATAAGCTAAGCTTCTGGTTCCTCGTAACTCGAAGCCGTTCGTTCGGGAGAACCGGAAAACGAAAAAGTGAGGTTAGGTGCGAGAGAGAGATCCATGTAAACGTTTCTTTGAACCAATGAAAACGTCTCTTTAAAACAATGAAACTGTTTCTTTATTATATGCGCACTAAGTAAATCTATATTTACACGCAATGAAATGTTCTCTTTGAAATTCAAATGCACTATTTCATTGAAATCAATGAAAAAAAAATCAATCCACCCATTTCTTTGGCGTCAATGAAATCTTTTCTCTCGGTGTATAAAGCCAACCATTTTTTTTTCTTACTCTCTCTCTACGTAATAAAAAAAGAATAATAATTATGAAAATAATAATAATCAATAACATTTCTATCACGGGCTACTGCAGATATATACTTCGGAAAATAGTTGTAGGCAACTGTTATTGATTCTCATACTTATTTTAATTGGTCGTTCTACACCAACGAATAAAAAGTATTCATTACAAAAAAAATCCAAAAGTGAGCGTAAAAAAACGAGTAATCATGGAGTTTATTGAATTCTCAACATTTCAAAGCGACATCAGAAAAAGGATCCATAATCTGTCGAAATAGTAAAATTCACTGCACAATTGTAAAAATTTCCTAGATCACTAAAGAAGCTTATGAGAAAAAAAGCCACCACGAAAACAGATATAAATCCGCGGTAACCTTTTGGATAACTTATTACGGAGATCAAGATGAGGTAATACACAGACTATCACTTTTCCAAGGGTACATACATCTCAGCTTCATTACCAAGTTTGATACGCTGCTTATGGAAACTTCGTGTATTAAATAAATGAAAAGTTAGGAATAAATATAGCGGCCAGGTCGAGCTGTGGGAGCATCGCCGAGTGATCCCTCCTGCTGCTCCTGATACTCCTTCTACCGGTGTCTACGCTCTCTGCTAGCTTGTGCTCTATATTCCCGTGGTTACGTAAATTAATTCCTCGCCTCTTGTTCCAGGCAGGCGAGCGAGATAGCAAGTGACTACACCCCGGTGGTTACTTTGCTCCGGGCGTTCAGTCGTTCGCCCCATCACGAACCTCTGCTCCATCCCTCTGGTGCAATATACTACACAACAACGAACCTTGCCATCCATTTGCCCTACAACCGAGTTTCCTGCTTTCGACCTGTTCCTTCGAAAACGATGCAAGTACTGTAATTCCCAGTGACGTAATATCCGAAACTGACATGTCGATGAGCGAGAGCTTTGAATGTAACGCAGACGAACGGTCAATACGAGGAGCGAAGCTGTCATAGTCCGATCATGAAATTTCACATTGTCTGACATTTGGAATAACCGGGTAATAACAACGTTCCTCACTCTCGCATGTTTTATAGGCATATAACTGGTATCCTGCCGTATACCTGTCCTGGGATAACATACGGCACAGGGATAGAGATATGAGCAACACGTTCGATAGTCATGTGACTGATATCCTGACTTATATCCAACGAATATTTGCCCTTTGCTCCAGCCACCGGGATCATATTGTAGCCGGTAAACAAAAATTGGGTACATGTTTTTGTTTACCGTATACAGACTTGTTGCGTGCATTCGACAACATTTATTTTTGCACTTTTTGGATTTTATGTTAAATTCGTAGAGTGAGAGAAATATTTTGCTAAGTTGTAAGGCGATCGAAATATTTTGTAAGATTATTGAAGTGTTTTGTTTATTTGTAAGGTGACAGAAATATTTCGTAAATTTGTAAGGTTACATAAATATTTTGTAAATTTGTAAGGTAACAGAAGTATTTTGTAAATATTTCGCAGAAAATTTCTAAGACTCACAAATAATTGTATGGTACATTGGAAGTGATGAAAGAAATTTGTAGAATTTATCGATTTTTGTGTGTTAAATTGAAAGATGACATAAGGATATTATCAAACGTACACCATTGTATTTGTAAAATTGTACGTGATGTGTTAAATTGGGTATAAAATTTTTAGTTGCATTGTCCCATTTTATTTAAATATATTATCAAAGCAAATTAACCTTTTTTTGTGTGTATCAAAAATATCGTTCCGGATAGTAATCAACTTTTGGACTCACGCGTGACCAATTAGTTATCATTTTTCAGCAAATTGAAAGAAAAATTACCCCGACAATTTTGTATGACACGCACAACCCGACGTTGCCACTATGTAATCCTCGATAGCAGTAAATCCGTGTGTTATGTCGTATCTAATCAATCATTCGTCGCACATCTACCCGGCAGACAATTCGCGGCAGTAGGATGGAAGGGAAATCAGGAAGGGGAGGAAATACAAATTGTACAGCCTCGACGGGGTTCTGCGTAGCTAGTGCTAAGTACTCGAGGGTGTCAATTAGCGTTTGCGGTCCAGGCAGGATTGCAATCAGGGCGCAGTATCTCTCAGTGTCGGTGCTCGGCTGCACGTCTGAAGCTTTGGAAAGCCTGGGAGATCGAATGATGAAGCACCGAGAGTGCGGCATGCCGATCGACGAGTCGGATATCGCCATTGCGCACTCTCGTCCTGGCAATATGGAGGAGTGAGAGGACAGACACCGATCTTCCGGTCCTCCGCAAAATTTCTCTCTCTCTCTCTCTAGTTGGTGATTCTCTCCACTGTTCGCGGACAAGTACCAGCCTCATCGGATATGCTGTTACAGTCCTGGCTGCAATTTTGAAGAGCATCCGTACAGTGGTGAATATGACAATCGATTGATAGCTCGTGGAGTGTGAGCCCCATTCCAATTTTCAATCATCAAATAATATATTATTCTCGTTTATCTCACAATCGAATAGTACAGAAAAAAAAGAAAAAAAACGTGTTTAGAACGACCAACCACTTGGTTAAATATGTGACAGCTAATTAACTGCGGTTAGATAACGCAAGTTATTAGTTGGATTCTTTTGTTGAGATGTCATTTCCTGATAATTCTACGTCCTAAGAATAAGTTATTCCAAATTTAAGTATGAGACCACTCAGACTTAATTTATTCTAAGACCCTTTATAAGACGACATTCCCTGATGATTCTACATCCTCCTACACGTCGTTTGACACCCCACTTTCTACTTATTTTTCGGTAGAAATAAGTTTAAGAATATTAATGGCATTTTGTTAAGTCTGCTGTCGATTATATAAGTGAAAAATTTAAAATAAATATTCTGATTGTTATTAGTCTGCTTATGAGAATCCACTACCTGATTATTCCAAGTTCTTCTATCAGCACCATAGAAGCTCTGATCATTCTAGGGATTTCCCAAAAACCGACTACACGGAGAAAACGGGTTAGTTGAGAAAGCTAACCTTTAAATACTTGGAGCGTTAGATGTAGTTTGGGTGGCATTACCAATCGGTTCGTAGGCACTACCAATCAGTTGGTTGGCGCCACCAATCGGTTGGTTAGCGCCACCAATCGGTTGGTTGGCGCCACCAATCGGTTGGTTGGCACCACCAATCGGTTAGTTGGCACCGCCAATCGGTTGGTTGGCGTCACCAATCGGTTGGTTAGCGCCACCAATCGGTTGGTTGGCGCCGCCAATCTGTTGGTTGGCGCCACCAATCGGTTGGTTAGCGCCACCAATCGGTTGGTTGGCGCCATAAATCGATTGGTTGGCGCCACCAATCGGTTGGTTGGCGCCACCAAACGGTTGGTGGACGTTACCAATCGTTTGGTTGACATCAATCGGTTGGTTGGCGCCACCAATCTGTTGGTGGACGTTACTAATCGGTTGGTTGACATCAATCGGTCGGTTAGCGCCACCAATCGGTTGGTTGGCGCTACCAATCGGTTGGTTGACATCAATCGGTTGGTTAGCGCCACCAACCGGTTGGTTGGCGCTACCAATCGGTTAGTGGATGTTACCAATCGGTTGGTTAGCGCCACCAATCGGTTGGTTGGCGCCACCAATCGGTTGGTGGACGTTACCAATCGGTTGGTTGACATCAATCGGTTAGTTGACATCAATCGGTTAGTTGGCATATCCAATCGGTTGGTTCTGACACGCAATAACTTGCTAATGCCATATTTTACCATGCCTGTTGGTTGGCACGTATCAATTCCGTAGTTCCTACAACTACACCCTTTTCTTCGTGTATCAATTCAAAACTACTGCTAGTGTACAAGCTTCAATGACAATTAGATGGACTACCTATTAATAATTGTCATGACTGTATTATTTACCAGTAAAGCTAATTGCGCAATACAGCTACCATCAACACGATAAGTGAGCAATATAAAAATCTGAAATACGGAGGAAGCTATTGCCCCAAGCCGTAGACGCCAGTCTTACTGGAAGACACGCCAGTGTGAAATATAGCTCAGATAAATGGGCTCTTTGCTCGTTGGTTGTACGCGTCTGGTCGTTGTAAAGACGTCGTCATCGTCAACGACGTTAGGGTCAGTCTCGCTCGTAGCATACACTGGGCGTCTAAAAGCAGTGGCACTACCCTCTCGTACTTAAGTGGCCTGCCAGCAGCCACCTATCGAGCGAATCGCATCCAACGAGCGAGCTTCGAGCGCACTCTGTGCTTGATGTTTGTGGGGTGGAGCTGCTAACGAAGAGGACCAGAAGCCGAATGCACACCCTGCAAAGAGGGAGCCATCCCAGACACAGGGTAGTTCAATGAGGAAGAGGAAAATAGCAAAACCAAGGATGAAGAGGAACTTGAACCTGCTTTCCGTAACGCCACTTTCTCTCTCTCATTCTCCCTCTCTCTCTGTGTGTTACGGAGGGACGGAAACGAGCTCACTCAAACGACACTCCCTTGGAGAAATGTGATGTCGAGGCACCAGCTGTGCGGTAAGACTCTTGACGAGGCTGCTTTTCCACTACGCCACCGTGCACTGTAAGGTGAAAACGGGGCCGCGAGCTGTGCGCACGCTAATCTCGACTAAACGTTCTGTTATTAGAATGATAGTTTACACACACTACCTCAATTGGAGGAATCGTGAAATTTCTGCATTCGGAAAAATTGTATAGAAATCTTCATGACTCTAAAGTGACACACGAAAAAAACGGATTAGTCGGAGTAACAAGAAAAAAACGTAGTGAGTACATCTGCGTATACTCACGAAAAAATATGTGAAAACATCTTTAGCAGTTCAGCAATTCACTTTTTTTTTAGAAAGAGCGTAACGCTTTTTGAGGACACTTTGCTCAAATTCCCTTTTTTTCCAGAAGGAGCGTGACGCTTTTTGAGGTCAATTTGCTCAAATTCACTTTTTTTTCAGAAGGAGCGTGACGCTTTTTGAGGACACTTTGCTCAAAATCACCTTTTTTCCAGAAGGAGCGTGACGCTTTTTGAGGACAATTTGCTCAAATTCACTTTTTTCCAGAAGGAGCGTAACGCTTTTTGAGGACTTTTTGCTCAAAATGACTTTGTTTCCCGAAAGAGCGTAACGCTTTTTGATGACAATTTGCTCAACTTCACTTTATTCCAGAAGGATCGTACCGCTTTTTGAGGACATTTTGCTTAAATTCACTTTTTTCCAGAAGGAGCGTAACGCTTTTTGAGGACAATTTGCTCAGATTCATTTTTTTCCAGAAGGAGCGTAACGCTTTTTGAGGACATTTTGCTCAAAATGAGTTTCTTTCCCGAATGAGCGTAAAGCTTTTTGAGGACATTTTGCTCAAATTCACTTTTTTTTCCAGATGGAGCGTAACGCTTTTTGAGGACTTTTTGCTCAAAATGACTTTCTTTCCCGAAAGAGCGTAACGCTTTTTGATGACAATTTGCTCACATTCACTTTCTTTCAGAAGTATCGTAACGCTTTTTGAGGACATTTTGCTTAAATTCACTTTTTTCCAGAAGGAGCGTAACGCTTTTTGAGGACAATTTGCTCAGATTCACTTTTTTTCCAGAAGGAGCGTAACGCTTTTTGAGGACATTTTGCTGACAATGACTTTCTTCCCAGAATGAGCGTAAAGCTTTTTGAGGACATTTTGCTCAAATTCACTTTTTTCCAGATGGAACGTAACGGTTTTTTAAGACACTTTGCTCAAATTCACTTTTTTCCAGAAGGAGCGTAACGGTTTTTTAAGACACTTAACTCAAAATCACATTTTTTTTCAGATGGACCGTAACGCTTTTTGAGGACATTTTTTCAGGAAAATCCTCGCTAAAGATGTTTTCATATCAAAAAAAGATAATTAATTGGTGGGGTGAATTACTTTGAGTTAGGTAGTTAGTGCATTCAAATAACTTTGTGTATTAACGTACATTGATGTAATTAGTATAACTTAAGGTACAATTAAAATTCGCTTTCTATCCTTCGTACTATTTTATGATCATTGTTAGAAAACTGACTGAAAGTTTTTATGCATAAACTCGTAATCGAAATTTAATATACAATTGTGGTATAAAATTAATTTACTTTTCCAGTAAAGTTAAAGTAAATCATTGAATATTTTGTACCGTACATTAATTTTACATTGCACTTGTACATTAAATTTAATATGCTAGTTTATACGTAAAAACTTCCAGTAAATGTACATTAAATTTCAAGTAGATTTTTTTTACAGTTATGGTTAGGCTGTGTAAACGATATGAATGAAATAGTTGGACTAACTAATCAGGTTTGTTGCGTATACTATTCATAGTAACTAGTTATTGATCGTAGACAGGACTGATGTTAGGTCGTCACACTGACAAACCGGTTGGTTATGGTAATAAATTTCCATAGTACCAATTAGTACACTGTAAAAAAAAATCCTTGAAATTTAATCTACAAGTACTGGAAGTTTTAGTGGATAAATCGAAATACTAAATTTAAGATTCATTATTATTTAAATTAAATTTTAGAAGGATTAAGATAAAAGATTAAAATATTATTCTTGCAGTTATTAATTCTAGGTCAATGCGCCTATTGTTTTTGTAGCATTGTCAAATACTTATCGTTATTTTTTCTTAGCATGCACTTAAAATTGATAGCTTCTTGTAGTTACCGACACCAATTTTTTCTCTTAATGTTACAACTACTCTTAAAAAAAAATTGCTTGGATGCCTAATGCTGGCGTTTAAATACGTTAAAACTGAATGAAGAATGACGTGCATAATTATTGAATAAACTAAAATATCTATTGCAGTTCTTGCGACTATTTTTTCAAGTTGTAATAATTATAAGATAATTTAAACTACTTTTCTGTTATAATTACGATAATCTATTATCGTACCTATAAAAAAAGCCATATATTCTTGAAATACATAGTTGTTATATTACGATTACCAATATCAAATTTTTTATATCGGTATATCGATAAAGTAAACGATGGCGCAGATTCTGATCATTTCTTCTAGGATTTCTTTTCTGTACTCTCAGACCTTATTCACTTCATCTTGAACAAACTGAGAGGATTCGATAAGTTAAATCATTTTATCTCATTACCTTGACTTCGTCTCTTACTTCTTTTTCTTCTTATTCGCGCATTAGAAAGATACGGGATCGCAATAACCCGCTTTTCAGTCTTAAACGACGACATCGACGTAAGAATCTGAGAAGAGGGATTTTATCGTAGTTGTCGAAATGCAATCGTACGGTTGGTACTACTGATAAGGTTATCTGCTCCACTCAAACCTTTACTCGTGTTCCCGAAGTATTTATAGAATTGATTTTTCGTCTTTCAAATATTGTCAGCATTGGCAGAAAATTTGCAGACTCAGAAATAAACATTACAGCAAAACTAGCCGCTTTTATTTTTACGGTGTAATCAATTATTAATTAATTGTACTAATGCAATAAAATATACATATCTATGGTTTTTATGGAAAATGAGAATAAAACTATAAAAATAGTCGCATAAGCTACGATTAACTATTGTTACTTAATAATTACTATAATTATTATGTAATTTAAATTGCCGATAATAAATAGACTACGATTAATCTTCAGAAAATCCATACAAATAATTACCATTTGTAATAAATAGTATACAATAATTATTTTTAAAATCGCTGAAAAGAAAGTTTTCAGAAAGGCGACAAATATGGACTTCAAGTTCGCTCGGAATATGAAGTGAAGTGTCGAATGTATTTACTCCCGTTAAAAAGTTCAATACCTGCTACATTTATATCTTTCGGGTATTTACATATACATAAATTCGTAGTTGTTGAGAAGATCGACTTTCCAAGCATTTTATGCTACATACATGATATATGACATATATGATACTTTGTGAAGTACACTCGAAGAGGAACTCACGAGAATGGCTGTAAGGATCTTATAGTATAAAGTATATACATCCTTCAACGATCAAACCTTACGAGGCAATAGTTAGATAAGTGTATCTTATGGCTGTTGGAAATATTTGTTGGGTACATATACTACTAGGAGGATATATACATACAAGAGTATCAAAGTTTTCGCGAAATACAAAAGAGGGCTTTTGGGATCATCCAAATCTTGAAGATATTTGTATGTATAAAACTACAAGCCCTTTTCTGAATCCACTTCAAGAGAGGAGATATCAGCCATGACAAGTGCCGCAGTAAACGGTTCAGTTATCGAGATCTACACTGTAGCATATAGCAGAGGATTACAAAAACAAGGCTGCAAAGTAGAACTTTGCAAATTGCTTCCTCATTATTGTTGGATTTTTACAAATCTACCTCTATGAGGAAGCATGTTAATCTATTTCGGCTTCCTCATAGAGGAAGCTTTGTAAAAATCCAACAATAATGAGGAAGCAATTTGCAAAGTTCTACTTTGCAGCCTTGTTTATATTGTCGAGAGGTGTTTGCAACTCCCTCCCATTTTTCGAAAACTTATTTGACCCCAGCTTAATGCGCAAGGACTACCTTAATCGAAATAACGAAAACGGAGTTTATCCTCCTCTTTTGTGTAAATTTTTATCTCGATTCGTCACGCCGTTCGAGAGTTATGAGCAATTCTATTTGGGGACAAGCGGTCATTATAAATTTTAAAAAATAAAAATTATATATGAAGCAATGAGTAAAGTTCTACTTTGCATTCTTATTTCCATTGAGTACAAACTTTTGTCTCGCATTATCAGCTTTTGCTGATGCTAGAGCGAAAATCGTTTTTTTTTTTTTGTAAATTTCAAAATGTCATAAAATCTGAACCACTTTACCGATCATCGTCAAATTTGGTACGTGGTATAGCTGCATGTTCCTTTTCGTCTGCAAAACATTTCGGTTAAACTGGTGAAAATCGACATGATTTATAAAAAAAATGATTTTTTTCGAAAAACTCAAACATCTATAAAATTTGAACCGCTTTACCGATTTCGCCCAAATGCAATGCCAAACAACATTGAACATATATTTATTTATAGACAACTATTTAGTAAAATCGTCTAATTTTTACGAAAGTTAGAGCGACCACGACCTTTTTTCGAAAAATTAAAAGTCCCATAAAATCAAAATGGCTGATTTTTTTTTTTTTTTTTTTCAAATTCTCAACATTCAAAGCGGGGAAACTACTTTACTTGCGTGCCACATTTGAGCCATATCGCTCGAACGGTTACCGAGTAATAGTTCATCGAATTTTCGGAGCCCAGGGCATACACACACACATACGGACATTTTTTCTAAACCACTTTTCTCGACATTTTGGACAATTCTAAGCATACTGGCATGAAAATCTAGAAAATTTTTTTTTCATTAAAACAAAGCTTCCTCTATGAGCAAGCAATACAAAAATAATATTGCATTAATAATTTTTGTATAATATTCTCGCATATCGATAAGAAAATGTTGTATCATGAAATTTTAAAAAAGTTCATTCAAATTAATTAATGGGTCCTTATTATTTCCATTATTAATTTTGCTTCCTTATGGAGGAAGCTTTTTTTTCAATAACATTTTGATACAATTGTTTTAAAAAAAGAAAATTTAGTTATTAATAAAATGTTTATATATTTTCTATGCGTTCACAATCGGTAGGTTGTATTTCTTAAACAGAAGTACTAATTTAAAAATTGATGATAGAAATATTGTTATTAGTATAACCTCCAGTGCTTACAAACCTTTCATAAAAAGCAGATAAAAGGTCGTTCAAAAAACATTAATTTAATTACGACAAACAAAGTAATGGAGAAATCAATAAGACATTGTTTTTTCCATTACTTTGTAATTCCATTTTTAAACAAACTAATAAGATTTTTTTTTCTTTTCCTAATAAAGTTACATTTTTTGTACATTTTTTCAAATGTATTTATATAAATAAATAAACGATTATCATAAATTCAAAAATAATAAGATAGTCACTCTGTAAACATTATGTAAAAACATTAATTTAATCACGACAAACAAAGTAATGGAGAAATCAATAAGACATTGTTTTTCCCATTACTTCGCAATTCCATTTTTAAACAAACTAATAAGAATTTTTTTTTCTTTTCCTAATAAACTTACATTTTTTGTACATTTTTTCAAATGTATTTATATAAATAAATAAATGATTATCATAAATTCAAAAATAATAAGATAGTCACTCCGTAAACATTATTATGTAAAAACATTCATTTAATCACGACAAACAAAGTAATGGAGAAATCAAAAAGACATTGTTTTTCCCATTACTTTGTAATTCCATTTTTAAACAAACTAATAAGAATTTTTTTTCTTTTCCTAATAAACTTACATTTTTTGTACATTTTTCCAAATGTATTTATATAAATAAATAAACGATTATCGAAATTCACAAATAATAAGATAGTCACTCCGTAAACATTATGTAAAAACATTCACTTAATCACGACAAACAAAGTAATGGAGAAATCAATAAGAATTTGTTTTTCCCATTACTTCGCAATTCCATTTTTAAACAAACTAATAAGAATTTTTTTTCTTTTCCTAATAAACTTACATTTTTTGTACATTTTTTCAAATGTATTTATATAAATAAATAAACGATTATCATAAAGTCAAAAATAATTAGATGGTCACTCTGTCTGAGAGTTTGATCTTATAAGCAACAGTAACCAGTTTTTGTCATTACAGCAACATTGACCTTAAAAACATTCTGTAGTGCTACTATACTACGGTTACTACCTGTACTGTAAGCACTATTATTACATTTTGTACTAGTATCGTTGAGTGAATCACGTTGGTGTATTGTGTTGCAGAAGAGGATGTGAAGGGCGGTAATTAACTCGTAACAATTTTGGAAATCGAGCTCGTGAGCGACTTTTACAACCTCAACACAATGCTCGAAAATCCTTTCGTCTCTGTCATTCTGGCTGAACTTCAACGACAAATACTCTGAAATCCTCGAAAAACATTCCCCGATATACACACACACAAACCATTAAGTAATATAATTGTTATTGACGTATATGAATATTAGCAATATATGTATGTATATATCGATGTACATGGTTTTGTAATCCGTGTAAAGGGGAAATCCGTGCATGTAATAGTTAAATGACTGGCGGTCCCACTGCGGGACACGATATATTGATTGGAGGCCTCCCACCCCACAACCCATCGTTAATTGGTGGAACAATCCGACGAGACTACTACTAACACCACTACACGAGTAGCTACACATGTTTGCTACACATATGTAACTACATATGCTACATATGTGCTAAAAAAGTTGCCTCTATTTTCTCTGTGTTTAGAGATACATTGACCCCAGAATATCGAGGTATCGACAAAATATATGGGCATTGAAGAAATTATTTTTCAATTACGGTAACCGACGTTTCGATGACTTTCGACTTCTTTTCCGTCATTGTGCATATAACATTTGTATTGTACATGAAGAGAACATTTTTAATAACCTCGCGGAATTTGTCGTACATATTTAATTGATTGCAATTAACGTACATGGAGAGAAATTTTATTAGTAATTAATGCAGTAAAGTGATAGCTTTGAATATACGCGCTTATGAAAAAAAAAAAAAAATACCCGAAGTTGACACAATTTTGCGGTTTGGTATAATTAAATGCAGAAATTAGAAAAAAAAAGTTTTGACTGTTACAGGCGCTCATTTTTTTTCGAAAAGCTTTAAATTTTCTAAGATTTTTAAAAACAAGAATATCAATTGCGAGACTTTAGAAATCTGTAAAAGTTGTGAAAAATCTCTTTTCAAAAATAAAGATTTTTCAGTTTCGAGGTTTTGAGGCCTTGTTTGAAAAAAAAAGCAAAAAATTGTAAAGTTATGATGGATGCAATTTAAAAATTCGAAAAAATGAATGGCCGTCTTCGGCTCAAAACTCAAAAATTGTTGTTTTTGATAGAAGATCAAAAGAGTCAGACCCAGGTCGAAACGGTATTGATTACCTCATATGCATATGTTGATATAGCAACTATATTTATAGGTGGCGAATCCGAGCTCGCTTCTCTCGAATGTAAAGGTACTGCCATTTGTCTATATAACGTGGACTTCAGCATAAAGATAAAATCTTGTACACGATCTGAAATATTGTGACGTCGTCGGAATAAGCAACAATATTCAACATCTATAAAAACAAATCATTCACCACTGTCTTTCATAATTAAACATTGAAAAACGTCCGTACCAAGAAATACATTTGAAAAAAACGAGGAAACAAAATAGATTGAATTCGTATAAAAACTACGAAAAAATATTTTTCTCATAACTGTACTGCTTAGAAAATTGCTAAAAATGTAGTGTCACCAACACAGATTGCATTTATTTCATTATACTTTAAACCCCTCCACACTGTACAAAAACCTATTCGAAATTTAACGTACAAGAACTGGAAATTTTGGTCCATAAATTAGTATATTATATTCAATATATAAGTATGATGAAAAATTAATGCATGGTACAGCAAATTCAATAATTTACTTTAATTTTACAACAAAAATAGTTGCACTTTAATCATTTGATTTAATTTTACCGCAAAAGCACATGAACCACAATTGGACATTGAATTTAAATGCCGAGTTTACCGGCGTAGAAAAAAAGAATCTGGCCGACATTTTTAACAAGATTCTCGCTGGAAATCTCAGCGAGAATCTCGGCCAGCTTCTTACCGAGATTATTTAGTGGGTAGCTGAAAATGAAATGAATCTATATCAAAAAAGATATTCACGAATATTGAACGATTACTAACACTAATTGGTTAGTACATCAACGAAGGTTAGACCCCTCGTGTGTAGTCGAACTCAGAAAAGCTTTGCAGTCTTATATATATGCTGAGGCTTCAAAACACTTGCGAGAAACGCTCCGTCCGTTCGCCACCTAGTGACATCATACGAAACACTGGTGGACAATGCTCCGCTAGATGGCGAAGGAACAAAGCATTTCTCACAAGTGACTTGAAGCCTCAGCGTATATATAAGACTGCAAAACTTTTCTGAGTTCGACTACACACGAGGGATCTAATCTTCGTTGATGTACCAACAAATTAGTGTTAGCAGTCCTGCAATATTCGTAAAGATCTTTTTTGATATAGATTCTTTTCATTGTCAATGAAAACGAAAAGAATCTCGCTGGGCGAGATTCTGATAGAGATTCTATTTATTTTCAGCTACCCAATAAAGAATCTCGGTAAGAAGCTGGGCGGGATTCTCTCGAATCTCGGCGAGATTCTGATAGAGATTCTATTTATTTTCAGCTACCCATTAAAGAATCTCGGTAAGAAGATGGGCGAGATTCTCAGATAGATTTAAAAATAATCTGGGATTGGCGCGCAATCGAGATTCTTGCTGAGATTCTCGGCGAGAATCCCGACGAGAATCTTGTTAAATATCTCGGCGAGATTCTTTTTTTTTCTACGCGGATATGCATAGAAACTTCCAATCTTTTCTGACAGTGTATTTAACACCACGTGTCATTGCTATAAGTAGGTTCTTCTACTATCTATAACCGTAGCTTTGAAGTGCTCGATATAATATACTTAAAATAAATCTGCATGTGCCTGTAACTGTGTACTCTGGGGTATAATCTCAATCTAGCAATCGGAGGAAGTGAGTTTGATTTCGCGAAGGGAATGGTGAAGAGAGGAGGAAGACGGGCGAGTTGCCAGACTGCGCGTAACGCATTCAGACCTAGGAGTCGTGCAGGAGTATAGCAACGACGGTTATGTGTGTGGTGTCCTACCGAGAATACCAGAGACGATGCTAGCTGATGGTATTGGTGCTGCTCTACGAGAGAGAGCGTCCTTCCTAGATCAATATGCAGATTACCGCCTTGCCGTGGTGCGCTCTATTCGCGCCAATATAACGGAATTGGTAGATGCTATGAGGTTGTCTGGTGCGCGCTGTGAAGCGAGCTCTTATCGTAGAAAATTCGAGCAAAGTCGCAGAGAGAGAGAGAGAGAGAGAGAGAGAGAGAGAGAGAGAGTGCGGAACAGCAAAGGGAGGTGGGCAGAACTGAATTTTCATGAGCTCCTAGAGGAGAGAGCCGAAAGCTGAGAAAGCGGGGGGGGGGGGGGGGGGGGAGTTGAGGACGCCAAACTACGTTCATTCTCGAGCTCCATTTCGATTTGCACTACTTAATTTTTTCTTTTTCCGTTTTTTCTTTTATTTCGTTTTATTTTTTTCTTATCCTTCTTATCCTCCAAACAGTCATAACGCGGAACTTCAAATATCCGCATGTAACATCTAGATAGAATATTTGAACCAATCGAATTTCCTCACATAATCGGGGTTTTTAGTTTTTTTTTATACTGATCAAAAGCGAGATTTAAAAACAAAACTTTTTTTACAGGCGACAATGTTGTTTGCAAGGGATGAAAATAACTTGAAGGGCAGGGGGGGAGGGAAAGGCTTGTTTTGGCAGGAATCAAAGATAAAGAATTTTCTTCATTTGTCATCAAAAGCTTTTTTAATGTCGGAATCGAAATTATAACATTGATTGCAATTTTTGGCATGTTTCCAATTTCTTACTTTTACTTGCTTTTCCTTCTTCTCTGCATCTCCAAATAATGATTTTTTTTTTAAATATGGATTGCCACCAAACGTGAAAAACATTGCTATTTGCCACGATACAACAGCAAATTAAAAAAATGACCCGCAGATATTTTTCTCCATCATCATAGTCAACGATAAAGGGTATCAACTTTTCTTCATTTACAGAATAAATAACTAACTATATTCCCAGTAAAAAATGTTCAGCGTTACATCAGGTACAAATTAAACGCTGACAGAGCATTAGCAGGACCAGATTCATGCCTGAACTAACGCTCTAAATTAATAATAGAGATTGTGAACGGTCAGAAACAATTTTGTTTTTTTTTTTGTAACGACAACATTTTTTTTGTCTTTTTATTATATTACTTTTTTTTGTTAATCTAGAAAAATATATTTTGTAATAGAAAAAAAAAATTCCTGTGAATCTTCAGTGGACAAAAATTTTTCATAAAAAATACTAGAAATTCAATACATTTTTTTACAGTTCACAACAAATCTTTTGCCTTTCGTTATGAGTTATTGCTATTTTTCTCCTCATAGTTTCAGCAAAAAAAATTGATTTTCAAAAACAAAAAATCCCCCAAGGATAAACAAGATACATAATTTGCAGTTTATCGTAAACTTGCTGCAAAGCGTCTCGGAGGTGCAGTATAACCTGTGAATTGTTTTTCTTCCCTCGACTCCTTGGAGTATTAAAAAAAATTGGTTTCATGCCCAATGGAGTAGCCAATTGAGTTCTGTAAAATCGCGCAGACGTTATTTCGAGAATTTCATTTACAGGGCTGGGAAGCATGATGTAGTGGTATAGATAGGAAGTACGGGAAAGAGTATACGAAGAGGCTAGAGGGCATCGAAAGCGGAAGGGGCGTGTCGTGAGAAAACTTCATATTACTAGCGAATAACCGTTGCCCCTTTGTTTTCAGTAAATCACCGACATCTATTTTCCGGTGTAGAGCTGCTGCACTGGCATCAACTGGGAATATGGTATTATAGATCGTTCCCGAAGGAGAAACCGTGTATATACGTACACGTTTGCTTGCCAGCTAGGGAATAGGCTCCAATACGATGTTGTACCTCTCCGAGTGAACCGCAATGCAACATCGTTGTTTTACCGATGGTCATACTCCTGTTGTATATACTGGAGATACACACAATATCTATTTACAAAAGTTCGAATCGTAAGATACGAGAGAAAAAGAAAGGGTAAAATAGCCTGAGGATATTATTCGATAAAACAAACCGAAGGGATGTGAAAATAAATGACCTTCCGGGTGCTGCAAGTGCACGCAGAAAGACAAGTCCTTGTATATCTTTTACTAAAGGTTTTTCTGAACAAATGTTTCTTGTGATGTCATTCGGAGAATGTGATTTTAGCTCGAGTTCTGAAAGCTTTAAAGTGGTTTTTAAGCATTCAAAGTGCGGACTTCAAGACCACTTATTTATGAACATTTTGTCGCCGGTACAACATTAGTTATTGGAATATTTTGTCGTGCGTATTCTTTTCTTGTAGATACGTTTTTAAAATCGTTCATTGTCGCTAGGGAATTTTGTCGAGGTACTAAATATTTTTGCAATACATGATCAATAAAACGGCCTATCATTAATTATATTCCAAGGACTATTCGAGAATTTGGTACAGAATTTTTTAATCTTCCAGACTGAAGCTTTCAGTTTCTTAAGCTCTTTCAGAATACTCCTAATACTGCATTAAGAATATTATTGGAATTTCTATACCGATAAAAAATTGGAAATTCCCCTTATAACCACTGATATTACAACAAGAAAAAAGATTTCATTGACGCCAAAGAAATGGGTGGATTGATTTTTTTTTCATTGATTTCAACGAAATATTTCTTTGATTTCAATGAAATAGTGCATTTGCATTTCAAAGAGAACATTTCATTGCCTGTAAATAAAGATTTACTTAGTGAGCATATAATAAAGAAACAGTTTCATTGTTTTAAAGAGACGTTTTCATTGGTTCAAAGAAACGTCTTCATTGATATCTCTCTCGCACCTAACCTCACTTTTTTGTTTTCCGGTTCTCCCGAACGAACGGCTTCGAGTTTCGAGGAGCCAGAAGCTTAGCCTATTTCTGCCGTACTTCCTTACATACTCACAAAATTTGAGCCTTATCTGCCGCGTACTTCAGGAAAAAATAGGTTTCAACATTTTGAGATGGTAAGACGAAGGTTTCATTGAATCAGAGACGATATCTTTGAAATCAATGAAAAAGGTTTATTGGTTTAAAAAAATGTTTCTTCGAATCAATGTCACTACTTTTTATTGAGTTTAAGATCATTAAAAAAAAGATAGTATTGAAATTTATGTATTTCATTTCATTGGCAATGATTTCCGTGAATCAATGAAACTTTTTCTCTCGGTGAAACACAAATTTTTCATATTTAGTTAGTATTGTTTGTCGTTTATTGTTTAATAAGCTACTTTGGCAGTGCACGGAAAAAAATGCTTGGTTAGAACAACCAAGCTCTTGGTTATATATACGCTAGCCAATTAATTGGTTAGACCAACCAAGTTATTGGTCAGCGCCACCAAGCGGCATTGTAATATAACCAATAACTTGGTTGGCATAACCAACAATCTGATTGCTCTAACTAAGAAATTGGCTGGCGCGTATTTAACCAAGCGCTTGTTTGTTTTAACCAAGCCTTTTTTTCCGCGTGTATACATACACTTTTACATTTTTGGTATTCTTATAGTGGTATGATACATATCTCCTGCTATATTCGCAACACGTTCACTTATTATTCGGTACATTTGCGTCCGCATATACCACCAGGCAAGGTGAGGCCCAGATAAGTGTAAAACACTTTTGTCCTGGAGTACCCTTTCGCCAGCATTCTAATAAACAATAAAATAAAATAAAAGTTTTCATTTAAATTTGTTTCTGAAATAAACATTGACATCTAGCATAAAAAAATCAATTATCCACGAACAACAGAATTTTTTTCCAAATTTTTGGCTCCCTGATCTTAACCACCTCCCTTATACCATTCTCTGTCAAAGACATTCGTGAAGCTCCTAAACGTTTCTCTCGTTTGTTTCAGGTTGGCGAGTATGTAGAACAGACGAGTGGCCGATAAAACTTTTTTAATTTTGCCGCAACGTCGATTTCACACCACTCGGTTCAGAAGACCAAGAGAAAGAGAGAGAGAAACAGAAAATCCTCATGTGTTTTTCTACCGGGTGCGATAAGCGACGACCAAGTGAAATGTTCAACTACTACATACAAGATACTACTACCATGTCGATCCGACGATATATTGTCAACTACGTACGCGGTTGCATAGCCACCCCAGAGTTCTCACCGTATATTGTATACATAGAAGCTTTGGCTCTTTGCAATCGACATTGCGCCACTTCGGCACACAAACACAAACAAATGCACCACACATACACACACATATACGTATATTAAGCTACACAAACAAACGACCGCACTTGCCACACACTTACACAGAGAAAATAAACGGAAACCAGCCACGAGAGTTATTGGGTGGTGCGCAAAACGCCGATTCCGATAGTCGACCAAAGCTTCGTTCGAGTATAGTGTAACTGTGGAAAGGGTAAATGGGGGGTGGGATATTCCCAAGGTGGAAGGGGAAGAGAAAGCCACAGTCAGAATACAGGTAGTATGTGAATGTGCCTGTGCATCCCAGAGCTTGTTCGACAAACTCGTTAACTCGGGATGACGCTCAAGCGAACGATACGCCGGGGCGTGATCCGCCACGATGCTTTTGCTACTGTTGATGCTATTGACGATGCTGCTGGTGCCGATAGTCGGAAAACCTGACGAGGTTTTTTTAGCCACAGGCAAACAGAAAATAACTGGAAAAGCCAGACGGTATCAAGGTCATCTCTTGATAATGATTAAGGGATTAACGATTTAATTTTTTGCTGGACATGATCTTGTGGATTAGAAGGTTTTTATATATGTCGAATTAATTGCTAGCCAATCAATCAACGGCAGCAATGAGTAACGACGCTTCCAATACTTTTTTTATCAGACTGTAGTTTTTCACGACTTTTCATTCGACTAGTGTCATCATATTTAACATTTGATGATGATGATGATTTTATTTCGTGTATGCGAGGTGAATATTGGTTGTACATTTGTATTTATCGAATCTATAATTAGTAACAATATTTGTATCCTTTATTGAATTCGAGCGAATGAGCGTAGTTTACATGCTGCTTAAATAAACAGGCAGATGTTGAGCGAGTCTATGTTATTTTGCACTTTCAATATCTCTGGAAATGATAAATTGTTCAAAGGTTGATTTCGAAGAGGCGTGTGTATAGGGCAATTGCAGATAATATGTTCTAACGATTCCAATTCACCCAGATTACAAATTGGACATAACATTTCCTCATCTATTTTGTACGTTGCAGATTTTATTCTAAAATACAAAGTTTTTCTTGTGGATAGTCGGCACTGAGCTACTGATGACAAGTACGTTAGTGGTTGGTTCTTCAGAAGATAATTTTCACATTCATTCGATTCTAGGTCTGTGATAAACTTGTATTGCAGGTTCTGTTATGCCCGCAGGGGCTCAATTTAACATATACTTTATTTATTGGGATCGTTTGCCAATAAAGAGTTAGACTCAAGTAAATTACGTAAAGTTAAGAAGATTTATTTAAACAAATAACAATATAGTGTATTACAATATCGAGCTCGTCTCGATTCCGTTACTTATGGGCGAGTCTGATCCAAGACCGACTGGTCACTTTGATGTTCGATTGAAGATTGAATTTTGAGTATTGCAGTTCCTAACTGATATACCCAAAAGTTGCTGATTTTGCTCTTTTTGATTTGCCTCCAACTGGCCGCAATCAAACCAGGTCAGTCGACCGTGGTTTGGGCACAACAGTTCTGTACATTGACTCCTGAGCTCGCGTATTGTCACTGTTATTTTCTCAGATTTAACATTTACTTATCTCTCTATATTATAAAAAGATCTCGTAAGGAGGGGGGGAGGGGTTCTGAGCGGTTGAGTGACGCAGTTTCTGACGGAGTGGGGGGGGGAGGGTTCTGAGGGGTTGAGTGACGGAGTTTCTGACGGGGTGAAGTGATTTCTGAAGGGCTGAGTGGTGGGGTTTCCGACGGGGTGAGGGGGGCTTCTGGGGGGTCGAGTGACGGAGTTTCTGACGGGGCGGGGGGGGGGGGGGGGGGGGGGGGTCCGAGAGGTTTCTGACGGGGGGTTCTGACGGGGTTTCACATTCAAATTTCAAAAATTTTCATAAGCCCGGATTGGGGGGAGATTGCGAGCGCGCGCAGCGCACGAGACACAATCAAATTCTAGTTTAATATAAAATTATTATAGAAGAAGAAGCTTGAGTTGGAAGGAACAAAACACTCAGAGAAATCGTAAGATTACAGTTAACTATAAAGTGACAACTATTAATTTTTAGTTCATGCAACTATGGAAATAGTTACGATAACTATTTGCTAGTTATATATTTGATAGTTCTAACAACTATTAAAAAATTGGTTGTACGAACTAAAAATGAATAGTTGTCACTTTATAATTACTAACGATTTTCTCTCAGTGTAATAACTACCTCTAAATATCTCCCAGAGAACAAACTTCCGGTATTTGGTATCAAAGTCGTTGAATCATCCAACTAATACATCAAATCGATAATGGACCAAGCGCATAAAGTATCTTACATGCTGTCAGGATTTGTTCGCTCAATAAATTACAAATAGCCTCTGACAAGGTTAACTGTAAATCTCCAAAGAAGTTTTCCAACTCAAGTGCTGTACGCAATGTTGTACGAAGCAAATTTTACAGAGAGTGTGGGAAATAATTTCGGGACTGACGTCAAAAAACTTGACTATACGTAATAAACCTAACCGAAATCGACAATGAGGCCTCAAGACTTCAAACTCTGTGTCACTTTTACGTAAACTGTCATTTCTACTAACCACATTATTTGTAAATAAACCCTCATACCCTCACTATTATCATTGGACGATACGAAATATCGAATCATGAAAACTTCAAAGAGCGAATAACGAACGACAAACAAAACCGTAGTATAGTCGAAAGTTCAATATACGATAATTACACTAGGATCATATCACGCATGTTTGATCAACGCAAGCCATAATCGGCATAATGTATACACACAAAATTAAAATAAAATTGCTTTTCATCATTATCAACCAACTAATTGCACCCTATTCATCCGCTTCGGGGTAAGCTACAATATGGCCAATTTCCAGAATATTACGAAAATAAAAAGAAATATGTTTTTTGACGTTTCGTTCCAATTTTCGACCCCTCTTCAGATAGTTTTATTAACGCTGTGTATAACCTCAAATCTGTCCTTCAGCTTTAAAGATTCCTCGCCTTTTAAAGGTACACTTAAATATCCCGTGCATCCGCCAGATGGATGGCCAGTCCGCAAACAATCCAGGATTTGATGAGTCATTGTCAACTGATGAACATTGCGGACATGAAAAAGAAGAACTCTGATATACCATTGGTACCGCATACATTAATGTTATTATTATGAAATACGTGAAACAAGAGCGGAATATTGAATGCGTACTTATGACTTATTCATACAAAAATAATAGACTCAGCTGCAATGTAAATGAAAGAGGTTTCTTGTATTTTGTTTCCACTTTAATCTCCGAGTTCCTGGTCATGACATGGATAAGAATTTCACGAGAACAACGGTTTTGACAAGTTGGGCAAAGGGTGAGAAAACTCGTGGGATATAAAAGAAGACACTAATCATCGTTGCTACTGAACAAAGAAACAGAATGGAAAAAGTATATGCAGAGACAAAGATCCTTCAATTGGAATTTTCTTCCCTGATTCTCGACTCTTACGTTCTTAACTTGTAAACCATGCGATTGAGGTACAAGAATAAAGTTGGCATTATGCGTTTGTGGGGGGAGAATCGGAAAAACGCCTTGTCGAACAAACTCGTTAACTCGAAGGGACTCTCCCTAGCCCTTCAGAAGTGAAAACCTCGCACCGTCTGTCGTTGAGCTCCTGCTGCGTCAAACCCCAGCAAAAAGCACGACCCTTCATGGTGACTGTTAACTCGTATTTTGCGTTCAAGATATGGAAATTAGTCCGTACCGACACGAGGGTAATTCAAGTGAAAGAATAGCCGAGATGCAAAGGAGAAGCTTCATAAAGTAAGAAATGTAAATATAAAGATGGAATAAGAAAAACTAGCCGAGGTCGTAGAACATGAGGAATAATTGAAAAACGAAGAGTACTTCACTGGATATTGCCATCCGAGATGATTAATTTTCAATCTATTTATCCGGTGTCGGGTCCCGCAGTCGAGAGAAAGAATTCTCGACACTCAGTAGGATTCTACTTTTACAATATAGCCAAGGATCACCTTCCTGCATTCCTGCTTCCTACCTATTTCTATTTCCGTCTGGTCTTCACATTATACCATCCTTACTCTCTTTTTTTTCCTTCAAATTCACTATAAAAATAAAGTGCCATGTTTTACGTTGAAATAATATTAGTCGTTGGTTCTTGCTTTTTTTATGGTTCTTTGAATTACGAAAATATTACATAATTCTAACAACCATAAAAATTATCTTCCTATCCATTTGATATCTACGATAACTACTATTTATATTTATCAAGGGTAAATAAAAAATGAAGAAGAAATTTCTTTTCCACTCTTGAATATAATTGCAAATAATTTAGTGGTGTAAAAAGGCAGCTACGCTGTTTAAATTGAAGGGGTGCCTTAAATAAACATAAAATTGCCTTCACGTTAATTTGATCCCCAGTGGCCACTTTGTGTTAGAAACGACTGAAAATTGTTTTTAAATTTACATGGAATGCATACATTTTTAATGCTTTATTAACAATTGCTTGCTGTTGCTCGAATGCGTGCTAAAAATGTGGAAGCAACGCACTTGTTCTTCCAGAGAGCTTCTCGTGTTTCCGTTGTATAAAACAAGCAACCAAATACGGCAGACGAAATAAGCAACATCGTTTTACCGGAGATGCAGTGAACGTTGCTTTTGTACCTGATGCTATTTCGACGTTGATGCACGCCCGTGCAGTGCAATTTCTCACGGGCCGTAATTCCATTTCACTGTGTAAGAGGGTTTTCCTTCTCATTCGACTCAGCAAGAGCAAGACACGAGTATGATGACGCGTTCGCAGTCGTACGGTTACATTTCAGAGCTTAATTATCCGGGCTAACCGAGGAGGAAGGGAGCAACGAGCTTCCCACATGAAATGGAAACGTAGAACGCGTTTATTACACATTTTCATGTAAGGGTGTGTGTGCATATATACATATTACTTATATAAATATATGTATATATATATATATATATATATGCAACTGTTGTGTGCACGTTTGTGGTGTAGTTCGTTTCTGCACCAGCAAACGTAGTCATGATGAGAAATACAATGGCTAACAAGAAGTGAACAATCTTTCCTCACCCATTAACTGGATAGTTTTTGTTTTTATTTTTGAAGTTACGACGACTGAGAAATATTAATTTGCATGTGAAATGCTGTGGCTATGAAACGTTTGTGGTGGTTCTTTTTAAAGAGAAGTTTAAATGGTGCTTGCGTGCTCTTTAATAGGAGCCCGACATAGAATGATGATTTTTTTAAATCAATGTTGTTCATTTATTTACTATGTTAATTTTGAATTTGTCGAAAAATTCGAAAAAAAATTATACGCACGATTGTTTTCCTGAATTCTGCTGGAATAATTATTTTTCGCGTATGAAGTGAAGAAACAATGATATCTTATGTTCGTCTGAACATTGGCCCAATTATTTATTTTTCCGGGATTGTGATGTACCGAGTTATCCTTTCACATTTTCCCAAGTATTTTCAGAATCAGGAATCCGGTTAAAACGTTTACTCCATGATAATTTGTTTTTTATTTTAATCATTTCATTGTAAATTTTACGTTATTTTGTAATTCACGCTAACTATCTAACGTGAAAGCAAACATGTTTCGCGTAGAATGCGAAATTCTCTGTGATGTCGATCTGACTCAGTTGATATGTTTGCCTGCCTGCGGATCATTTGTATTTTCATTTCACAATCATATATTGCAAATGATCAGAATTTATTTATTTATTTATAGTTAACGGCGATGCAACCGACAGGTGCACCCTGGTATGTTGGAAATGTTTATCATGATAGATAAACAATCGTTACTGCTCTCAGTAATGGTATGATATTTCGAGGTACAGACCGATTTGAAAACGAGTAAAGCAGAAATCAAGAGCTGGATATGGGCGTATATATATATATATATATATATATATATATATATGTATGTACATAGCTACGACAACGCGATGACGCTGCGTAACCTCGTACGTCACACACTGCAGTGAAACGCCTCCGATTAATCCGCGTATATCACACAATTCCCTTTTTTTATTTATTTTCGCCCACGTATACGTCGGTGTCACATCCACGCATATTTGTGAGGCTGCAATCAACCACTCGATATGAAACGTCACGGAGGCAGAATGGCGTGGTTGGATTTTGGTATAAGAGTCGTCAGGTCAAACCATGTATAGAATTATTGGTCATTTAAGGAGTCATATAGCCTGCAGAGTATACGGGAAGAAACGGTTAGTAGCCAACGGGCATGGTTTAATATGCTTCGCCAAAATAGTCGATCCAACTAATCAATTAACTTTAATACAAGTCGTCAATTGTTTGGTTCAACTAATCACTTGCACCGAGAAAAAAGATTTCATTGACGCCAAAGAAATGGGTGGATTGATTTTTTTTTTTCATTGATTTCAATGAAATACTGCATTTGAATTGAAAAGAGAACATTTCATTGTCTGTAAATAAAGATTTACTTAGTGAGCATATAATAAAGAAACAGTTTCATTGTTTTAAAGAGACGATTTCATTGATATCTCTCCCGCACCTAACCTCACTTTTTTGTTCTCCTGTTCTCCCGGACGAACGGCTTCGAGTTTCAAGGAGCCAGAAGCTTAGCCTATTTCTGCTGTACTTCCTTACGTACTCACAAAATTTGAGCTTTATCTGCCGCGTACTTCAGGAAAAAATAGGTTTCGAAATTTTTTGCTGGTAAGAGAAAGTTTCATTGAAACAGAGATGACATCTTTGAAATCAATGAAAAAGCTTCGTTGAATAATGTTACTACTTTTCATTGAGTTTGAGATCATTGAAAGAAAAGATAGTATTGAAATTCAAGTATTTCATTTCATTGGCAAAGATTTCCGTGAATCAATGAAACTTTTTCTCTCGGTGTGGTTGTTTCAAACAATCAGTTGGTTGTTCTAGTTAGACATTTAGTTGGAGCAAGTAGCAATCGATAGTTCCAATTAGTCAGTTGATTGTTCCAGTTATTCATTGAGTTGGCGTAAGTACACCGAGAGAAAAAGTTTCATTGATTCACGGAAATCTTTGCCAATGAAATGAAATACTTGAATTTCAATTCTATCTTTTCTTTGAATAATCTCAAACTCAATGAAAAGTAGTGACATTGTTTCGAAGAAACATTTCTTAAAACCAATAAACCTTTTTCATTGATTCCAAAGATATCGTTTCCGATTCAATGAAACCTTCTTCTTACCAGCTCAAAATTTCGAAACCTATTTTTTCCTGAAGTACGCGGCAGATAAAGCTCAAATTTTGTGAGTATGTAAGAAAATACGGCAGAAATAGGCTAAGCTTCTGACTCCTCGAAACTCGAAGCCATTTGTTCGGGAGAACCGGAAAACAAAGAAGTGAGGTTAGGTGCGAGAGAGAGATCAATGAAAATGCTACTTTGAACCAATGGAAACGTCTCTTTAAAACAATAAAACTGTTTCTTTATTATATGCTTACTAAGTAAATCTTTATTTACAGGCAATGAAATGTTCTCTTTGAAATTCAAATGCACTATTTCATTGAAATCAATGAAAAAAAAAATCAAACCACCCATTTCTTTGGCGTCAATGAAATCTTTTCTCTCAGTGTAGCAAGCGATTGTCCCAACTAGTCAATTTGTTTGGCCAACTGCTTGATTGGTTCATCTAGTCAGTTAGTTGGACAAGGCAATTAGCAGATGGTAAGCAATATTTTGGTTGTCCAAATGATATTCATTTTTTAACAATATTTAAAACCGTAGGTATTGATTGCAAGAGCTAATGATTTTGTGTTCGTGCGCAGCCATTGACTGATACAGGCCTGGCATTATTTGTATCGTTTCGCACTACGCGTCGGTGCTGATCGGTCAAAGGCAGAATTAACTATGCATCTACATGTATGCTGATCGAGCTGTGGCATTTCGAGATACTATCCTAGCATCCATGACCGCCACGCAACCAACAACAGAGACCACAAGCTTTATGTTTGTTTACGCCACATAGCTCAGGGTCGTTTCCCTGTTCCTCTCGCGTCAGATTAACGCATAATTACACGTACGGAGAAATTTTGTTGCGTCAAATTGAATAAGCAAACAGTTCCAAGCATCGTTTTTAGTGCATTACAACGATGCATAGCTCATGGAATCAGGTTGCCATATTTTAGGTCTTTGGCACAAGCTCTGGATAGTTATTTGAGCTATCCAGCTGCTGACGATTTATTGAACTGCCATCAATATGATTTTATGATTCACTGTTTATTCGAAAGTATTCCACTGCACACCAGATTGGTGAATGTCCCATTACTTCCCCTAAAAAAAATCACACCAAATGAAAACAATCGGAAAAGTAATGGCCCATTACATTTTCCATTGATTTCAATTTAATGACTTTTTCAAAATTATTTTATCGAACATAAATCGAAAAAATCGAGAACCTTCAGTTTTGGTATCGTGAAATCAGCTTGTTATCGGATTGGACAAAAAAATTCGATATTTTTCGTTGTCACGGAACTTCGATTTTGACGGCAACAAAACCATCAGTTTTGTTTTCGTGAAAATCAAGTTTTCCAAGTAAAAACACGTATTTTTATGGGATAAATTTATGAAATTTACTTTTTCACTTTATCTCTCGATTGGAAAATTTAATCTCGATATTCCCAAGACGACGAGCTCTTGGCTCAATATTTCTAAAATTGAGTTTATAATACAATCTCTGCGCCAAAGACGTGTGTACTGTTTGTCGGTGCCTTATATCGTCTCACGAAATACACACGTTCGACCGCCGGAGACTCTTCATACCACGGATCGTCGATCCTTCTTTATTCTGCTTACAGACTCGGAGCTCAACGACAAAACTCGGAGTTACTCCGCGCCCTAGCTTCTCATGCCCTTCACTCTACTTCTAACCTCGAACGCAGAAAACGCTCGAATAAATAACGGCCCACGCGTTCTGCCGTGGAAAGCGCCTTTGCACTGCCCTATTCAAACCTCACGTTTTTACCCTCTTTCATTCGCTCTCTTTTTCTCGCTCTAAGAGCAAAGGTCACGACAGGACCTAGGGAGAGTTTTTTTTTCTGGCGTGCGCCCTCTCACGGAATCGACAAATTGCTCAGGCTTCTCTTTCCTGCCAAGTATTCGCTTCTCCGTCGCACGCGCCTTTTGTCCCTGTTTGATGTTCTCTGTTGCTTTAATCGAATTTCGCTCGAAATTCTTTCAGCCAAGGAATATAACTGTGAGCTATAACTCCATGTGTATAATGGACAAGAGCGAGTAAATGCTGAGGGAGTGTAAAGCGATAGACGAAACGAAGATACGAACTTCCTCCGGGAATGCTCGTAATTATTTATAGCGTCTTCGTCATTCCCCGGATGCGCTTCAAAATAAGCTGGAGAATGCGTTTCGTCGATATCTTAGTCAAACCACTATTATCGTTAAATGTAAGTTACCTTGATGATTATGAATCATGAAAATACTGCAAAAAAAAACCACAAATACAACATCCGAAACACTTGTTAGTCTAAATACATCACGTATTTATATGGGGTTTTCATTAAAAGACAAATATGATCATCAAACTTATGAAATAAGTTGCGTTATCGTCCGATGACTCTGGCGTAATATTTTCAAAAACCGCAAATAGGGCATTCAACTTTTTTGTTACCATTGCTGGTGCATTTATGCGGGATATTCAACTATAAAAAAAGGGGTAGCTTAAGGGTCATTGTTCTGAACCATCAGCAAACGTATAAAAAAGCTCCTTTGTCTATCTGACCTCTCATACATCGACAAAACACATCCTATGCTGATGGGTATATCAGCTATGGATGTGAAAGCGTTGCAGAGGAGTTGACTTCAAAAGGGAAACTCGAGTGTAACACGATGATGACCGAAAACTTGGGAGTGTCGTGTGCTTACGATACTCGTAAGGTAAAATCGATAGACTCCGATAGCAGTGGACCCTAATTGTCCACCCATTGTAGTAAAGTGATTAGGTGTAGGGAAAATTGCTATGCAAGATAAACTGAAAGAAAAAAAGTAGTTGTGAAACTAATTTCCAGTGACGAGCACATGAAAATGGGAAAATTCTTAAAGTGGCCATAACCTGTACTTCTAGCCTTTGTACCGATCTGTAATCAATATGTCCACTACCGAGTGAATTACAAAGTGCTCTCGAAGCATAATATTCTGTAGAAACTCTGACAACATCCACAATGTTAAATTACAAAATTGTCCGTTTTCAGTACAACGCCACAGCCGTATCTGCAATGCCATTCATGTTCTTTAAGGGGATGCTGTACTCCAGCATCCCCTTAAAGATTTTGATACCGACTTTAGTCGGTAAGTTTCCCGATTAGGACACAGGTGGCGCCGAGTAGTCTGCTTACTTTTGGCAAAAGGTACCGAAAGCAAAATGGCCGCACACGATATGGCAACAGACCTTTGCTGTTAGATCCTGTGCAGAAATATAGTTGGGGCTCCAACTTGGGCCTTTCTAGATTGCCCTAATTATAGTAGGGGCTACTAGGCTAGTCACGCTTGAAAGTACTACCGTTTAGAGGCTCAATATGGGCGACCCTAGTGAGGGTTCCACATTTAAGCTTGATTAGGCCCCGAAGTTTGTCGTGGCCGCCTCTGTTGCGCCTAGTAGGGTTCTAGAGTAGATTCCCTATTGTCGATACCACGTTTATACCTAAAAAGGCCCCTTATTTAATCGCGGCTGCCCGAACTAATTTCTGCACGGGTATAATTGGTTCTGGAAATTAGATATGTACAATCAGATCGGACGTCAATTTTGTGATAATTTCTGAATATTCCAAAACCATCAGAATGTCGACTACCCAAGCCAAATCCATATATACTAAGTTCGCGTTGCAAAGTCTCGGAGCTTTTCCAAAAGTAAACAGACTACGTCGGCGCCACCTGTGTCTTAATAGGGAAACTTCATTCACGCTGTTCTCGACCTACTCTGATCGCGAAAAAACTGCGTAAACGTACTTTACAAACTACGTGCCCTTCTTTTGTGCTACCGCCAATCCAAAAGGCTTAAAAATGCGAAGAACCTCATAGAATCGGCGTCCACGCTTTTCTTTTGAATGTGAATATCTAGAAATGTTTATATAGGGCGAAATAAGTGGTGTTGACAGATCGAGCGACCATATTGGTTTTCGGTAGATTTACAAAATTACGATGTTCTGTATCTTTCAAGTGTCTTCATCCAAAATTCGAGCGGACGCCGATGCACCTATGTTGATATTATAATCCTGTGCAATTTGAAACATACTTGTAATATATTAACAACGTAGTTTGCAAACTGCGAAACCGAAGCATGTTACCGACCAAAGTCGGTAAAATAATCTACTTCAGCATCCCCTTAATGAAAGTATTCTACAGTCACGGCGGTCGTCCGCATTAAAGTACTCGGTGGTACCTTAAGGCTCCATCATCACAAACGTGTTTCTTCTATTACTATAGTGTTTCCACGCTTACTGAAAATACGGTTTAATCCATAAGAATGCCTCTCATACCTTTTATGAACTTAATACGTCAGTTGCCTGGATAAATGAGAGCAGATGTATCAGCACTGCTGGAGCGCCAGTAGCATCAACGTAAAACATTGCGGTGCACCTGCTGCGTAAGCATTAATGTAATGCCGCTGGGTAAATAACGTACAGCAACGCGTCAGTTGTGATACTAATGAATTAATTACAATATAAAAACCATGAGTCACATAAACATCCGTTGGTGAGCGTTATTTTCACCCTTCTAGACAAGATGCATTTGGTTTCATTTACATATTGCGTAGTACAAAAATCCTGTGATCCTTGAGTACAATGAATTCCAAAGCTATCTAGTCCGTACGTGCCGAGAAAAAAACGCACCTGCATCACCTGTTTTAATGTCCCGCACCAGCTACAAGATTGCGAAGCGTGAACTCATTGACGTTTTCCCTTCGGGGCTGAAAGAACACGGTGAACCAAGCGGGAAATACATGCCGGTGTCTCTATCTGGAATAGCACTGGAAATATAAGCATCCAAGGTACGAATTGCAATGCTATGTGGGTCATGAGCCGGGGGACATAAAACTTGATGTCATCACGGACACAATAACTCCGTAAAATCATGGTGGTTATTATAATAAAACAAACAATCCTAAGACGTATGTGCAATACTATTACAACTGAATTTCATACTTTGGAAATGAGAGAATCAGCGGAGAGAAATATATATATATATATATATATATAGAAAAAGAGAGAGAAAGAGGCACTAGTAAAGGCCGCTTTGTAACTTTCGCCATCAAAGTTGTACCAAGTGCTATTTCCTACTGCGGATTCTCCTTTAATCGAAGTGGTTGTATGTGAGGTACAGTGCAGAGTGATAGAACTGAAGATGATGGTCGTGTGTCGGTTGGAAGGTGGTAGAGATGGTGGAGGCTGCTTGGTTACTAGCTACACCCTGCAGAGGTATCATCACGGTTGAGAAACCTGCCGGCAGAGTTTCAAAACCTGGTTTCGTGGGGTAGAAGCCTCTACCAGCCATAGAAAAGAACATGGTTGCTGTTGCAAGATTTGCCATTGCACATTTTGTCCAAGTTTCTCATAGGTAATGAGCATGAGAGAGAGAGAGAATTCCGAGATACTTTGGTGTATAACTTTGCCAAGTCTCCCTGGGAGACTTGGTACATTTTCCTTGGAAAATGAATAACCATAAACGTTCTGGCTAGGGAATGAGAAGCTACGTCGCCACATTGTGTATTTAGGAGCATTGCGTCGAGTTGCGTACCCATTTGAAACTCCACCGGTGAGTAACAGCCAATTCGACTTTATACCCCATGGCGCGTATGTTCGTTGATGTGCTTTTCTGAATGCCTGAATCCAACCATAAGCAATTCTCGTAGATTTTCATTTGCAGACTATGCAAATAGGGCGAATAAAAATCTGGAAAATGAAGTTAGTGACAAGTTAATCAGGTGGATCAACTGTAACGACCATTTTCAACTTCCTTACGCTTCATCTGACTAGCATCCCGGCAATTATCGAACAGCACGACATGCTCCTCGTGGACAAGGATTTCCAGGGTCTTCGTAATCCTGACGTGTACGTAGTCGGCGCTGCTAGGTAACGATAAGGACGAATAATCCAATTTGCTCCGTAGAGCCGCGAAGATGATTGGCCTTAACGAGAACAAGAGATATCTGAAGAAGAGCTCGAACCGGAGCACGACCTTTAATTCAGTTAACCCAACGCGACCACCTTGTCTGGCTCGTCCCATCGCTAATTTTTTTTAACTTTTGTCCTTTCTCTCGTTTTTATGTAATCTTGGGAAAACTACTTTTGATTTTCACCATTGCAACGTATTTAGCACGGTTTTATGGACCCTCATGCAAAAATATTACATGAGAGTTTCTTTTTCTTTTAAACTAGTATATTAACAATATACTTGAATTATCGTCCTGCCTTATGGAAAATATTTAAATTGTCATTTTCACATGTATGTTGTCCGTCTATCTTATATAATCTTTAGTTAGTTTTCTTTATTTTTTTTATTTACTTTATAGAGAAGCACTTTTGATTTTCAGAATTTTATTTGCGACACTCAGCATTTTTGAGTGATATTTTATTTTTAAATATAACACGAGTAATTTATTCCCCTTCAATTTGATTGTTATTATCAATATAAGGAAAAAGCTTTATGAATTTGTTTCAAATGTGCTACTGTCAGTTTTACGGGGTTTCACGTGGTATAGAAAGCTTTATCGATAATTGTTTCAATGACGGTATGAATGTGACAGAAATATATCTATTCAAACAAGGACAATGAATAGTAATAAATCGAGTTTTGCAATTCCACCATTGTAAATGCATGTATATGCTAAACTCGGTCTACCTTTTGTTTCGTTGGATGGCTACAATGCTTTTTATTATCCATGGCTTCCATTTTCAATCTCGTCTATTGTACACTCTTTGCATCAATTTAAATACGTTTTATAATGATAGACTATTGTTGTATGTGAGGCAGAATCTTTACAGGATTTATTCGAGTCACATTAAAAATCCGTTGCAGGTAATAATGGGAGGTAAAATATTTTAGAGCCTGACCATGAAAATCGAACAAATGTTGAAAAAAAAATTATCCGCTAAACACAAATCCAATAATGTAACACTTAAGTTGCCAACATAGCATATTTTACTACAGTGAAGATATACTTCAACATATCTTTTTAAATATGAATTAAAAAATCGTGATAAAAACATCAGCAACCAGTGGAAGTCCATAATAAGTCCAACCTCCATTTTAATTACGTCAAAGAAAGTCGACTTTACCCATAAAAAATCAAGACTGCAGTTTTTACCTATTATTATATAGAAAAGTGTCAAAAATATAAGCAAAATTATTTTTTAGGGTTACAGCTAATGGGAACACAAAATTGATTATAAAATTAATAGACGATAAGTATTCGCAGGATTTTATAAAACACTAGTAAAAATAAGTAACTACACGGAAAAAAAGATTAGTTGCCATAACCAAGAAATGAGTTGACACAACCAATCGATTACTCTATTTCCCTAGAAAACTCAAATGGTAATAACAACGATTCGAATGATAATACCGACGATTCGAATGGTAGTCCCAACTATTCAAGTGGTAGTCCCAACGAGAACTAATCGTGAATAGTTGAGGTTACTATTCGATATGATTGAGGCAACTAATTTTTTAGACATTGTGTACAGCAAATTGAAAACGGAGTTGCCACAACCAAACATTTCTGTCCGTGTACTATTCACTTTGTCGTGTATTCAGAGGATAGCATTTTCGAAGAACATCTCAACAGGATAAAGTTTGAACGACGAGTGGCAATTTATAAAGCTTATTCGGCCGAAATACTTTTTTTCCTGGAATCTGATAGAAGTTCGCAAAAACATATCCGAATAAAATATAACGACAAGAGAGCAAAAAAAATGATGACAGTGTGTTTTCTCTATCCATCCAAGCCGACGTCACTCTTTGCACGCGTCCTGTACACCAATGATCAAAGAGGCCTCGTCGTTGCTCTTTTTCACAGCCCTAGTAGCTGACGTCTTCACTTTTATAGAGGGTGGTAACAAGTCCGTATTTACTCTCTCTTGTCACTTCCTCATAGTCTTCATCACTTATTTTTTTTTCTTTCTCCACCCTCTCGACTTGTCGTCACTCTTTTTCACCTTCCTCGTCGACTTTGTTCAAACAATCTGTGAGTACGCCTCTGGCAACCAGTTTCTCAATGCTTCGTCGAAGGTGAACTCAGTTTCTCTGGAGTACGATTTCATTCTGCAGTTTTCTCTTGAAGATCATATTACTTTGCAGTTTCCTTTTAAATATCATTTTATTCTGGTAATTGGTTGACTTCAACATATAGCTTTTAAACTGTATTAAATATGATGCAGAGATGTGCATTAATTGAATGAAAAGTTAATAAAAATATTATCATGACATGACCATTAAATATTAGTTATTGAAAAAAAAAGATTCATCAAAATTATTCATAATTATTACAACAATGTGAAACTTGCAAATTTTGCATAATAATCAATCTTAATTTTTTGTTTAAAAAACGTATTTCAAATAAATTTTCATTGAATGAACGTCCAGATTTTTGTGAATCTTTCACATAAGCTGAAAACAGTTCGAAAAGAGAAAAAGATGTAACTAATATCAACATAGTAAGCGCACAAAATATACTACTGTAAATAACACTTATTTACATTAACTACTAACCAGTCAGAAAGAAAAAAAAAGCTATATATTTATTTTATAATTTTGTTATATAGGGCTTGATGTTAATAAGTGAAGAAGGGCTTCGATCAGGATAAAAAAATTCTTGAAAAACCTGAACTTTCGTAATTAAATCGTCATCCTATTTTGGTTCTTTAAATTAATAAATTCAAATTGAAGGTGGTATCATCGTTCTCGGTTCTAACAATACGCCAAAAGCTGCTCTTCTCCCTCATTGGTCAACTTAGCAGGCAGCGGTTAACATCCGGAATTGAGAAAAATTCGCTTCTTTTGAAGTTTAAGTCCGACTCTCCTTCCAGTTACATTCAGTAGGTAGAAAGCGAACGAAGAGAAAAGGGAAAATAATGTGTAAGAGTTTGCCCTTTGTGAGACTCAGAGCCGAGAACACTTCAACTAGAATGCTTCATAAATTCTTCTAGAATTCTCTACTCACTCGTACACTGCCCCCCCCCCCCCCCCCCGCCGCCCTTCTGGCCGTTCTTTTGTACCAATGGAAGCAGCAATTTCTTCCTATAAACCTCACAGAATTTCGACTTTTTCTTAATCCACCTTTAGATCCTATAATTGGTTTGCAATTTCCGAGAGCATTTTCTTAGGCAAGTTTTTTTCTTCAATATTGACCATTTAATATGAGGATGCGGTATAAATTCACTAGCAGTGAAATCGTGATTGTCGTTTCAATTATTAAATAACTATATGTATTTAATTTGAATTTACTTAAACAGATTAATAATAGCCGCTATAAAAATAATTTCACGATAAAAAAATTAATAGTTGTCGGTCCCTATGTCTAGGAATGGCAAATCGGCAAAATCGTCGAATTAAGAATTAGAATAATGATTGTCAGTTGGAGTAAAGATATACACTCGGATTCCCATGAAAGCATCTCAATGACTATAGATAAATATCATTTTCTCTACACAGTCTTTGCTTATTCCAATTTTGCTCACACTTTATGTTGCCATTATTACGTACGTAGTACCGAGTATCTTGCACATTTTTGAGGGGCCGGTATTTCAGAGCCTCAATTTTACATGCTTCCGGTATCACCTATTCCGTTAAATCGAGGTTCTACTGTACATCATCTGCAATGAGAGCACCGATGGCTATTAAATAAACGATTGAAAGCACATCGAATACTTATCGTGTACTCAATGTGCTTTCAACATATGGGTCATTCCATACAAAGTGGGCCAACAAAATGTAGCATAGTCGCAAAGAGTGTTGATAATTTTTTCAAAAGTTGTTTAGAGTATCACGAACATTCATAAATTATTTCAGAATTTTAGCCACCTATGGTTTCCCCAAAATTAAATAACGATTTTTTTTATTTCTCAGTTTTCACTTCACTGTATATTCAACATTACCGATTGTACAAAAAATTTGTTCCTGTATAAAATTTAAGTTTTTGAATGTACCTTTCATTAAAAAATGTTTCATAGCCGCTCAAAAAAAATATCCGCCATTTATTGACAAAATAAAGTAATAATATTTTTTTTCGTTGAGTTAGACCATTCCGATTTTCCTCAAAACTTCGCAGAATTTCTATTATTATGATTATGAACTACAGAAAAATTAGCGTGATGCCAAATGAATGGACTACTTGGTATGAAATGACCCATATACTAACGATATATGTAGTAGAGGGCCCGAGTACGATGAAGGGAAGCGGAGCTTGTATAGTGGGTTTCGTTGTGCGCGCACCTCACCAGCAGTACCAGCGACACTAGCACCGGCCTCAGCAGCCTCCAGACCGCGAATGCCGGATCGATCTCTCGCGCAGGATGACGTCACTACTATATACTCCCACTGCTCTCCTCTTTTGGTGTGTCCTGAAATTTTTCACTTTTTCTCATGGAACGCGTTCCTCGTTAAGGGTTGCTACTCATTTACATTAGTCACCACTGTAACCTGGTATGACCGCACTTTGGATTCTGCACTTAGTACAACGACTACGCCCTTAAGGTAGTCCTTGCGACCCATACTAGTCAATTGACGCACTGTTCCGAAAATTTTGTAAATGCTAACATTTTTATATATCTACACATTCAATTAATCACAGTGAGAATAAAAACGTATTTGTAGATGCTTCGTAAACTTAAAAAACATAAATTGTATTAACTAAAATATCTCATCAGAGTCTCGCTTGAACGCGTAGTGGTATTGTATCATCACGCGGTCAGAGCTAAATTTGGTCGTTTTAAAGCTAAATTTGTGACACAAAACAAAAAAAAAAGTAGATAGAAAATATAATTTTTGCGCCACGACTACAAACGCCACGAAAAATCGGGTCGCTGAAACCAAGGTGGAAACGGCGCCGGTTGACACTGGAGGTTATGTTGATTTCTATCATCGTCCGCTACGTCCGGTTATCCGTAACTTCTGAGTGGCGATGATGTTTTTGACGTTGGAATTACACCCAAATACTTCGATAACGTCCCTTTTTTATATTTTATACAGAATTGTGACACTCTAAGGAATCCATAGCACATTTGATATTGTATAAAAGTTCAGTTTATACATGGTAATTTTCGTACCGAAGTACGAAATCGGTTAGTTTCCCATAAGAGCCCGTGCATAAGAATTCTTTTTTAAATATTTATTTTCTCGGTATTTTAGTCGATAACTCAGCTTGAAACTTTGCAATCGCATTTCGAAGGGATTAAACTATTATATAAAAAAAAGTTAAGTCTTAAAGTTCAGAAAGGTTAATGCGCAAGGATTACCTTAAGAGGACGGAAAAAATGCTATAGAGAATGAATTGTATGAAATCGGTACCATAATTGTGAATCAATCGACTTATTTTTTCGGCCCAAAGCTTAAGTAGGCCCCTTAAGGCTGCTCCACATTAGTCGAATCAGTGCTAATTTTGTTTCAACTTTTTAGCAATTTTTAGTAGTTAAATGTATTATTTTAAAGGATATCCTGCAAAGCAGGATCGATTATTGAGATAGACAAATGTTCGTAATTGTTATAATTAAAAATGAGTTGAATAATAAATTCTGATTTCGAAAAGTTGATTGTTTAGCATTGTTATTTTTTTAAGACTTAATGATAGTTTTGATCGGATTTTGATGAGTGACGCAGTTTTTTTTTAGTAATCTTTGTCACTAGCAGTTTTTTTAGTAATCTTTGTTTGAAATTTAGAATGTTTTGAATGCCTAATTTTAGCTTAGGGAAATATAAAAAATTATTGTAACTTTACAATGACTGATAATATAATAAATCACAGTGGAGGTTTGATAAATTATCTTGAAATAAACAAAATAAGCTATAACTGGTAATAATATGACTAATAGTATAGTTTATTATTAGAAAATACGGGACTAAAAAAAATCCAATTGCATATCTATCCGCTGATTTTATTCAATACAAAATGACACAAAGCATTGCTGTGTTTCTTCAGAAAAGTTAATTAAACCACGAAAAAATGGTAAAAAACCTTTAAAAAAAAATGAGCACTAAATGTATAATGCACAGTAGGGCTGTTAAAAAAAACATAATTTCTTTATAATCGGTTGCTCCTAAAATGCTGCATTGACTATCACAAAAACAATGTTTTCGCAAAAGCTGGGCGTTGTGCGATGATATTAAGTACTGCCGCATCAAGGCCAAAATTCATTAAAAACGGCGATTTTTAGAATTTTTTTTTTTTGCCGTCTTAAAGCGCTCATAGAGATTGTGGTTGCTTTCAATAGACTATCAAATTGTGTAAAGCCAGAAACATGTTCGATAATATTTAATACTGCCGCATCGACATTGAAGTTAACAAAATAAAAAATGAAATCCTATAAAACATTGAAATAATCATCTGCTTCAAATGGCAAAATGGCTCATGAAACGGGAGTCCTGTATGATCAAATTTAGTACTGCCGCATCGATATCGCAGTTTCCCAAAATTCAAAAGTCGCTTATCATCATCATGATTATGATCATACATGACTCCCGTTTGAAGAGCCATTTTTTCATTTGAAATCGCACGAAATGGTCGACGAGCAGACGAATATTTCAATGCTTTAAAGGATTTAATTGTTTGTTTTTGTTAACTTCAATGTCGATGCGGCAGTACTAAACATTATCGAACATGTTTCTGCCTTTACACAATTTCATAGTCTATCAAAAGCAACCACAACCTCCATGAGCGCTTCACCACGTCAAAAAAAAAATTTCTAAAATTCGCCGCTTTTCACGAATTTTGGCCTTGATGCGGCAGTACTTAATATCATCGCACAACTCCCAGCTTTCGCAAAAACATTTTTCTTGTGACAATCATTTCAGGAGCAACTGATTATAAGAAAATTATGTTTTTTTGAACAGCCTAATGCACAGCTACCATAGAACCATATTTTCAGTATTTCTTCGACCCCCCCCCCCCCCCCCCCCCCTCAATGTGGGCGCCTCTAGTCAGTCCTTTCGCGCATCTATTTTACCCCGTCTTAAGGGGGATGCACTACATTGGATGAACTTGCGGATGGCGTACGCCGTAATTCAAGAACCTTGACGTAGACAGTATCCATAACAAGATATCCTTGTACGCTAACATCCGTCAAGAGTGCTTTTGGAGTGTGGAAGTACACAAGCCACGCTGGTTGGCGTAACTTTGAAGAGAGAAATGACTCCTCAGAGGAGAGATTCGAGCGTACGTACTATGTAATACAGTGTATACATGTACTTTTCCGTACATATCACGAACACCGGGGCGACATTCTCGTATTCCCTAGGCTGCAGTGCGGCTGCTGCAAAAACCAACCACTCCCGAGGCTCTTTTCCATTACGTTATGACGAACGGAACGCAGTACTAGTACGCGGGAACTCGTTTTCCCGCTTTTTCTTACTCACCCTTAACGCCTCATCCTCCAACTTTTTTTTTCTTTATTTTTTTTTGTCGTATCCCGTATTCCCAAAAGAAACAATATTTCGGATTTCGGTCCAAGATATTCCGTGTTCATAGAAACAGAAGCACAGAATATGCACAGAAATTTTCTTTTTTCATTTGTCACAGACGCATTTAATCCTTCGCCGCATATAATCTTCGCTCCATATCCATCAGTGTTTGTCACCAGAGCTAGATTCGCAAAATTGCGAGGGAAGGTACACTATGCAATATTTCCAATACGACAAGGCTGCACTTTTTTTAAGACCCTCGAGGATTACGAGACTTTCTCGATAATTTAAGGTATCGAAAAATTGAGAATACTACGATATTACATTTAGCTGTCTGGGGTCGTTACTATTTGGAGACTGGAGTTTGGTCTTCGAAACCTCGTATAGTATCGTTTAGCAAATTATAACATGACATTGCCAACCATGGGGAATAATTGAATTCGATTTAAGCTCTACCGTAAATTTTTCTACTAAAATAAAGTTGCATCATGATTTAATTTCACGTGGAAAAAGAAGAGAAATAGTATTTTTCGCATTACTGCGCAGAAAGTTGCGAGAACAATGCGCATGTGCAGTATTTTTTTCCTCAAAGCTAAGAAAAAGAAACGACAAAGAAAGAAAAAGTAAAAAATACGGTCTTTTTGTGCATGTGTTACAAAAATTCATTTTACACATATTGTACTATTTACTTATTTACTTCATATATCTATATTATAACTGCTTTAAAAAAATATAACTGTATTACACATATGACGGAATTATAATAAAGTAAAAAAAGAAAACAAGATTGCAAAACTTTAATCAAATACCGTTTATAATATAATAAAATATATAAGAAACATAATTTTGCTTGGAAAACTCCCAATTTTCATGTTTCAATATAATAAAAAAAAATTAAAAAATTGTGTTACTGTGCGAGCGAATTTTTCCACAAAAATTTACATTGACTTTTCGGTGCTGAGATTTCGTAATCATGGCCCGAAGTTTGAACAGAATTTTCCCCTATTAGAGGAAAACCCAAAGGGTTTATACAAAGGGCCGAATGAGCAAAAAAAAAATTGTTTGCGCCGTCGGTAATTAACGCGGTGCTACGTCGGCATATTTTATCCATATTTACGCAAAGGTCGGAGATATAGTAGATTACATATAGAGTAGTAGTTAAATATAATGTAGGCCCGTTGCTGTGAGGGATGAATTAAAAAAATGTCAACCCCTATTCGAGCCGCCCATCCTATATAGGACAACCGCAGCTGTCGGCTCTGGTTTATATTAAACTGCTCATTGTCACGCTCAGGAATAACGATATAACGTCCCTGGGTAATTGTGTCATCGTCCAGCGATGCTGTTGCTCTGCTTTCGTCTGACCCCATCCCCAAAACTCTCCCCTCGACGGTTCAACGAGTAAAGCGAAATTTTTTCATTAAAGCGCAACCGTTTCATCGGCGAAAGCTTCAGGCTCGACCGATGGTATGCCCGTTCGGTAGCTTCCATGGAATATACGGCAAAAAGGAAGAAAACCGACGACAAAGAACGAACGGATTACTTGGGTTTTTTTTTTCTTTCTTTTTTTTTTCTTTTTATTTTCGCGCGACCTCCGCGCACGTTCTACCGTCTCCGGGCTTCGCTTCCTTCGCCTCTGGTTGCCCACTAAATTGCTGCCTGGACACTAGCGCGAACTTTACTTCGTTCCCATCAAGCTGGGTTAGTCGGCTTACCACCCTGAAGCCCGCAGTACCAAACTGATCGATTTCTCGCAACCTCCGGCGCATGTATCGTACAAATTAAATTATTAGCACAAAAAGTAGTTTATATATCCGGAGAAAATGATTTTGCTAGGGCAGAAAACCTTTTGTTGACTTAACACAAAAAAATTGGTTAGCCCAGATAAATATTTTGTTAGCCTATGCAAAACAATTTTGTTAGCCTAGTGAACAATTTTTTAGTCTAGCAAAACAATTTGTTAGCCCATCAAAATAATTTGTTAGCCCAGCAAAACAATTTGTTAGCCTAGCAAAACAATTTGTTAGCCTAGCAAAATAATTTGTTAGCCTAGCAAAATAATTTGTTATCCTAGCAAAATAATTTGTTATCCTAGCAAAATAATTTGTTAGCCTAGCAAAACAATTTACTATCCTAGAATAACAAATTGTTAGCCTAGCAAAACAATTTCTTAGCCCAGCTAAATAATTTGTTAGCCCAGCAAAATAATTTGTTAGCCCAGGAAAACAATTTGTTAGTGTTGTCCGCAATTTGCAGTTAAACAATCAATATATTGTGGTATTTCCATAATTAAATCCTGTTAGACTTTACTAATAATTCATTGTGTAATTATCCATACGAATTCGTTGTGAAACAGAATCTACCAACAGAAGCCTCATTACGAAAAAAAAAAAAAAATCGCTGTAATAACGTCACTCATCCTATGTATTATCGTTAATTCTTCATTGTTCCAGGAACAAAAGAGAATATGGACTGAGTGAAGCTTTACATGAGCGGCAGTTAAACGAATAATATATGAAATCTGCTAAACATACGATGGCCGAGCGAAAGGATGAAGAAAAAAATGGAAAAACGGGCACGGAATTGAATTGATGAAATATATTGGTTTTTCCGTTCCAATTTCCATCGCTCGTTGGTGAATCCCCGGTCACCTCGTGACAGGACGTCGACCAACCGGACAGAGCCATTATTATTGCAGAACATAGGACAAATGACAAAATGCGTGTCTCGTCGCCCTTTTGTACGGCGCGGGTACCGACGATGTCGCTTATTATCGTTGATGACGAGTCACACAGAACCGTAAGAGGCAAAATGCGTCGGGAGTCGAGTATTATCATCAAGAGGGAGTTTATGTATATTCATAAATACGACAAAAGGCTTTAGCCTTGACACTAAGGTCGCATGTTCAGTCCGCCACGGATTGTCAAACTTCCGGCGACCTGTAATACATGGCGCTCAAGAAGAGGAAGAGGAGGAGGAGGAGGAGGACAGGGAGGAGGGGAAATAGGTTGAAGGTGGCGTAGGCGGTGAAGCAGCGCCAGGCAAAGGCCACGCATAGGTACATACAATAATAGGTGAGCAAGGGCGCCACATAACCCAACAACCCTTCCATCGGTACACACAGTGCAAGAAGAGAAGGAGCAGGAGGGAGAAGGGGGGAATGAAGGGTGAGGACATGGGAGGGGAAGGAGTGCGGAATAGCAATGCTAGCAGAGGCAATGCGAGACGGAAATAATTTTGCGACCCGGCAAAATGGAATGTTAATGCAGTTCATGTAGCCCGCAGGAGTTCCTCTCCTGTTGATGCTACGATACATATATATGCATAGGTAGGTGTAGATGTGCGTAACACGCGTGTGCCTACAGCAATGAAATGCCGCGATGACGAGCACCACTTTACCGAAATATCAGAGGAGACGACGTTTCCACTCCTCCTACTACTTACTACTTCACTTCTCTTCCTCTACCTCACTTTTCAGCAACAATATATATATATGTTTGTACATGTGTGTATGTGTTCAGCTCATAGTGCATGGCGGGGAATAGGAGGGAAAAACAGAAGGACAAACTACTCAACAGCTTTTCACGTGACCTCGAGTAAAGTACACGTATCGCTGGGGTATACAAAAATATGAGAACGTACGAGCATAAAGCGTGGGTTAAAAGCACCTTTGCAGGGGTATATTTCCAGCGAGAATTACGGTTTGTTATTAGAGTAAGCTAAATAATGGCGTCGGGCGGTTGGGTATTATGGTAATATACCTTAGTAGAAGCATCTACAAACAATGTGCATAACCACATTTATTCAAGCTACTCATAGTTTGAAGGACGTCTACCAAAATGAAATTTTTTTTAGGGGATGATGTTTTATTGCGTTTTTTTTAGATTTATAGAATTCTTTATTCGAATAAACTAATGTAATTTTAATTACGATAATTACTTGCTGTACCGATACTTTTTGCAATGACAAGCGGAAAAATTATGATAGTGATTATTCGCATCCGAATAACTGTATGAGGATGTCAAAATTCTAGAGGCGATTTTGTTAAACATGTGCAAGGTTTTACATTGAAATTCTTTTTTTATTTTCCCTAACCATCAGAACAGTAACTTTCCACACATAAAGAAAAAAATGAGGACTCTATTCGTAACACTGTTCTAATAAATATAAAAAATTATAAACAACCTCCTTAAGGAAGAACCCACAAAGTCTACAAAGAATACGAAACTGCGCACACGTCCTTCGATTAGTATGCGAACCTAGTGAGAAAGACGCTACTTTTCCCGTAATATCTCGAATGCAAAATACAAATTTTAATATAAATTTATTTAAATAATTTATTTAAGTAATTTTGACTAAGTAATAGTTGAGCGCCAGTTAGTTTTACGAAACTAACAAAATATTATTGTTTAATAAATATTAATTCGACTTCTTGCAATTTCGTCAATTATTAATGAACAAAGGGTTTGATTTTATGACCCGAAGCAGGAATAATGTTGCAAGGGTAAGTAGATGAAGAAAGATCACAGTGAACACAGACAAATCAAAGACAACTTACGTTAGTGATAATTTATTGTAGGCCTCGTTGTCGAGCCACACAGTTCACTCGACGATTTTCTATGTGTTTGACGAAATCCTTTACACGTGTTGTTGATACGAATTGCACAATATTATTAACAAGACAATTATATGTCGAACAATAGTCGACGATTAAACAATTACTAATTATTTTATGATAATGATTGACGGCGACAAAGTAGAGCGGGACTCCTCGAGGACCGACGAGACTGTTACAGAGGTCATCAGGCAAGTGATTTTCGCTTGCACCGAGCGAAAAAGTTTCATTGATTCACGGAAATCTTTGCCAATGAAATGAAATACTTGAATTTCAATACTATCTTTTCTTTGAATGATCTCAAACTCAATGAAAAGTAGTGATATTGATTTGAAGAAACATTTCTTTAAACCAATGAACCTTTTTCATTGATTTCAAAGATATCGTCTCTGATTCAATGAAACCTTCTTCTTACCAGCTCAATATTTCAAAACCTATTTTTTCCTGAAGTACGCGGCAGATAAGGCTCAAATTTTGTGAGTATGTAAGGAAGTACGGCAGAAATAGGTTAAGCTTCTGACTCCTCGAAACTCGAAGCTGTTCGTTCGGGAGAACCAGAAAACAAAAAAGTGAGGTTAGGTGCGAGAGAGAGATCAATGAAAACGTTTCTTTGAACCAATGAAAACGTGTCTTTAAAACAATGAAACTGTTTCGATATTATATGCACACTAAGTAAATCTTTATTTACAGGCAATGAAATGTTCTCTTTGAAATTCAAATGCACTATTTCTTTGAAATCAAAGAAATATTTCGTTGAAATCAATGAAAAAAAAAATCAATCCACTCATTTCTTTGGCGTCAATGAAATCTTTTCTCTCGGTGTGTCGATCCTTCTACTCTTCGCTTTCGCGTAATACGCTTCGACTCGCTTTTCGTCCCTATTGGTTGATAAGGGTCGATATGATTCAACGTGACGCCGTTGATGCTAGCGTCTTCGTTGAACGGTTGAGTGTAGATATTTCGACGTGCTATTGGCGCTCGATTTCGACTGTACACGGCGCCGTTTTAGAGAAAATTTGAATCGAATAATTTCGTGAGATGACACGAGTACGCGTAGTCGACTTATAATTAACGCTTAAATGTAACGGAGCATTCTCGAGGAGTCGGTACGAGATTCTGATGTCGAGGACAACGAATTTTCCGTTTTCCGATCACACTAGAGATGATTCCTATTTTTTCTCTCCATGCATATAAGTCAAAAGTTTCATAAATTCATACGAGATCTGATATGTCAAATAAACTATATTTAATGTATTAATCAGCGGGTAAATAGATTTCGTTTAGGCAGGTAAAAGACGGAGTATTTCATGGTCTGACAATTTTTTCCAACATTTTTGGTGTAAAAATTAAGAACGATTTTTTTTTATTCAGTTAAATGATTAGCATATAGTAGAAACTCCGGAATTAAATTCTGTTAGACTTTACCAATAATAAATAGTGGAATTATACATACAAATTCCTTGTGAAATTAACGCTTCCAATAGAAGCCTCATTACGACAAAAAAAAATCCAGGCTGTGCACATAGCCCTAGATTAATATGCGAATCTAGAAACGTTTCCTACACGGAAAAAAAATATTAGTTGCCATAACCAAGAAATGAGTTGACACAACCAATCGATTATTCTATTTATCTTACAACTCAAATGGTAATACCAACGATTCGAATGGTAATATCGACGATTCGAATGATAATACCGACGATTCGAATGGTAGTCCCAACTATTCGAGTGGTAGTCCCAACGATTGGATTAGTTAACCTAACTAATCTCACGAGAACTAATCGTGAATAGTTGAGGTTATTATTCGATATGGTTGAGCCAACTAATTTTTTAGACATTGTGTACAGTAAATCGAAAACGTATTTGCCACAACCAAACATTTCTTTCCGTGTATTTATTTTTCTCTCCGTGCGAATAACCCAGAAGGTTCATAAATTTGTACATCTGATATTACAAATAAACTATATTTAATGTATTAACCAGCGAGTAAATGGATTTCGTTCAGGCAGGTAAAAGACAGAGTATGTCTGGAAAGCTGAAAAGCTTCGCTGGAAATAAACGAAGAGATGTTTTCCGCAATAGTGGGTTGAACGAAAGATTATATAACCTCAGAGCCTAGACCGTCCCGGATATTCTCCTTTATACCATAACATTGTACACGTTTTGCCGAAGGTATACATGTACACGTAGAAAACCATCTACATTCAGTGCAGCAACGGGAGGCGAGAAGCTCGCATTTTCGCCGTTATAAGTCACACTGATGTTCGAAGCTTTTGGAACATTTTTCGCTCAGCTCACTCGCTCGGCAAAGCGAGTTCACAGGGCAAAACACACACACCCGCACACACAATAATAACAACGAGCGAGATACACACACATGTGCGATAGTTGTTACGTGCACGTATATGTCGTCCGACGATTTACAGCAGCTGGGGAAATTGTTTCGCGCATCCGCGCCATATATACTTACTCGTCGTAAATACGTCCTGCCGTTGTTACAACCTTTATTCTTTCATGAATTAGGTACCACTGAATGAAATAAATTGAAAATTGTCTCAATGACACATAGCTACAGAGAATATAATATTATGTACCTTATTTGTTGGACCATGTTAATATACGACTACTCGACACCCAATTATTTCATGAATGCTGAGCATATCCGCCATGACAATAAATGCATGCGAATATATAGAATTTTTGGCATGCCTTAAATATATTAAATTTAATATTAATTGAATTAAAAAATTATATTCATTGAATTACTATTAAATTTAATTAATTTTGTTTAATGGTAATTAAGTAGAATTAAATAAAACAGTCTAGAGCATCTGATGAAAAAAAGAATTAATACATACAGTTTTACACAATGTAATAATACATATGTTTTTGTTTTCGTTTTCTAACCATCATTTTGTTTAATTAAACCTTTAACAGTCGAGTTAGCTTATTTGCAAAAATCCAAAAAATAACTGGACAATTTGCCAAACATTGAAATTGCTTTAAAAATGCATCGCATATTTTTTAGGTTATTAAATAAAAACTACACGTAAAAATTGAAAAAACTAAATTTGTTAATACTGTCTTTTTACAGTTTATTATATATTTAGATTACTTTTACGAATTTTTCAAGAATCCGTTTCTTTATAACAATATTGTGGTATTTATTCTACTTTATTTTTCTTATATTCCTCTTAATTTTTAAAGGTCTTTGAAAAGAATGAGCATGTCCGTAATTTTTTATGTGCTCAAGAGTTCAATTTTACCCACAACTACATCAGTCTCATTTAATGCTCTGAAGCATTTTTATTTTTAAAAAATGTTATCTCCACCATAAAGTAATTAACAAAAACAATTTTCTTAATGCCTTAATGGCTTACCCTAGGAGATTGCCTAAAAGATTCAAAGTCTAAAAGACTAAAGGACACAATAAATTCTCTCATTCCTCATAATTTCCAAATCCTTTCAGGTTGAGAATCGCGACCAAAAGTTTCTGGGTTTTTTTAAGACGTTATCGAGATATAAGAAATATTTCACGTATATATAACTGCGAGAGCCGAGAACGATTACCAACAATTACACAAGGCACTCATATGTATATACTTTGATGGATTTACTCTTCGAGTCCATTTGGGCCTTAAACGTCGTTCCGCGATAGTCGGAGTTTTATGTTCGTCCCTGTAATAGTGATGCCTCGCTTACCGATATTATAATATGGACGAAGCGAAGAAACGTTATTACTCGATGGCATCGTACCCGAGCGAGTCAACTCGGAAACTTTCGTCTTCTCTCTGTAACACACGAACGAGATAGAACGACAAGGATGCTCTTGCATCAGCTCGAGTATATTTTAGCGTCGCGCGCTTCGGGGACTTCTTGTCCTCTCGGTAGCGAGGCGATTAATCACTCGACTGTGACATCGCCACTCTGGCCGATACGCCAGAACTCTCCTTATAGGTAGAACCCGAGAGCAACGATTCAACCAAGTGCTGCCTCGTTCTCCTCATGCTCTGGCAAGACCTAGAGGACTTGAAGAGAAAAGGATCGAGAAAAGCAGCAGCTAGCAAAGACGACGAGTCCACCATTCATTTCGATGCAAGAGTTCTTTCCAACGTCGTTGCTTATGTTACCATTGCTCTTGATACAGTATATAGAGCATTTCATTAAAAAAAAAAAACAAGCAAGTTTTGGCCCCTGGCCATCAGGATGCTGGGTTTGATAAATGGTACCATCGATAAAGTCTTTTTGGTGAAGGCGAAATTAAAGTAATTAGTCTCAGACTACCGGCAATTCTCATCGATCTCGCATTAAGGCAAAATCGTGGGTTAGAGGAATAAAAAAACGATGCAAAGTCGGGCCTTAAACATTGCTTACACATTACTCATTTTATAGCTTACTGCACGGAGAAAAAAACGTAGTTGGACAAACCAATAAATGGGTTCCGACAACCACTCGAAAGAGTTGAAATAGCGTCACTACTCAGTGGGTTATGACTACTACTCAGTGGGTTATGACAGCTACTCGTTGGTTATACGAACCGCTGTGGTTGGTTATAGGAACTCGCTGTTGGTTGCGCCACCTATTGTATTGGTGAAAACAGCACTGCGATTGATTACAGGAGGGAGTTAGTTGATGCAACTATTCAGCGGTACAGCATATGCTGGAGATGGTTCTTCCAACTACTTTTTTCTTTCAGTGTGAGAGCTATGAGGAAGTACACAAAAAAAAAGGGTTGATTATATATGCGCCAGCCAATTAATTGGTTAGACCAAACAAGTTTTTTTTTGGCACAATCAATTTTACTTTGATATCCTACTTCCTACTACTATTATAAATGTCAAAGTTTTTATGTTTGGATGTTCATCATGCAAAAACAGCGGAACGGATTTGGATGAAATTCGGCACACACATAGAATATGTTCTGAATTAAAATCAGAATACTTGATTCATTCAAGAATTTTCTTCTTTTCCTTTTTTAATTTACATTTTAAAAAATGTTAAACCTGTTTTCGTAAAACTCCTGATTACAACATTTCAATCATTCCTACAAATTAAATAAGAGAAACTAACCGATTAATTCCATTTCTGCATTGTTATTACTTATAAAATATCTAAAGTCTTTATCCGAGTCAAGTAGAAAATTAAGATTATATATTAAGAGGAGGAAGTCAGGTAAAAAAAATTGATTTTAGGAATTCAATATCATCCAAATCCTATTGCATATTAAAATGCCCAACGCACTATATTGTTGGTACTCGATTAAAGGATTATTTACTGTCGTCTGACTTGCATATGCTTTCAAATATTATCTTAAGCAAAGATCTTAGATTTTCCATTCTGCGCATGATTCGGATTAAACTACTAGGCAGATTGGAATGGTTGACGTCTCATTTTCTTCTTCATGAACAGATGCACCGGCTAAATGGAGCAAAAGTTAATAAAATGTAATATTTTTTAAGTAACATAATTATCAATAAATAAATTTTATGCTATTTTCCAAATCAGTGATAAACTTTGCTTTCAGAATGAAAAAAAAATAGTTTGCTCCATTTAGCCGGTGTATCTTTTCATTAAGAAGAAAATGAGACGTCAATGATTCCAACCTGCCTAGTAGTTTGATCTGAATCATGCGCAGAATGGAAACCCTAAGAACTTTGCTTAAGATAATATCGAAAAGCATATGCAAGTCAGACGACAGTAAAAAATTCTTTCATCGAGCACCAACAATATAGTGCATTGGGCATTTTTATATGCAATAGGATTTGGATGATATTGAATTTCCAAAATCAATTTTTTTTTACCTGACTCCCTCCCCTTAAAGATGAGAAATAAGAAGACAAAAAACTACAGAAGTTTATAGATTTTGTTGAAAATGGTTAAAAGATAAGAGGTACTTTTATTTATTTTTTCTCTCAAAACAATACAGTAGTTTCTGATCTGGAGTACCGCAGAGTCCATTAAAGATCCGTTCTGAGTCAACATATACCGCAGTATACCCGAAGAACAAAAGTGCGCCCAAGTTGTCTGATAAATAACAATCGGTGAACTCGTCAGACCATTGTATCAAAAGGGCGGTGAAGGGCGAGTTGATGTTGCTGCTGCTGCTTCTGCTGCTGCTTTCATTCGCCTTAACTCAGCTACCGTCGTTACAGGCGCAGCGCAATAAACTCCCCGAGGGGTAGAGAGGTGTTTGAGGGGATGAAAAATAGCATTAGAGCAAACACGAAGAAGCTTCGTCATTCGCAGTCGTATATATCTCATACCGGTGCGAAAAGAGCTCGTTTCATTTTTATTCTTATTCCCTGAAGGCAGTAAGAAAAAAAATAACAAATGCAAGTGTTAATAATCTAAATGATTATCGTATTTAATTATAAGAGTAACAAGACGGTCTTTCAGTGCACAGAAAAGACTGTATTCAAATGTTTGTACTTTGCACAAAGAAATCACGAATGTCGTGAAAAATATGTTGATTTTTGTTTTATGCATTTTTAATATTTTTTGCTCAATGTTCTGCTAATACAAAAAGTATGAAATAATATGTTAAACTATAAATGAAATGAAATTTATTGGAAAAGTTAATAAAAAACAAGTAAAACATATAGAGAATTATTTCGGACGAATATTACTTATGTAGAAACTTATCTTCCCAAAGGGTTTAATTATTTATACAGTATAATTTTGAGTTTTATTATGATAATTTATAAAATCAATAATTCTTCTAGTTCTGGAATTCTTTTTTAAAGGCTAAAAATTGTTGAATATGATACTCGCGAAAAAGAATTATTCTTTTGTTGCTGCTTGCCAAGTGTTTGTGAGACAGCCCGCTTAATTTTTGTCGATGATTTATCGAGATAAGAGAGCGACAATAAAGTTGGGCATCTGTTAATAATCAAAATGATTGTGATCTTTTAATATTGAAGGATATAACAGGTGACAAATTCGTCCTTGACCTACTCTATCAACTAGCAACTGTGCCCGCATATGTATATATTAATTTATTTAGTTATAGGTGTCTCAATACCTCAGTTATTGCCGACAGTTTACATGCAATAGGGTAGAAGTACCGGTTGTGGCCACTTTAAGAATTTTCCCATTCTCAAGTACTTGTGATTGGGACCAAATATCATAAAACTGTTTTGGACCTATACGTTTCATATCTGAGAAGAATATAATTCCAGATTTCTAGCATTAAAATCTTCATATGTGTCGAGAAAACACTGGAAAATAGAAAAAAGTAGAAGCATAGCCATATCACCAGTTCTGGCCACCTATGCACCGGTTTTGGCCACAGTAATGTACCGGTTTTGGCCATGCTTAAAATTAGAATAACTCAATATTCATTGCACTTGAAACATTTTTTAAAGTGTGTTTAATAAATCAAAATCGTATTCTTATGAAAGCATCCAATTCCTCTACACGAAAATGTCTTTAAAGCACAGATGCCATTCGTGAACCTAACTAACCTTTTTTGACATTCGTCTCTTTCGTTTTGCACTTTTTCGTAGCAGCTTTCTTTGTCACAAATAGTCATACATTATATTAATGTTTTACTCTTTACACTTTTATTTTTATTTTTACCAGAGTTCTTTGCAAAAGTAGATTTTCGCATTACGTAATGATGGGAATCTTCAACATGAAAGGTGTTCCACCGCTTTACCTTCTTTTTTACTATACATTTCTAAGGATATATTTTTCTTAGCGTTTTTTGGTTTTTTTTTCTTCTTTACGAATTTATGAATTGATTGTGTAATAATTAACGAAAAATTAATGATTATATTATCATGGCCATATCCGGGGCAACATGCTTATTCTATGTAGCAGTTGTGGCCATCGTATTTTTTATAAATGTAAAGCTTTATTTCAAACTTTTAGACATCAACATTTGCAGTGATGACTCTTAAGATTGATATGTGCAAAGCTGCATGCAATTCGCCAACTATATAATCCGAATATGTATTTAGAACTTTGGTCAAAATCTTGTCGAATTCCGTAAGGAGTTGAGAATTTAATGAATCGGCTGATGATACTTTAATTACTGATACAGTACTTTTTGTACTGGAGACGAACGAACGTCAAAATGACGATAAATGTTTCCAGAATACACAACGTTATGAAAAATCATGATTAAATACAGGTACAGAATTAAAATAGCCACGAAAAACGTATTTAAGTGTGGGGGTGGCCACAACCGGTACTTCTACCCTACATGTATGAATGTGTGCAAGTTTAACGAACAAAAGAGAAAATAACAAATATGCAATGCAAGGTGTAATTGAGAGTAGTTTGTTTGTTTTTGCTTCCTCATAGAAGAAGCTTTGTTTTCGTCAAAATATATTCCATATTCTACCCCAGAAAATATGCATTAATTAATAAAATAACAATATTATTGCACTAATTAATGATTTAATTAATAAATAATTAAGATTAATAAGAATTGACGACATCTAATTCAACTTTCTATTTATTTTCGCTTCCTCATAGAGGAAGATTTGTTTTCATGAAAGAAATTTTTTTCGAGATTTTCATGTCAAAATGTTTAAAATGGTCTGAAACGTCAAGAAAGTGGTTTAGAAAAATTGTCCGGATGTATGTATGTGTGTGTGTGTGTGTGATGAAAGGCGAAAAATTCATATAACTTATAAATTCATGTAACTTATAAAGTATTCGACCGAATCAGCTAAAATTTAAACAACATGTCCAGTACTGGCTAATCTTCAATTGGTATAAATTTTACAAAAATCGCTTAACGCATTTCATTTTTATAAGAATTTTAAAATTTTGAAAAAAGTACGTAAATGCTCTAGCTCAAACGAATTTTTAGCTGTCGGGCTGAAACTTCGTATTAAAATTGAACAAAGTGATACGACCTTTGGTATTGAATTTGGGCCAAATCGGTAAAGCGGTTCGGTTTTTGTGAGATTTTGAATTTTTCGAAAAATTTTCGTTTTGCTCTAATTCGGGTAAAATTTCAACAATTCGACTGAAATTTTCTACACAGGAAAAATAACATTCAGCCCTGCTACGTACCAAATTTGGTGATGATCGGCAAAGCGGTTCGAATTTTACGTGATTTTGATTTTTTTAAAAATTTATTGGTGTCGCTCTGGATTTCGTAAAACGTAGAAAATCATCAACTTCGTCAATAATTTTTATCTTTCGCAAAGCTTTTTCTACGAGGAAGCCAAAAATAAAATAAAGAAACTTCCTCGTAGAGGCGGCTTTGTAAAAATCGATAAAGAATGAGGAAGCAATGTGCAAGGTTCTAATTTGCATCCTTTTTAATTAGATTCTTTGGGGTTTGAACCTCCGAGAAAACTAATGTGGCTCACTATGTACTGTGGCTCATTGTGGCCAACTCTCCCCTGCAATGGCGAAACTGCACTTTAACTGGAGGTGAGGTGAATCGATGGAAAATCCGTCATGCGCCAGTCGGTACCGACCGAACAGTGATTGACGTTCGTAAAAAAAAAAAAAATATTTTTTTAAACTTTTTTCTGTCATGCAGAGAGCTAGTCGAGAGCCACATACACCGCAAATTTTCAAATGCCAATAACCGATGACGCCCGAACAATAACGTAACTTAAGACCACCGTTACATGCCGACATAAAAATAAACAACAGCTTTGACGTCGAAAACAGATCCGTGGTCCAGAAAAGAAAACAAAGAAAATAGAAAAAACTCATTTATTCATAAAAATGATTTTTTGATAACTGGAAGAAAATATGACTTCGAAAAGGACGTTCCACAAAAAAAAACTCATCAGAAAAATAACATTTAGAAAACAACGAAAAATTCGAGATCAATTGCAATAATTTAATCTGGCTTCAAAAAGCTCGACGTTATTCTTTTATCACAAAGCGTTTACGTTTACCATTCTGAAACATACTGCAAACGGATCACATCTCGAGATTCGATGTTGCAGGGAGTAATTTTTAGTATTTCACGCTCGCTCGTTTACATTTTTTTCTTCGTTTCACGATATGTTCTGTCACTTTATGATATTCGAGGGGTGCGAGTGAACTTCATCATCGATATCGGATTTAACTAACAGGCGGACGGCGCAGAATCTAACTCGTTTTCATTTGAGAGTTTCGTGTGTGTGTGTGTGTGTATGTGTGTGTGTGTGTGTGTGTGTGTGTGTGTGTGTGTGTGTGTGTGTGTGTCGAGCAATCCAATTTTTTCTCGTCCGACGTTTCCGTTGCTTTTTTTTAACTGTACCTCACAGTGCACACGTTAAATACCTCGCTCCTAATCCCCACCATTCCATATTCACACGTCCCTGTAACGAACTCAGCCTGCATCATACCCATATAGAATTTTCACCTACATTTCATATAAATTGCATAAAAATTTGCGGTTATACATATGTACGTCATATGTGTATACGCTGGATATCCATGAGTATATAAGGAATACCACGGCATTCCAGCCATCTTCAAACTTCGCTGTCTCGGATCTTTTCGAGATTCGAGTATGTGTTAGTAATCGGTCGAACAAGGTTTTTCATATTTATGTACGTTGCATGATTGCAATAATTGTTGTGGAGTTACAGGCTAACAAAGATTTTGACTAGTCATTTTTCTTCTTCCCAATTCTCCTGTTGTCGCAAAGATCTCAAATTTTAAGAAAATATTTGTCCATCCTTAGGAAAACACTTTCTTACTTTTTTGATTTCATAAAAGTCGTGGACGTTTCATTTTTTTCGAATATTTTACGAATATGTCCGTACCCGACGTTGAAATTCGGATAATTCAAGTGTGTGCATTAGGGTGGGTCAAAAATGTTTATTTTTATTTTAGATTCTTTTATTAAACTTGCAAAAGGGTGTGTCGCCCACATGGAAAAATTGTATATTCCAGATATACGGAAAACTATATTCAAACTATGTAAATATATATTTTGTCTGAAAAGTTGCATATGGCAAATATATTTAGAAGTATATCGTAAAGTACATCGTAAAATATATGCAGTGTACATAAAACAATACATTTCACATTTATAATAAATAGTTTCGACATATGTGATCAATGCATATTTCATATTTTTTCTATATATGTGGATATGTAAAAAAATATATATAGAAGATATATGTGACATATATTCGACATAGAAATAGAATATATTTTCAATATTTTCTGGAATACAACCACGATATATATTTTATATGCTCTGTAATATATCTCGACTATCTGTTTACTTATATTCAGAGGGCATCCAAAATATATGTATCGTTTATTTTAAGAACTTTATAAATATATTTTACATATTTTTATACACATGTAAACAAAATAACAGTTTTTATACATTGAAATATATACAAAAGATGTTGATTTCAAAACTTTCGGTACCGATGGGTACGTATAGCATTACATTCCACATAATGTATGTTTTACGAATGAGAAGGAAATACAAAGTTATGATTTTGTTCGTAACTGCTTTATTCATCAACTTTATCAAATACAATGTAAAATGACAATGTGTCAATACTCATCTACAATAAAACCTCGAAATGGTTTGGGTGTACGCAAGCAACAGCACATTGAAGGTGACTCATCTCTCGAGCCATACATCTCGACTATATGCCAGATATACACTATATATATATTGCTCTCTGATGAGTTGCATATATTTGTCAAAATACGTAAACAGTAACTGGCGTGCATTTGAACTACATGTCGCATGTACATCATATGTAGTTTACTTATATGTTGCTTATATTTGTGAAGATACTGAAAATGTAACTGACATACAACTAAACTACTTGTCAGATATACATCATAAGTAACTCACTTATATGTTGCATACATTTGTACCAATACATGAAAAGTAATTGACAAACATCTAGATTAAATGTTATATGTATTTTGTATGTATGCTTCAAGTCTATATTTTGTCCGAAAAATTGCATATCGCAGATATATTTTTAATATATCTCACGTATATATAGCATGCAGTTGAAATAGATTCTGTATATATGCTTATATACTTGAACTATATTAAACATACATATTGAATACATCGAGAAATATATTTTTTGATATACCTTTTCTCCATGTGGGTCTGGACCTCCATATGCATGTTTTCACATATATCCGCCGGCGCAATTTTCCAAAGTATCGTTTTCTGGATACATATAGCTAAAACTAGATATTGAATGATTTTCATAAAAGGATTTTGAGAAAAGTATTGATTGTGTTCTGGACATTCATATATGTATATATCTACATGTATATGTAGAATAAAATGATCCATAAAATATATAGGAAATATTTTTCACATTATAAACCTAATATGGATATACAACGAATATCTGGTGCTATAATGGGTACTCGTTAATTTGAACGCATTAAAGATCTATTTCACTGTATAGAACAAACTGAACCATGTGTTATAGCGATGACCTCGTTGGGCTGAAGCAATGCAACGATTCAGGCGTGAAAATGAATTGAAACGCAACATTTCAATGCCTGCGATTGCGGAGCTCATGGGAAATTGGGAAACTCTGGAAAATAGTGTGTGAATCTAACAATCCACGTATATCTATATTTATATTCAAGAAACTCGGGACAAGATTTTGCACTACAAGTTTCTCCTCGTGCTTGTGTCGCTGACGAGCGGCAGATGTATAGATCATAAACTGAGAGAAAACTTGGCAGTCCGGACAAATAATGCGAAATTTAATTCAGTAATCAAAGCGAGCATTTTCATACGTTGACGGTTATTATTTTGCATTTTAACCACGACCATTTTCATGCAGTTACGTTGATCAATTAAGAACATTAATAAGGATTTTTGCTTTTAGCAATTTCTTGAATAATCAACATTTTTTCATAAGCACTCTAAGTAATTAATTAAATATTCATCGTGTAGAATTTGATGTACAATAGGAAAGAAAAGAAATATAGAATGTAATGAAAAGTCGCTCTAATTTCGCTATATAGATATTTTTTCATATCTATGTGGCAAACAATTAATAAATGCGTTAGCTACGAGCAAAAGGTTTGCTTCGGATGGTTCCCATCGTCTCCTTTCTACTGTACAACCCGCTCACCTCGTCTAATAGCGTAATAGATTGGCGCTGGCTTCGTTCCAGAGTCTGTACGTTCGTTACAAAGAGAATGCGAAGATATAAGAGCGAAAGAGCGAGAAAGACAGAGAGAGAGAGTAATGAGTGTCACGTCTCTACGTGGCTCCACGTGGAATAGTACTTTGCTTTTCGTAGCTCCTGGCCAGAACTTACTTGCTCTTTCTACCTCTATTTTCCTACTTCCTACAAAAGCTCCGAAGGGAGGCCAACTTCTCGTTATCGCTCTCCCACCCCGCCTCGTTACTCTCATCATTCCACTTTCCTTTCGCCATCCATCTCGGAATCGACAGGCTTCCACTCGAGCGTTAATTGTCGGCGTTCATCGAGTGACCCTGCTTTTAATCGAATTTCGCCCATCTCGTCAGCAACGCCTGTCTGTTTCTCAGCCCCCATGGGTAATACGTCTCGTCTCCATTTTGCTATATCTATTTTATCTAATCATTTACACCTTTATCTTTTATTCGTGCTCTATCCCAGTTACTATTAAACTGTTTGAAAAATATTTTTATCTCAAGCATATTTTACGATAAATTGTGTACATTAAATTAAGAGTTACATCATGTATTAGAATATATTTTTACATGTAATGTATGATACATATAAAAAAAGTAGAACTTTGCAAATTGCTTCCTCATTATTGTTGGATTTTTACAAATCTACCTCTACACGGAAAGAAAGGCTTGGTTGAAACAACCATGTGCTATGGTTATATATGCGCCAGACAATTAATTGGTTAGACCGACCAATTTCTTAGTTAGGCTACCAATTTCTTGGTTAGACTAACCAAGTGACTTGGTTAGACCAACCAAGTGACTTGGTAAGCTAACCAAGTGACTTGATTAGACCAACCAAGAAATTGGTAGCCTAACAAATAACTTGGTTGGTCTAACCAATTAATTGTCTGGCGCATATATAACCATAGCACTTGGTAGTTCCAACCAAGCCTTTTTTTCCGTGTATGAGGAAGCATGTTAATCTATTTTGACTTCCTCATAGAGGAAGCTTTGCAAAAATCCAACAATAATGAGGAAGCAATTTGCAAAGTTCTACTTTGCAACCTTGATTGAAATTTTTTTAAATGGCATTAGTTTTGAACCCCTTGACAGATTCTCGCCATATTCGAACTGATGCTTAGTTTACTCACACTCTACTTGTGGACTAAATTTGAGCCCGATATCTTAAAAATTGCGGAAGTTAGAGCATCAACGAAAAATTTCAAAATTTTTTTCTCGATGCCATAAATTTAGAACCTCTTGATGGATTCACTCCAAATTCAATCCTATACCTTATTTAACTACAGTCTACTTGTGGACCAAATTTGAGCCCGACATCTTATAAATTGCGGAAGTTAAAGCACGAACAAAAAATTCAAAATGTCATAAATTTTTAATACTTTGATGGATTAACTCCAAATTCAATCCCATACCTTGTTCAACGACAGTTTACTCGTGGTTCAAATTTGAGCCCAATATCTTAAAAATTGCGACGGCTATCGTGCTAACAAAAAATTGTGCACATGCGCACACACACATACATAGACATTTTTTGTAAATGACTTTTCTCGACATTTTAGACCATTCTGAGTGTCTTGACATGAAAATCTCGAAAAACAAATTTTTCACGAAAACAAAGCTTTCTCTATGAGGAAGCAAAATTAATTAACTATTTAAAAATTATACATAAAAATGTAATGGATTATACATTAATGTATAAGGGACATTCCAACTGAATTGAAAAATGTAAAAATCTCAAGCATTATTAATGTGAAATCATAATTGCTTTATCATAGTTAACACACACTGTTAAAAAAAATATTTGGAATTCAAGTATTTTTTAAAATGTAAAATGGTACATTAAAATTCAAGTACCATCAGTTTTTATTGGAATATAATGAATTTTACATAAAATTCCAAAACGATCGTATTTGCCGATTAAACTTTTTTTGCAACCAAATAATTGTTAATTGGTTATCAAAATAAATCACTATCGTACAATTTCCATTCCTGTATTATCCAAAATCTGCAGCTAACAGAAAATAAATTGAAAAATGTTGTAGAAAACGAAAAAAAAAATCCCGTAGAAATGGAAAATTAAATTGAACAAAAATGTTCTCAAGGTTGTATTATCGAAAGACATTTAATGAAAATAATACGTTAAAAATGTCAAAAACATGTATGGCATACGAAAAGTGCTATTGACAATTTTTCGATGAAATGTGAATGCGATTGCCAGGCGTACGAATGGATGCTCGAAGCGGCGAGACATGGAAAGATGCAACGAAACGAGGAAAACAAGTATTTCTCGATGAAAGCGTTTACCCTCGTTTGTACGACTATTTGCACCAGGAAAGACTCCTTCCTTCAGCTCCTCCTGCACCGTCTCGGAACAAGTGCTCCGGTGGTGCGACAATGGGCTCGGTTTTTCGCTTTTAAAATTGCCTCGGAGCAAGCAGCGCCACAACGAGAGGGAACGGCTGAGGACGAGTAAAAAAAAAGTGAGAAAAAAAAATAGGAGCGCAGAATAAGGAGGTGAGAAAGGAGAGAAGTCGTAGAAGAAGTGTCGCCGTGCATAACAGAGAGAGCGATAGAAGGGAGGAAAGTACATAGAGTATGAGAATCGTGTACGGCCGTATCTACTGACTCTCTGTCCTCGTATTTTCTTACACATTCATACAGTCCAACGACACTTCAGGTACGTTTCATGCAGAGACTTTTCAGCGAGGGTTGTAGACGCAGGAAATGCTGTATATAATATATAAATATATCTATATATGTATATGTATATGTATATATATATATTTACAGATAGAGAAGAATGTGCAGGCAGAGTCTCTTGCAATGTGGCTAGATATATTTTGTAGATACGCAGAGCCAAGTGACTTCTCGATTCACTCCGCACTGCGCTTTTTTTTTTCTTTTTTTTAGCTTTCCGATCCTTAGGCTTTATCTCAACATCTCTTTCATGACATCGATTTTCTTTTTCTTGGCTTTCTTTATTTTTTCAAACGTCATAACATACTTCAATCCACTTCTCGTTTTTACATATGTTGAGTGAGGTAGTTAGTTACATTGATTAATTGAAAGAGAAATATTTTTTTTAGAATCGACTTTGAATATGTGGTCATGAGTTTTTTATTGTATGGCTACGATAATCTAATAAGAAATACCATTTTTTAGAGACTTTTTGGTAAAAGATAATAAAAACCACCAGTTGATACAACTATTCGTGTGAGTCTAATTAGTCGCAGAATGTTTTTAAAATGTTGTAGATACAACTATATTTTTTTAAGGTAGGAACTAAATGCATAGTTATATCAAGATCAGACAGACAAATAATCGTGTAAAGGCAACATTAATTTATTTTTTAACTTGGCGTCGAGTCGCTACCTCGACTCTTGATAGCAGATTGAGAAGGTCGAAAAGGCCATTAATGCAGGAATGTCGTACCTCACTCCACCGCTAGGTGGCGAATTCGTGCTCGATTTTCCCGAATGTAAAATGGTCCAAGCCCTTAAAGCCATTTAAAAAAAGACTGTAAAGGTATTTGCCTATATATACTGAGTTTCAAATCAGTGATAAAAACTTGGAATAGCTTGGAAATATTGTAATTTCGATAATAGTTTATATTGCATATAACTACAAATCGTTTATTTCTATTTATAGCCTCATACGACATCAACGAATGCTCTAGGTAACTCGATTTTATTTTCATTTTGACTTTTTCTTTCTCACTGTCAGATGACATTTAGCCTTCGGAGTTCATGAAAAGTTCAGACATTTAAATAAAGAATCTATTTATTGCAGTACCAATGAATATAATTCAGGTCAACTGTAAGATATAATTAGAGACATAAAAAAAAGTAAGGATAGCTATCCAAGTACCCACTACTATAAAACATTGCTGGAGTCATAAAAAATTATTCCTGTAACTCAGTTTCCTTAGAAGAGTGGGACCTAAATAGCGAATAGTTAAAATAGCGAATTTCAAAATTAGGAACGTCTGAATCTAGAATGGCCATTTAGAAATTCTCTATTTTGACCCCCACCCCCTTAGAAATCAAGCCTGCACATAATTAATTTTTTTACGAATTAGAGCAGATGAAATATGCAGAAAACACTGGATAACGAATGAATGTTGTACCTCTCTCCACCGCTAGAGGGCGAATTCATGCTTGATTTTCCCGAATGTAAAGGTACTGCGATTTGACTTGAGACAAGATTCCTTTCTACTTTTAATATTTTTTTTAATTTGTAACAAATTTTTTTCTATATTGCATTCCCCCCGTCTGCAGGCATTACGCCTATTACAGGGGCGGCCCGGATTAGTAGCCAGTCTCCCCTGGGGGTCTTGTCCGGATCAGTAACCAGGCCCCCATGCGGCCGCATCCGACTTCCTCCTCTATATCGCATTTGCCATAGCATTTCTGCTATGGGCATAGGGAAACTGAGGAAAACCTATGCCGATATAGCTGGTCTCGAGTTCGCCTCCCGGCACCGGAGCTACGTCACGTTTCGTCGAGATTGTAAATACGGACTACAGCTGTATACATGTTACCCCCACAAGTAGAAATACCTGTGTGGGTCTCATGTATACATCTGGAGCTTCATCGCGCACGTATTTATATTTTCGACGAAAATTGGCGGCACCGGTAATTGAACCCGCGACCTACCGATGCTCTGGACGAGAGGTCAGTACACTGACCACTAGACCATCACACCGGGTTTTTTACTTTTAATATTTTCATTAATTTTAATATTTATACGGAATCTCCACCTGACGCGGCCTGGGTCGGTGGCTGTCAGGGCTCATAAAATTACGATCGATAAGCTTAAATTAATTAATGTTGAGCGCCAGTCGAAGAATTGTCAACAATTTATAATTATTTATACGTTAGAATAGCCGGCTAGCAGTCTCTCAAAGGGGAAACAGGGTAGATCCAAAGAATTATATTATTATTCTACGAGACTTCCAGGGATATATTAGATAAAAGAAATTGCAAGCGTAATTCACAAGGTACTTACATATGATCAATTAACACAGATCAGTTATACAATTCTATACGTTCCTTGACACTTTGAACGGACTCGATCTTTGGATTTTCCTTTACTAGATCTGAATTTCGAACGGACTTCAGTTCGATTTGAGGTTCCTTGTATTCCACTCCATTGCTACGTGAAAAACGTATGCGTACTTCGCGAGTCCCAAGGGTCGAGTGAGATCCCTAGCGTATCGTCTTCGATCGGCAACCTATAACGTCTGCGCTGTGACGTCGCGTCATCGACGGCGTTTCGGACTGATTTCCGATATTTCGATCTATTTCTTGATCGACTTATCGAACTTTTATTCTTATAAATTAATTATAATAACGTTCGAAGGGTCAATCGTTTGACGTTGCAGCAATTATGATTATTTCTGTTACAGACAATATACACGGAAAAAAAGATTAGTTGCCATAAAGAAGAAATGAATCGACACAACCAATCGATTATTCTATTTCCCTTACAACTCAAATGGTAATACCAACGATTCGAATGGTAATACCGATGATTCGAATGGTAGTCTCAACTATTCGAGTGGTACACCGAGAGAAAAGATTTCATTGACGCCAAAGAAATGGGTGGATTGATTTTTTTTCATTGATTTCAACGACATATTTCTTTGATTTCAATGTGGCATTTGAATTTCAAAGAGAACATTTCATTGCCTGTAAATAAAGATTTACTTAGCGAGCGTATAATAAAGAAACAGTTTCATTGTTTTAAAAAGACGTTTTAATTGGTTCAAAGAAACGTTTTCATTGATCTCTCTCTCTCTCACACACCTAACCTCACTTTTTTGTTTTTCGGTTCTCCCGAACGAACGGCTTCGAGTTTCGAGGTGCCAGAAGCTTAGCCTATTTCTGCCGTACTTCCTTACATACTTACAAAATTTGAGCTGTATCTGCCGCGTAGTTCAGGAAAAAATAGGTTTCGAAATTTTGAGCTGGTAAGAAGAAGGTTTCATTGAATCAGAGACGATATCTTTGAAATCAATGAAAAAGGTTTATTGGTTTTAAGAAATATTTCTTCGAATCAATGTCACTACTTTTCATTGAGTTTGAGATCATTCAAAGAAAAGATAGTATTGAAATTCAAGTATTTTATTTCATTGGCAAAGATTTCCGTGAATCAATGAAACTTTTTCTCTCGGTGTAGTCCCAACGATTGGATTAGTTAACCTATCTAATCTCGCGAGAACTAATCGTAAATAGTTGAGGTTACTATTCGATACGGTTGAGGCAACTAATTTTTTAGACACTGTGTACAGCAAATCAAAAACGTAGTTGCCACAACCAAACATTTCTTTCCGTGTATGCTGAGCATCAAGCCAGAGAGGAAAACTTGGAAAAGCTTGGAAATATTGTGAATTTTTCAAAAGTGTTTGTTGTATGTAGCTACGTATCGTTTACTTCTATTTATAGCGGGACATGATCAATTGTACTGTTGACATTTGTATTGTCATTGTAAAGCGCCCTCTTGCCCTCGGCGCTAATAAAAAGTCCAAACCTTAAAAAAAAAAATTCCATTACAATGCCGTCAGCTATGCGATGAAATGAAATGAAGAAAACACAACAAAACAAAGTTGTTTATCAAAATACGGAATACTGTAAAATGTAGTTGAAGTCATAAAAAAGCTCCCATAACTCAGAATTCTCAGTAACCACAATCCCTACGGAACCCAGCCATGTTGTAATATTTGTATATAACCATAAGAATATTTTTACCTCTTATTTTATGTTTCAACTATCATAGTATTTGACTATACAAACTATGTTATCAGATTGCTGAACCTAATTATAATTAGTCCTGATAATTTGAAAAATAGACTTTTCATTATAAAATTCATATATACTGTGTACGATGCAAGAAACAAATTTAAATAAAAACTCATGACGCTAGCCAAGCGACTAGCTTTTTTAATTTGTAATTATCATCATTTTTTTAATATCCATCGTAGTTTAAGTACAAAATGTAGGTCAGAGCTTAAAAAGTAGCCGATAGAGAACAGAGACACCCGTTACGACAGTGCAGCCAATTTCCGTTTGGCAATGTTACATCCTGTTTTAAAATTACCGAAGGACTCGCAAGGCCACCGAGCTCGCCGTTTATCCCTCTCAATCTATTCTTCCATTCTTCGTTTTCCACTCATCCACTCTGTCGTCGGCCCACGAGGGCGTAGACGTGCCGAAGACAAAACGCGAGCGACAGCTTGATGGCCGAGGTAGAGTCGTGCCTACACCCGGGTAAAGAAGTGTCGTTTGCCAACCGACGAGACAAGCGACCAGGCAGTTAGACACAGTGTGATCGATGGTGCCGCATAGATAAAGCGAGTAAGTGTAGAGTCCTTCGATAGTCCTGCAAGAAGAGAATGGAAGAAGAAGGACGAGAAAAAGAAGAGAATAAAAAGCCTCATTCTCTCTTGGATGCTGTGCTATAACGTCAGCGTAAGAAAAGCGACCTTCGCTTCGTCGAAGCTCAGACAACTTCGAAGAAAGTCGAAACTTACACTGAGAAAAAGGATTTGTTGGGCTTACGAAGATCTTAGTTATGTTAGCCATTAACCTGGTTAAGCCTACCAAGTTTTCTCCGTAACATTTTTAACCAACTTTCCGTGGTAACATTTTTAAACAAGTTTTCTTGGTAACATTTTTACCAAATTTTCTTGGTAACATTTTTACCAAATTTTCTTGGTAACATTTTTACCAAATTTTCTTCCTAACATTTTTAACCAACTTTCCGTGGTAACATTCTTAAACAAGTTTTCTTGGTAACATTCTTAAACAAGTTTTCTTGGTAACATTTTTACCAAATTTTCTTGGTAACATTTTACCAATTTTTCTTGGTAACATTTTTACCAAATTTTCTTGGTAACATTTTTACCACATTTTGTTGATAACATTTTTACCAAATTTTCTTGGTAATATTTTTACCAAATTTTCTTGGTAACATTTTTACCAAATAAATTTTCTTGGTAACATTTTTACCAAATTTTCTTGGTAACATTTTTAAACAAGTTTTTTTGGTAACATTTTTAACCAAGTTTTCTTGGTAACATTTTTACCAAATTTTCTTGGTAACATTTTTACCAAATTTTCTTCCTATCACTTTTAAACAAATTTTCTTGGTAATATTTTTAACCAAGTTTTTGGCTAGGTGTACTAAATATTTGATTGTTTTGCAACATCTTTGGTTATGTCAACCAATACCTTGAATAACATGCATAGTGACATAGAGAGACGTTCATGGTCATGAAATGAAAATAAAATTTCCAAAAACATATTTTCTCGACATTGTCTTTCAGTGGTTTGAACCAGAAGAGAATGGAAGAAGAAGGAAATAAAAAACCTAATTCTCTTTTGGATGCTATACAATACGTCAGCGTAAGAAAAGCTACCTTCGCTTCACGACAGCTCCTACAACTTTGAAGGAAGTCGAAAGCAACGCAGTTTGTACTAAGCCCTTCGGCGCATTTTTCTTTAAGGGCGCATCGACTTTTCAGGGAAAAGAAAATAGAGTTTAATCGCGCAGGCTGATCTGATATGCAACCGTCAGAACTTTCATCTCATCTGTAAAGTTCGGGCATCCTAGAAAGAAATTACTCGAAACAACAAAACACGTAAATACAATTTCACCATTCTGGGTTATCTGGCAGATTACAGAGAAGAACGCCCTGCAGAATTCTTAGACGGCAGACAATGTCCCAACATTTTATCCGACTAATTAATCGTGGCAGAGAAATAATTTAAATTTGAAAATAAAGTTGTAATTTAAATTCCAACTTGGGACTAGAAATTAAACCCTTAAAATGAATATTTAAATGTTAAGCTTTTAACGGAATATTCGTGAATCAAATATGTACAAAGTATTATTTAAAGTATATTTAGCATACATTTATTAAATTCAAGGAATAGCTATTTATTTAAAAAATGTTTTTTTAACGAAGAAGTTCAGAAATAAAAAATGTTAAAAAGTGCAAAATGTCAAAACGTAAAATGAAAAATACAAGTTTTCCAAAGATGCAATTTTTCCATTATTTTTATCAGACAACATATGTAAGAAAAATTATATTTTTATCTTGGCCTTTAGAGGATTCAGCAGAACAAACTATGCTTTAAATGAGAAAAGTCGTTTTGCTGAGTAAAAACATTATTTCACAGTCCATTACTGTCGAATTTAGTTGAACCCTTTTCTCGCACTGTAAATATTTTCAGTATGAAAATTAATATACTTTTTTAAATAGATTTTATGCATTAACCGGTATATCAAATTTCATATACAAATATGGTGTGAAATTAATAAACTATATTATATAACTATGATATATTAAACACGTTCAAAAAATCATGTTCATTATAAAAGTACTGTGATATTATATAATTGTATATTAAATTGAGTAGATCGGATTACGCATAGAATAATCTTCTGATAAATGTATATTAACAACGTTTTGGAGAATTTGCGGCACTATGTTCACTTTTATAATGATTTTACGAACGCCTACACAAGTGCTGCGAAATAACCGAAAACAAGAAGAGCCCCATGATGTGCAGAACTGAAGTGAATGGCCAATGGATCGTAAATGCTAATATTTCTCATGAGATGGGTAATATTACGAGCAAGGGTGCAAAATACTTGCGAATTTTCAGAATAACGCCTCATAACATAGAATTTTCGATAAATCGATAGTCATTGCCTCCTGAATATAAAAAAAAGCTGAGACCCAGCTCTAAAAATAGTCACAATATTTATGACATACATTCAAAAAGTAGATGACCAAAAAACTCTAATATTATGTGATATTAAAATGACAAAAAACGAAAAATCTTTTGATAAAAAATTATGTACAATTTTATATTTATTTCTAATATATTACATAGAATCGTCTTAATTTTCGAGTCAATGTTACCAAATACTTGCGATTTTTCGAAATAGCGCAAAATAACATTGAATTTTCGATAAATCGATAGTCATTTCCTCGTCAATATTTGTAAAAAAATTGACTCCCAACTCTAAAATTTTCACAATATTTATGACATACATTACAAAAAAAGATGACCAAAAAAATTCCAATAATATTATATGATATTAAAATAACAAAAAATGAAAAAAAACTTTTGATGCAAAATAGTGTACAATTTCAAATTTATTTCTAATAGATTACATAGAACCGTCTCAATTTTCTCTATCGGACGTGCCAATGATAGAAAATGGAAATATCGAATAAGTAAAATCGAGCCAGGAGAGACAAAAAAATAATTGTAAGCACAAGCAACTTCGTGACCGCAGTTCGTGAGTTCTGGACTGCCTGTTGCTTACTTCATCGTACTATACACGAGTGGAGAGGGTGGGGATCGCTGTTCATGTATTGGAGGTGGGCATAAAAGGTATCGGTGTAAAAAAGAGTGCTAAATAAATTGCGTGTGTAGGTAGGCAGTACAAAAACGTAGAGCTACCGCCTCGAGAGCCTCTCGACGTTCGAGAGGCTTAGGAAAATATTGCTAATCTTATATTCTCCCATTTCTCCGTAGTTCGCCGTCTCCGTGTAGTCGATCAAAGAGTCGATCCACGATAGTTGTTGTATCTGTGTTATTTCACTGTGGATGCCGTCGGTTATCACAGGTAACCGCAGGAATCACGGAAGCGTGAACGTCCTTCTCTGTCTCTCTATAACAACGCGTCAGTGTTAATATAAACGTGCTCAGCCCTTCTGACAATGTAGTACAGAGTTGTGACTATAGTTTCTCAACTCAAAGCGTTGGAAATATGATGAAGCGCGTCCTATCCACAGTGGAAACCCTGAAAATGAAGGTCTCTGTCATGTTGGTAATCCTGGATTGATACGTGGTGTCTACAGCGGCACAGAATTTCCAGGAACACGTGAATACCATGTCAATCTGACAAACGTGACAGTACGTTACATAGTTTTCTTTCGACCAATCATGGAGAGTTCTCTTTTATATTTTTCTCGGTATACAGAGAGGCTCTCGTTTTGCAACTCGTGTCAATACACTTTTTCAACTGTTAACCCCCCACACTCGGTATAGTAACTAATGCCAACGTTACCAATCGAAAAAAAAAACTTTCCAGCGAGCTCGCCGATAAGTTGAACACGATGCTGGAACGTTCGAGTTTTAACACGACAAAAGGGGAGAAAAATAACCCGTGAAAAGCCGAAGCTTGTGGAAGCAACGCGAAGCACACTTTTTTAGCTGAGCGATTTATATACACTCGGTTGGAAAAAGGGGCGCGTGAAGGTGATTGGAATGAACGCTCTCTGTGGAATGAAATTAACGAAACTCACATAGCCAACCAATGCGGCTGCATTTTACCTTTTTCGAACATTGAACTGCGCTGCAGGTAGGAGATTGTTTGGTGAACAACAACTGGTCTGTGTGCATCAACAAACGAACTTTTTGCTTCCTCATAGAGGAAGCTTTGTTTTCGTGAACATTTTTTTTTTCGAGATTTTCATGTCAGGATACTAAGAATGGTCCAAAACGTCGAGACAAGTGGTTTAAAAAAAATGTCTGTATGTGTGTGTGTGTGTCACAATTTTAGATGTATCTTCGTCAAATTTGGCATGCAAGTGGACTGTCATACAAGGACGCTTGGGATTGTAGTTGACGCGAATCTGTTGGAAAATTCAAATTTTACAGCATTTTGAAAATTTTGAAAATAGCGTATTTACGCTATAACTTTCGCAATTTAAGAGATATCGGGCTGAAATTTTGTACACAAAAGGACTACCATCAAAACATGATGTGTACCAAATTTGACGAGAATCCATAGCGTGGTTATAATTTTATTGTAATTTCCATTTTTTTTTTTTTTTTGACGCCTTCAAAGACTTCATCTCTGTAAATTCTGAGATTCCGGCTGCAATTTTGGACATGATTTCACGATTATTGATTGTTAATAATGAATTTAATCAAAGGAACTATCGATATGTCGGTAAATTTCGATTTTGATGAATATTAAAAAAATGCCGGCGCGAAAAAAAAAAAAAATTTAAATTTTTCACAGATTTATCTTAAACTTTGTTCACTTATGGACTATCATTGAAAAACATTTGAGTACAAATTTTACGCAGATCTGTCCAGCCGTTCAAATTTTATGATATTTTGAATTTTTCGAAAAATTCTCGCCCTGGATCGTGCAAATTACGAGATTCCGGGTTCTAATCTAGTTCACATATGGACTACTATGGTACAAGGTTTTAGTACAAATTTGAAAAAGTTATTGTTATTGTTATTGTTTCGATCTCGTATGGAATTGGAGGAATTCAAATTCAAATTAAGTTGATAACCCTTGTTGTTGGCAGCCCGCAAACGATGGATTTATTGAATCAATGACATTTTTTTTTCAGTGAATAAACGCTTGATTTCCAAAAATGTGTTTTCTCGACATTATTTTTAGCGCTTTGAACAATTTTTTTAGTTGACTACCTTATTTATAAAGTTACTACCAGAGTAGTAATTTGTAGCGATAAATCAGGTGTGAATCTGGCCCTGCTAAGGCCTTGTAAGGCTCTTCTCATCGCCCAGTCAGGGCCTGATTTGTGTCTGATGCAAGGCTAAAAATTTCTGCTCGGATTCTTGTGCTTCGCACTAGTAAAATCAATGCGCATTTTTAAAAACGTTCCTAAAATTTTTCGAGGTTTCACTTATTGTTCTTAACACAGAGAAACGTTCTCAGTCATGAAATTTAAATAGAATTGCCCAATAAACGATAATTTCCAGAAAATATTTTTTTAGAATTGCTAAAAAAAGCGGTCCTATTAATCTGATTACGACGTGCGGTGGTTCATTTTGTTTATTGAACGATGCAGTATTAATTTAGCAGCTAGATTTTTAGTCCTGATCAATTGCGAATGGCAATCCAGGCCGATAATTCCGAATTCAGTTTCACGATAATAAACCTATTAATTTGTCGATAATTCCGCTCTTTAACGTCAATTACACTCAGTCCAATTAATAACCCATCAGTTTTCATTAAATCAATGGACATCCCTTGTGTAGTTATGCCATAGATAGCCGCCACGTTGTCTCCCTTTAGGACAAAGATGCATTAGACGTCTCGTTGACCAAAACGAGACACCTCGTCGGGCATTTGTGGCCGCATCAGCGCTGCTTCCATGGTGCTGCCGGACAAACGATAAATTCACCGCACTTGCATCAGGACGATATCGGCAGGCGGCGCTAAAAGAGTAGGACAGAGCGAGCTTGATCGTTGCGCTTTTCCCCAATCCGAGCGGCAGCATATCGACACACCCCGCTCCCGTTTTCCTGCCGCGCGGCCTCTTTCGACCTCGTGAACTTAATGAGATTCCGTGCTCGAGCCGCGAGCGTGAAATTGCGAATGAAATTTTCGGTTGCCTGACGACGTATATATATTCTGCACTCTGCGGCCAGACCGACCGCCTGATGCACCAGCAGCCGTCCACTTCCGCGGCCAACTGAACCTACATTATATAGCTAAACCATAAAAGGTTCCGTAAATCGACGCTGAATAAATCACAACAATAACAAATGCACCAGTATTTAAAGTAATATTTAGGAAAGATTGCATTACCTACTCGTAAAAGATGCCTCCTTAATTCGCCAGTTTTTTATCGGTTAAAAAAGACTTATTAGTGATTTTTTTTTCTATAACATAACTGCGATACGATAACCTAAAGATTTTTAAAAATTATACGGTCTTCCAATTATGTCGAAATTTCTACTACAACTTCATAAATAATTTTATGTCGACGAGTTTTTAAAATATTATATTCGAAACGAAGAAACAGACACTTTTTTTGCTCAACTCAGAAAAACAGTGCGTAACAGATAATGGGACAAATGATTGCCCATAACTTCTTCACTTCAATTTCCGCTGCACTTATAAATAATTTTTTATAACAAAAAAACATCATCGTTTATCCTTTTAAAATTCAATCCATGTCTTATTAAAATTTCAAGGCAATCAGACAGAAACCGATTTTGGCCCGAATATCCTCAGGAAGAAAATATTTAAAAACCTGTTTATCGTACGATAGCATCAATGGAAAGATTTCCATACTTAGCATTGCGGCTATCTAAAAAAAAAAGATTGTACACCGCTCACAAAAAAAAGTCATTCCTCTTACCGCTGGAACAAAGACCTACAACGCGCGGTTATATCGAGGCTTTATTTCGTCGTTTCGTTGGTTCTCCCATTCCTCCCGCAAATACTCCACAACAGACTACGGCCACAAACTCGACTGTATTTCGAATCCCTTGGCTACTATTCAGTACCACGTCCGCGAGCGCCTAGAAAGCCAACTCGCAGAGGCAACAACGGCCAACGGCAACTCCCGCTGGCCCAACCCGCTTCACATTCGCCCTCGCTTTACCATCCTCCTCCTTTTTCTCGACCCTACTACCCCCAACGCCGTGAATTTCTCGACAATCGCGTCTGGCTTAGCTCCAAAGGAGTTTTCCAGCAGTCGCAGCGCCAGCAACGAGAGCATTGGAGAGGCCAGTACCAACGGGGGAACTTCTTACTTTCCGAATCTTATGTTTTGAGGGCACCGACCGAATACTATAGAGAGACGGTCCTACGATGTTTCTCTCACTCGGTCCTTTCGCAGAACGTCCACACGATTGCCCTCCTTCCGTTGCTACTGCTTTGCTCGCCAAGCACTGACAGGCAAACTTCCCCCACTCCGAGCGCACCAATGGCAACAGAAGAAAATATACAGTGAGTGGGGGGAACGAGAATTCTTTTGACCTCTGCGTGTATACACTGTGAACTAAGCGTTCGACAGACGGACATAGGTAGCGAGTCTTTCGACGAACGATTGCTTTTCTTTATTCTCGGTTTGTATAGAAACGGCTTTTACGTACGAAAAATCGATACAGGGCTTTTGTTTCACCAACACTTGTTTATTGCTTCCTACGACAATACTCATCACCACTGGCCTGAAGTAACGTATTGAGGAGACACGCGATAGGTAGTACGTGGATGGAGACTAGAGTACAGGAGGCCAAACGCTTATGGCGAAGGCGCAAAGATTTAACCCCCGATAAGTCGGATAGGACGGGTTCTGAATATCACCACGAGCGGCGCTGTTATCCCTATGTACTGGCGTGAAGTAAGCGTTTGGTGATATAGTGAAGTGAGTGTCGAGAAACTATTCGAAATCGATTGTATGCACGGTCTTAGATACAGGTCTTGGGACTCCGCCGAATTTGCACGGTGGGAGGCGATCGCTTAGGGATGGCTATTTTACTTTCTAAAGCTGCCACGACGCGGCGCTTCGATAGGGTAATAATATCCACAATGCAATGCAAATACTGGCTAAATAATAACATAACCACCAACTTGAAATCACGAATTCAACGACTAACTTTGGTTGTCGTTGAACGCAGTATTTAAGTATTCATAAATAAATAATAATTTGTTTGTTTTGTTATCGCCGTACGCTTTTCTTCTGCTCGAATATTAATGACCTGTTCGAAATTCCCGCTCTCAAAGCGCCGGCCACGCCTCTGCTGCCTTCAACAGGAATTACTTTAGCTCGTTTTGGGGACCACTTCGACAGCGTTACGTTCGGCCTCCTTTACTCTAGTCTCCATGGGTACGTGAAGGAAGTCATGCTAGTAATGCCCATGGAGGATAGACTTAATGAGCACGATCGCTGTACTTGCCAACTAGTCGCCAAACCGTTTCGAGGAGCGAGTCTTCCGAGCCTCCGCTAGAACTGCGCTGGTACGTGTAAGCTTCTCAAATGGAGGGGGAAGTGAGGGAAGTTAAAATGGTTATTAGAAGTGTTAATTGATTAAGTGTCCCAAATAAAACATTTTACCTGAAAAGATATTTTAAAAAATGTCGAACTTTCTTGCTTTCTCATAGAGAAAGCTTCGTTTTGGTGATTTTTTTTTCAAGACATTGATATAAATGTTCAGAACCTTTGAAAACGTAAAAAAAATCAGATTTAGCCAAATGTCCTGGCGTATATGTGTATGACCCGAAAAATTAAAACTCTTTGAACTTGAGGACGACTAGATTTAAAAAAAAAATTTATATGAATTTTTTCAATCTATCACTCACAATGCTTTGTCTATGCGGGAACCGAAAATCTGCAAAGATGTAAACGAAATTTACATAATGTAATAAGTATATTAAAGAGGTTATGTCATCTTTGGTACACGGAACAAGTTTTCTTTTTATTATTTCCGGTAGGGGTGTGCGGGTTCTCGAAAATTTCGGGTTCTCGATGCTCGAGTCGGGTTCAAGTTTTCTCGATCGGGTACGAGTCGAGTTCAAGCAACCCGAAAACCTCGAGAAAACTCGAAAATATCGAGAAAACCCGTAAATCTCGAGAAGACCCGAAACTCAAGAAAACTCGAAAATATCGAGAAAACCCGTAAATCTCGAGTAAACCCAAGAATCTCGAAAAAACACGAGAATGTCGAGAAAACTCGAATATCTCAACAACAAAATCGCTTATATTCAATGTATACCTACCTTAAAAAAGACATTCACAATCGCAGTTCTAGATATTTCTGAAGACAATTTTTCGAGTTGCGATTGTTCGATGATGATTGTGCTATAGGACCCACTTTAATTATCTGCGGTTTCGTTAACAGAAGAAGTAAATCTAAACAAGTAAAGAGATACATCTAAAAAGATATGTAATAAAAAAAATGTACAGAGTGAAAACAACAGGACTGTGTAATGCCAAAATTACAACAACAAATATAGTGAATAAAAATATATTCAACGCGATATTACATTATATTCTTTTCTTGATGTATTGTACTGAATGCATATTTATGATTTAGATAATATCAAATCATATTTTCGAGTTTTCTTGAGGTTTTCGGGTTTTCTCAATATTTTCGAGTTTTCTTGAGGTTTTCGGGTTTTCTCGATATCTTCGAGTTTTCTTGAGGTTTCCGGGTTTTCTCGATATTATCGGGTTTTCTCGACATTTTCGGGTTCCTCGAACCCGACCCGAACCCGATCGAGAAAACTCGAACCCGACCCGAACCCGAATTTTCGAGAACCCGCACACCCCTAATTTCCGGGCGTGAACCACCCGGGCACGTAGCCACAACACATTTTCTCGGCATCACAAATTTAAAAGTAAATAATCGTAAATAGAACATAAAAAATTGTGGGATCTTGGCGACACCAGTGCAACGCACGGCTCATAATGCAACTAACTTCTACAAACATTTCTGTGGTCGAAATCTCAGGCGCGCATTATATACGGATCGTGCTCCTTATGTCTATACTCCATGGTAATGCAATGGCCATTGAAGGCCAATCGTTGCCGTCGCTGCCCGTCAACGGTATTCGACTAATTGCGGTAATGTCGTCATTTGTCCACAAGGTTTACGAGGTAACTTGTTGAAAGTTTCCGGTTGAGAATGTCTCTCTCTCTCTCTCTCTCGCTCGTACTACGTCCGGTCTTCGGAATTGAACCTATGTGAGTTTGTGCATCCATGACTCGCAGAAACATCGCTGTCTTCTTTATGTATGTGCTAATGTAGTGTCGGCTGATGGCTGTCGTCGTAAACGAACGCGACCAAATAAGAATGCTAATAGATCTGATCACAGTGCGACATTATTCTCAGAGCGGAAGAGCCCGTCGGGAGAACACTGACGTGATATTTATGGCGCTAGGTACTCTGCGACATTGTCCAGACTCCGTAGAGGGCTCTGAGGGGACGTCGTTGAGGCGGCAATTAAGGATTTATGGCTATGGATGGGTATAATGTACTATCGCGAATTTTAATGTTACGCAGCATCATTGTTTTCTGTTTATGTTGCGCTACGTTTATTATTTTTGTGCTTTAACGCCGAGAACAGACTAATTAGTCTCAATTACTCAAAAAATGGCAAAACATTTTTATTTCAATATTTCGTGCTTTGAATTCTGGCAATTCCTTTTTTTATTTGTTATTGAGTATTGTGAATACATATCCCCAATTTTGTTCATGAAAAAATGTAAAAATTAAATTGATAAAATAAAAATCTCAAGTACCGTAGACTTTGTGTTGACAACGAATAACCTAGACTATTTTTTTTTTGCAATGATTGATGGTGCTTCAACGTCACACTACTTTTTTTAAAGCATTCTCCTACCATGTTAAAAAATATAGGAACAGCGGAAATATTGCTGCTGCAGAGATCCATCGACGAATATTTATGGCGTTGGTGCTTTAGGGGCTAATAAAAAGAAACTCCATGAAACAAAAGGTTCAATCCGAAAATAATTCTTTTAAAAACGCATATCAGTCTGCTCCATTCGTTCGAAAACGAACTTGTTAGTATTGTAGAGAGCAGAACGGATTTCAATTTCAACACAGTTATAAGCTGGAATGAAAACATAACTGTCACAAAGCTGCACGATATTTACGTTGTTCGTGTATTCCCTTGCATTCATGATTAAATCAGTGAATACAACGAGTTGGAGAGAACGGATATATCGCAGTACGCAGGTCCGAGAAAATAATGAGGGGAAAAAATGGAGCTGAAACGATTGTGTATCCGGAATCCGTAACAGGTTGATCTGTAGGTACAGCGCTTACATATGCAACGCTTTATAAAGGCGTGTCCTACATAAGCAATATACCATATCTATACATCTGCATATGTGTACGTCAGATATATATATATATATCTATATATCATCGATTGAAAGAACCTCTCACTCAATGACATGACTGAGAACGAAGGTACTTTCATTAGTGGGGAAAAACGAGTCAGAACATAGAAAACGTGGGGGAGACCGGGGCTAGTCGGGTCAGGGGTAAGTTGATTTAACCTCGTTTAAGATTCAACAATTGCGTGAGCCTTTTCGCACCTTAGAGGTTTCTTATATATTGATACAGCTTACACTAAAGTTTCGATCATGGGCGACAAAACTTCAAAAATTTACACAATATAAAAACTGTTTCTTGACTTTTCAAAGTGTGAATATTAACCGTATGCAGTTAAAATTTTTTCATTTTAAGACTGAGTTATTGGCAGACAATTGAAGACTAGTTTAAACCCATTCGCTCAATTAGGTCAAGAGAAATTCTGTACAGTATCCACCACTGGAGTATGGGGCACGTGGGTTCACTTTAAACGGTACAAGTTGAATATGGAACTTGACAGTAAAAAGCGTATTAAAAACTTCACTTCGCATCGCGATAATTAGTCTCCGACGATACTCGTTCTCTATTTGAATATAATAAGCAGCGAATTCATTTTTTACTCGTTTGTAATGCTTCGCTGTTATAATTAATACTCTATAGATTGATCGTTAAGCTCTATAAAAAGGCTTGATGAATCAAATTTTATTCCCAAGCTTCGAATGGTATTTTTTATGACAAATATTCGTATGAACTTATTCATTGGCTCATCTTGTCTCAGAGCTAACCCAATTTGCTCTGGAGCGAGGCAAGTTCAGTCATATAACCACTTCCTATTTGTCTGCTTATCCTGAAACATGTCCACTGAATCAGGTCTGAAAATATTCAGATTATCTAGCTAATGATCCATGCAAGAAAAAATAGATTTACCTTCAAACTGGTCTATGGACCCATTAGAAAAAAAAAATAGCTACAACATGGTGGCCGTTTTTTTGTCGTAAAAAATTCCCTGACTTTTCCCTAACCAATCAAACTTTTTTCCTGACCAAATTTCCGACAATTTTGTTTTTTTTAAATTGATGATGCCAACAAAAATGTATTCAAACCAAGTGCACGTCTTCGATAAATGATTTATTTTGTTCTGTATCTATTTTGTAACCTTAAATTAGGTAAACGATCTTTGGAATCACAAAGCTTCACTTCACATTAAACACTATTACAATAATTCATGTTATATTATACGTATTATGATAATATATAAAAAATTTTGAACTGTTTTCTTAAGTGCTTCGATATTGTCAATCGGGTTCAATCGACAAATTACATCAAAATTGTAATTATAGTACTAAGGTTTATTCCTGTTTTTTTTTTGTTCATCATTTTTGTATATTTTTTTTTTCAAGTTTTTCTTTTATGTTCTTTTTATCTTCTTATGGGAGATTTGGCGCCATTTTACTTTTTCCCTGATCAATTTTGAGATTCCCTGACATTTCCCTGATTCCCTGATCAATTTTCTTTTTCCCTGACTTTTCCCGTTTTTCCCTGACCGCGGCCATCCTGTACAATTGACCCGACTAGCCCCGGTCTTCCCTATTATATATATATTTATAATTTTTTTTTTCAAGACTTTATTTTATGTTCTTATTATCTTCTTATGGGAGATTTGGCGCCAATTTACTTTTTCCCTGATCAATTTTGAGATTTCCTGACATTTCCCTGATTTCCTGACCAATTTTCTTTTTGCCTGGCTTTTCCCGGTTTTCCCTGACCGGGGCCATCCTGTACAATTGACCCGACTAGCCCCGGTCTTCCCTATTATATATATATTTATCATTTTTTTTTTCAAGACTTTATTTTACGTTCTTATTATCTTCTTATGGGAGATTTGGCGCCAATTTACTTTTTCCCTGATAAATTTTGAGATTTCCTGACATTTCCCTGATTCCCTGACCAATTTTCTTTTTCCCTGACTTTTCCCGGTTTTCCCTGACCGCGGCCATCCTGTACAATTGACCCGACTAGCCCCGGTCTTCCCTATTATATATATATTTACCCATATATATATATACACACATCTCTATACATCTCTATGTACGGTCACGAGGCGGATCCATTTCGGTCGAACGATATCAGCTACTGAATCGGAGGTGCGCATTCGGGAGACGAGTAAGGTGGACAAGTGCATTCACCTCCCGGGAGAGCAGCACTTTCGCATTCAACGTCACACCTCCGCACAGCAACGAGACCCCCACAAGCGTTGTGCCTCTGACGCTGTGACTCGTCGCAGCGCCGGGGATCGGGTGAAAAGTGGCAGTAGTATAAAAGCGGACGAGGAAGAGGAGGAGGATGTCGGACGTTATAGCACTCTACTGCCTATGCATATCGTATTGTGGGACGTCTACTCGCCTCTCCAAGTACGTTCTGATTCATCCAGACAATCCGATTTGAGAGTGGCATTGCACTTTCCATATACGTACGTGTAGTACTCATTCGTCGCTTGAACACCTCCGTCGTCATGCGTTGAAAAAAAAGAAACAAAACAAGGTGATTGCTTAAAAAAAAAATTGCGACATGATAGGCAGACACGAGACGGTACAAAAGGAATGCGTTTTATTTGACGGATTCAGACTTGTTATAGTGTCAAATTTATTACCCAATTAATTGTAAAAAATACTCTTTTCCATACTTGTGCACAAAATGACATTTTTTTCTCAAACGTTTAAGATTTTTAACAGAAATAATAAATTATAATTTTTTTAAATTTTTAGAATATTCATTATCCACGTATATATATATATATATTACATTTAAAAAAATTTATTTTACAGGAGTTTTTTTCAACCGCATAATTATGTACGTGGCAGTGCGCCATTCATTCGTGGTTTTGAGAGAATAACGTGGGGTCACTTTCTATACCTCATGCTCGTCCTCTCGAGCGCCGCTCGTTGCAGCCGCACGAATGAATTTATTCTCCAAAGACGCAATGCACGAGCACGAATGCCATACGAGCAGACGGCTAGCGGACTCCCAAGTACTTATACGAAAGCGAGGAAGAGTACCAGGATGGACGGTTGTGCCTTACTGCACCTGAAGAGCAAACGCAGCGAATAGTTTGTGCAGAGACATGAAAGAGACGGCGACAAGAGACTGACAAAAAAAAAGCTCACTGACACTCAGACTGTTGCAGCTGGCGTGTTTTATTATGATGCTCGCGCTTCAATAACGAAAAAATTCAAGTGGAAACAGAGTCTGGGGCTCCGCATTTTCTTTGACTTCCTTTAATTCGTATAACGATCCTCGGAAAGTTGTTTTTTTTTACGACAACCAAACACTGATTCAGACCCAAGTAATTCTATACTTTCTACTATGATATCTACAATTATTACTTGAAAAGTTAACTATTAAACTATAACGCATATAAATCGATTTTTGTATAAATTAAATAAATAAATTTAAAAAAATTATTATTATTACATTTTTATTAATTTTCTTAAATTTCAGCTTGATAGTTTTCTATTTAGTTTAGCTGTAAGTCATTTTTTTTAATTACCGTTTTTTTAATCCCCTATGCACTTTTTTCTCATTTCTTTTCTCTTAGGGATTTTTTAAACCCAGAGCAGAATAAAGTTCACGTATATGAATACGTAAAAAAAAGAACGTTTAAATAAACAGTTCCGGGCATAAAATCAATATACAACGTGCCATGGTATTGCGTTGAAAACTAATACGTCGAAATTGACCGTCCGTTGATTCGGAACTTTCATAAAATGCATTGCAATAAAAATGTTTTATGTAATTTCGGACAAATGTAATTTGGACATTTGTATTTCTATTCTTTTTAAAAATAATTAATTATTCGTTGTTAAACTAACTTACGAAATCTGCTATCCCTTTTAATGATCAAAGATTAAATGTTCAGAATTATATCCAACTGTAATGTTAAGAGATTAACCTACTATTGAATGATAAAACAGATTGATAATATGAATCTCTGTAATTAGTTCAGAGTAAATAATACGCAACGCTAATAATCCGGCAAATAAAACTGGACTATATTGCTAAATTAAATTTAGCGATTGGAAATTCTCGGCAATTTCATAAAAAGGATTAACCAAATTAATATATCACGTATTTTCGATACATGTGTTGTTGATTCGTTTTAAAAAAAGATGCAAAGTAGAACCTTGCACATTGCTTCCTCATTATTTTTCGCTTTTTACAAAGCTCCCTCTGTGAGGAAGCAGTATGTTATTCAATTTTGGCTTCCTCATAGAGGAAGCTTTGTAAAAAGCGAAAAATAATGAGGAAGCAATGTGCAAGGTTCTACTTTGCATCTTTTTTTTTTATACCTTGTGTCTCTTTTGCAGAGGTGTTTTATACAGCTATAAATCACCTCTGCAAACACCGTTACATCTAATTTTGATTAGATACAAATTTTTGTCGTACTTTCTCAACTTTTCCGGAAGTTATAGCGAAAATCTACATTTTTTTTTAAATGAAAAATGGTGTAAAATCCGAACGACTTTACCGATCATCACCAAATTTGGTACATGGCATTTCTGAATGTTATTTTTCGTCTGTACAAAATTTCTGTTCATTTGTTGAAATTCGACGTAATTTAGATCAAAATCTATTTTTTTCGAAAAATTCAAAATTCTATAAAATCCGAACTGCTTTACCGATTTCGTCGAAATTCAATACCATACAACATTGAACGTATCTTCAGTTATGAAGAACTATTTAGCCAAATCGGCGAACTTTTACGAATGTTAGAGCGACCACGCCCTTTTTTCAACAAATTAAAATCAACATAAAATCTTAATGACTTCACATATTTTGGCAAAAATCACAACATTCAAAGAGGGGCAGCTACTCTACTTGCGTGCCAAATTTGAGCCGGATCGCTCGAACGGTTACCGAGTGAGAGGAGATTGAATTTTCGAAGTCCAGCACACACACACACACACACACACACACACATACATACACACGGACATTTTTTCTAAACCACTTTTCTCGACGTTTTAGGTGATTCTAAGCATACTGACATGAAAATCTCGAAAAAAAAAAATTTCATGAAAACAAAGCTTCCTCTATGAGGAAGCAAAAAATGTATAATTATATCCAACAGTGTAATGGTGGATGTACTTTATATAATTAATTAAACTGCTATCGAACGATAAAACCGATTCAATGGTAGAAATCTTTCTACATTATTGTAACAATGCGTGGCGCATGTTTTCAATCTGCATTTAAAACAAAGCCTTATCGTTAAAGTCATTAAAAATCCCGCTCATTTTTTTAATGATCAAAAATCGAACATTTACAATAATATTCAACAGTTTAATGGTGTATATAATTCTGAATATAATTAATTAACCTGCTACGAGCGATAAAACCGGTTCAATAGTAGAAATCTTTGTACTCTGTTCAGAGTAAATAATGCACAGCACTAATAGCCTGGCAAAGAAAAAACTTTACTACACGTCTGATTAATATCTAATGATCGGGAACATTATTTTACAGGTAGAAGGTAAAACTACAACGGGAGTTTTGCGATTCCGGTTGGTGACCGAGATCAATGACGCGGAGATAAGAGGATATATTACGCTCTCGCGATTAGTCATTCCACTGACCGGTGGCCAGTATTGGAAAGCACACAGAGATCACGCTAAGCTTGATCCCCAAGTGATATCCTGTTGCCTTAGTTAGATCTATAGTAGCAAAACAAGAATTTCCTATATCCACTTTCCTATGGGATTAAGGGCCCTTCACCCTTCGACGAATACACCAAATAGATTGAAAGTTCGTAGGTATAAACCTTAGTACTACACCACGAAAGGTGTATATATATATATATATATATATATATATATATATATATATATATATATATATATATATATATATATAGAAAGCGATAATCTCATTGGCGGTTCAAAGCTTTTCCCAGACCCAATAAAGGACCTTTCCGCTTTGCGAGTAAGCCAACACTAGGAGAGATACTAGAAACTAGACATAACGACTAGCAGCGTGAACGTGGATATCACAAGTCCTACAAGCCTCAATATAGAGCGAACAAATTTTATGTTCCAGTAATTCATCCCAAAGCTTTAGACGGTAAAAGCAAAGTTTGTTAGGGCATAGAAATGAGTTTCCACTGGAAGCGATGTTGTGCTTATCTCTGTTCCACTTTGTGAGTGTCACCATTTTTTAATGGTTATCGACAAGGCACGAGAAATCCGTTGTAGTCGAAACAAACGGGGGAGAAGTCCAAACTTGGGGCCCCATGACGGATAAAAATCCGTACTTGGGCCCCATAATGGATTTAGAAAAAATCCGGGTTTGGGCCTCGATAAATAACTTAGAAGAAAAAAACGGGCTTGGGGCCACATGAGGGATCTTCTAAAAAATTCGGATTTGGTGCCTCGTGAGGGACTTTTAAAAAAATCCGGGTTTGGGGCCTCATGAGGGATGTAGAGAAAATCCGGGTTTGGGGCCCCATGAAGGATTTAGGAAAAATCCGGATTTGGGGCCTCAAGAGGAACTTAGAACAAATCGGGATTTAGGGTCCCATGAGGAACTTAGAAAAAATCCGGGCTTAAGGCCCCATGAGGGACTTAAAAAATATCAGGGCTTGGGACCCCATGAGGGGTTTATAAAAAATCCGGGTTTGGGGCCCCATTAGGAACTTAGAAAAAAATCCGGGTTTGGGGCCCCATAAGGGACTCAGGACTAATATCCGGATTTGCGGCACCATGAGGGACTTAGAAAAAATCCGGGTTTAGAGTCCCATGAGAAACTTAGAAAAATCCGGGTTTAAGGCCCCATGAGGGACTTTGAAAATATCAGGGTTTGGGACCCCACGAGGCATTTAGAAAAAATCCGGGTTTGGGGCCCCATGTGGAACTTTAAAAAAATCCGGTTAGGACCCCATGAGGGACTTAGAAAACCCGGGCTTGGGGCCCCATGAGGAACTTAGAAAGAAATCCGGGTTTGGGGCCCCATAAGGGACTCAGGACTAATATCCGGACTTGGGGCACCGTAAGGGACTTAGAAAAAATGCGGATTTGAGGGCCCATGCAGAATACCCTATACAGCGATGGCGGCAACGAGATATTTTTATAATGTAGTGAGATATAGCGAGATATATGGAGCAAAGAAAACGATATAATACTTAGCCTCATTAGCGGTTCAAAGCTTCTCCCAAACCCAATTAAAAGATCATTCTACTCTGCAAGTAAACCAACACTACTAGGGACTGAGCATATACTCCTTATGCTACACCGTCAACATGGATATCACAAGCCCTACAAGCCTCAATATAGAAACCACATATTTTATGTTCCAGTAATTCATCCCGAGGCTTTAGACGGTTAAAGCCAAGTTTGTTAGGACGCAACCCGTATGCGCTTCCCACATAGAAATGAGTTTCTGCTGGAAGCGATGTTTATGCTTACCTCTGGTCCGCTTTGTTAGTGCCAACGCGGGTCAGAGTCAACGTGTTCGACGCTTACGCTCTTCTCGACCACGGATTATCGTAACACCAGTAAAACTAGCCAACAGCAGGTGTACCCGATGCACGTATACCTGTTACACAATATATAGCACCCGGCTACTACTTCTACCGGTATGTTGTTATTATTTTTTTTACCAGTTTGCCTTTCCGGTCACTGTACGAAATATGCAGACGGGCTTTTGTTTTTTTCTCTTCGTTCCTGTCGCTATTCTACAATATACTCGAAAAATAAAACGTGATATCGAGCGTTATTTGCTATCCTTTAAATTGTAGTCACTTTTTACAAACTTAAGAGCTTCGGGCTTTTAACGTATCGACGACCTCAACAAATTTCCGAAAATTTTTATAAGCTACTACAGTCAAAGGAAAAACATTTAGTAGAAGTGAATTTCGTTTAATGTGTCGGTAATAACATTTTGTGGCACAAATTTAGTATACGAAATTTAATATACAAATGTGATGTAAAATTAATGTATGATTTACTAAAGACGATAAACATTATAATATGTTTATACTTTACTTTTGTTTCACTATAAAAGTATATTAATTTTATATCACAGTTGGTTACTAAACTCTCAATTCCAGTTTATGCATTAAAACTTATTCGAAAAATGTACAAAGTTTTGGCAGGTTGCCCAGTAATCCGTTTTCCAGTCAATAATTCCAACGCAGACAAAAGGAATATATTTGACGAAATATCTTAATTAATTTGTAATATTGGATTCATCGTTGCAACTAATTACTACTTTGAAACTCACTCTACTTGTTCATGTATTTCGTAAATGATGTAATATTAATAATTTATTTTCAATATCCTAGCATATTGATAACTTTTTAAACGTATTAAATTTTTTTACATAATTGGAAGTAACAAAGTACGACGAAACTGAAAGTAATGAGAGATTATTGTTCGCACTATCCATTAATTTTGTTTTTGGCATATATTACGCAATCGTGATTTTTTTAGTTTCAATAAAATATCCATACAGTATATTTTTTTTTAAATCGTAAATATCTGTGATTTGCACAGTAGTATATATGTAAGGGAAGGGAAATTAATACACGCAATGAAGTATGCATGGAATTAACAATAATACTACCACTACTGGTGAGTATTTAATTACTTATGAAATAAATAAATAAAGCGGGTTATAAAGTAATGTGTGATTACAATTCGAATTTAATTTGATAACAAATATGTACAAAATACAATTAACCTTTATGGTGTGATTATTATGTGTACATTTAATTAAGAACTTTATAGATATGTAATATTTTTTTAGAGATATTAATTCATCCTCTCAGCTGAGATGTAAAATACAGTTCGCTGAACTTTTTGTCTCCTTTTTATTCCGTTCAAACTGATATTCTATCGACATATCCGTACGCACGCTTTATAAATCGTACATTTATGAACGAGTATACCGCATACGCAAAAAAATCCACCGATCTACATTTCATTATAACTGGCATAAATTTGTAATATAAAAAAGAATGTTTAAAAAAATGTTATAAAAATTCAATTGATCGTTACATTTAATGAAAAATAGAAATTTCTCAAAACCCCTCACAAAAACCATTATTTGTTCAGTTGAACTAAATTCGATTTAATAATATTATTAAATACTATAAAATAAATAATGGAACAAGCAACTTTTGCTTTCTCATAGAGGGAGCTTTGTTTTCATGAAAAAAAAAACAAATTTATGAGATTTTTATGTCAGGAGACTTAGAATTGGACGTTTTGTCCAGAAAAATGATCTAGAAAAGATATCCGTATGTATGTGTGCATGTATGTATGTATACAACTCCGAAAATTCGAATGCCGATAACTCACGAATCGTTTTGTATATCGAGCTCAAATTTGGCACACAAGTTTAGCAGCAGACCCTCTTCAACGGTAGCAATTTTCGACAAAATGTGTGCGAAAATTTTGATTTTATGACGTTTTGAATTTTTTTTAAAAAGACAGTGGGCGCTCTAACTTTCGTAAAATTTAGTCTATTTTTCTAAATAGTTGGTTATAAGAGCAGGTGCCCTCAATGTTGTTTGGTATTGAATTTGGCTCGAATCGGTAAAGTGGTTCAGATTTTATGGAATTTTGAATTTTTCAAAAAATTGACATTATCGATCTATTGTAACTTTTGCAAAACTTGAGATAGCGAGCTCAAATTTTGTATATAAATGAAACAATTTTAAGCCATTATAAGTATAATTTAGTGACGAACGGTATTAAATTTTCAATTTTATGGAATGTTGAATTATTTTTTAAAATATACGTTATCGGAAACGCTCTAATAATAACGAAATAATGGAATAGCTAAATAGAAAAAGCGAATTCACAACGGCAATACCCTGGTTCTACAGAACCCATCTCTACACCGAGAGAAATATATAGTACTCATTTCCAGATTCGTATAGTAATCGGGATCCAAAGTGGAAAAATGGCATCGCCCGCTGTAGTATTTACACTACTGTACAACGCTATACAACGCATCTCATACTTCTCTATATTTTGCACCCACAAATGTTCGGAATAATCTTCATACGCATACAGGTTAAAGCTATTCACATTACGAAAAATAACCCAAAATCTATTGACAGCCTCCAAATTGTCTGTAGTTTAGTACGACATGAGATTTACGAAAGATAGATAGCTCCCGTGTAGCGTCGATCGTTCAACGTGTGCCGTCATAACCTCAAAGTTGCCCAAAAATGCCGCGTGCATCGCGTTTCTATTCACGGCATAAGTAAACATTTCCAAACTTCCAAGATTGATCCCATTTACTATGTTGTCTGAGTTTTTTTACCAAACTATTTTAGATGCCTATTTTAGATTTTAGATAAATCAGAGAAGATGTTTACCGACTGACAATTTTGTGTTGAGACGGCTAAAATAATCGTTTAAAACCCATTTATTTTCATTAGTACGAAAATACTAATTATTATTATTAATTATACGATGTAAACTCATTCGCATATCTATTTTAGCCGACTCAACGCAAAATTGTGAGTCGGTAAACATGTTCTCCAATTTACCATCGAACGAATATCATCCGTGTAGATATGGGGCTATGTCGAACTCGGGTGGTGTAGAACCTTGCCGTGTACAACTTATGTCGTGTCGAACATACGTTGTGTCGAACTTTACAGCATCGTGCAAGCGCTGTGTAAAGATTTGTCGTTTCAAACTGGTGCTACGTCAAGATTTACCGTTTCGATCTAGTGCCGCGAAGAAATTTGTTGTGTCGAACTAATGCCGTGAACAGATTTGTAGTGTCCAATGCTGTGCAAAGTTTCGTCGCAACGATTATTGCCGTGATCAATTTTTCTGTGTTGAATTACGGTTGTTGACCGTGTTTTTCAAAATAATGACAGGTTTCTCAAATTTATACAGTTTGTAGAATGAACGTTTCTGCGTTGCCTTGAAAAAGATTCAACCCGATTATAATCTTCTTTTTCGAGATATTAAATGCATAAGTGAACACCAATCGTGAGGGAAATCCATCGGTTATATGGCACGAGGAATCGTCGCTCACGTTTACTCACTTATATCTTCCGTGCGATTAATGACAGCATTATGAAAAATACATATTGTATACAGTAGAGTATGGGGATCCTTATTATGCAAAAATGTTGACGGTTATAACGAAAATGGCAGAGAAATCGCGATAAATATTAGACAAATCGTCGAAAAAATGAGACGAGGCGAGATGGCTCCTTCGAAATCTGGCAACCTAGAGTAGCACAAACGGCGGACGGAAAGCGCGCGTAATTCAAATCAAACACAGACACAATATTCATACTTTTTGAATCTCTCAAAATATAAAATTTATCAAACGATAACATTTGTAATTAAGTATGTTTTATAAACAACTTCCCTTCCAATGAAATTTCTTTAACTTATTACCCGAAATGCTTGGAATATTCTCGGAATCCACCATCCTAACCTCTCCCGGCCACTCGAACTGCCGCGCGCCTTCACAACGAGGTACGGGCGCACACGGCTTCCAACCTCGAAACACGAATTTTGGAAATGTTGACGCGGCGCTGCCAGATTTCTTGCGCTCATATTATATCTTCAAATAAGGATGATATTTTACAGTAGTAGTAGTAGTAGTAGTAAGTGAACATTTATTGACAATACATGACAAAATTTGAGTGTGTACATCGGTTAGGATTAAACTTATTTACTAACAATATTGTCAATGGGCCATCGACCGCAGTCCTTCAGCCCATGCTTCTAGTTTTGGTATCGGATTTTTTCTTTATCATAAATTTTCAACGTTGTTTTAAAGGTATTCTTGTTTGTTACAGTTACATTTAATACTTAAATATGATCTGCGATTTCTTCATTACACATTGTTTCTAGGAGTTGATACGTAGTGTGTGTGGGAAATTTAGTCTTTCTAACTACATTTCGTTGCGGTAGGCTGCAGAGTGGTTGGATGTTTTCTAATTGTTTGAGGGCAAAATGTCTGGAAAGTTATTTAGATCGGGTTATTATCGGAGTAATGCCTGTAGTCTCATAGAAAAGGGTCTTTCGTAGGTTATATGAAGGATTATTCGGGTTTCGGATGCGGGTTGGTCGCCGAATTGCGCTAGTTTCTGCGGTTTTTATTTTTTTCAGGGCGTTTTCTTGATATTTTACATTTATCGATTGCAATTGGATTCTAGATCATTATTTTTTTTAATCAAATATACGAAACCTCATAATCATTGCATAGTACCCAATTCAAAGTCACAAACATTTGGTATACTGAAAGAAAAAAGTAGTTGGGTGAACCATCTCCAGCATATGCTGTACCGCTGAATAGTTGCAGCAACTAACTCGCTCCTGTAACTAATCGCAGTGCTGTTTTCACCAATACAATAGGTGGCGCAACCAACAGCGAGTTCCTATAACCAACCACAGCGGTTCGTATAACCAACGAGTAGCTGTCATAACCCACTGAGTAGTTGTCATAACCCACTGAGTAGTGACGCTATTTCAACTCTTTCGAGTGGTTGTCGGAACCCATTTATTGGTTGGTTCAACTACTTTTTTTTCTCCGTGTATAAGTAAGTTGGTATTGATGACGTCGTGCAATGCAAAAGCATAGGGACCTCGTCTCTCCCCGCAGTTCCCCGCAGGAAGCTTGGTCACCAACCTTAAATTCGCGCAAGTGGTCGGCATGCAGAAGGTAATCTGTTTTCAATTTCGCTCTGTCAAGTTCATGCTGTGTACAACTTCGTCGTCCTCAATTAAACGCATATTTAAAAAAAACGGTGTACAGATGGGTCTGTGTAGAGATGGCTTCTGTAGAACCAGGATATTGCCATTCACAATATGCTTATTTATCTAATTAAAACAAGGATGCAAAGTAGAACCTTGCAGATTGCTTTCTCATTATTTTTCGCTTTTTATAAAGCTCTATGAGGAAGCCAAAATTGAATAACTTACTTCCTCATAGAGGTAGCTTTATAAAAAGCGAAAAATATTGAGGAAGCAATGTGCAAGCATCTACTTTTTTTTAGAAAGATTTAATGGAAAAATATACCTGTACGGTTTCTGCAACCAATTACAGCGATGTTTTCATGGTTTAACGATAATTCTCTTCGTATTCATGACCAGGAACTACTCTTCGTCTTTCTCTGTCTGTCGCGCTTAGTTGAACGCACGCGCCACTTGTCTGAGAGTCCCATATGCTCGAACTGAGCCAGCTAGAAGCAATGCATTGCCACGCCGTGTGTGCATGCCGGTGCAGTCTGGCCGCCTGCACCAGGTTGCACAGGTGCGACGCCTGATTACCTCCAATCCGCGGAACCTCGGATGATGGCACCGACCGCCTAGCACGAAATTCGAAAGCCTCTCGAAACACAACCAGCAAACCCCCATATCCCTATATCGCTCTATATTTACGCAAAGATTTTACCAGCCATTAAATCCACCGGAATTACGTCCTATTACGACGACAACGTTCTATTCAAGCAAATATATTGGATTTACGCTGCAAGAAATATATATATATAGAACCATCTACCATTCACGTTACCCACTAAATTCATTAAGCAACGTGAACACTCATTTTCCTCAATCGCAATTTCCCTCACACTTTGTTAAAACGATTTTTATTGATGCCACATCATCATAACGTACGGAATATAACACTGTTAGAAATTTTTGTATGAAAATTAATATAAAGTATTGGAAGTTTTTTGCGGATACGCGCATATTAAATTTAATACACAAATGTTAATTAATATACAAAAAAATGTTGTAAAATTAATATACAGTATACTAAATACTTCATAAAACTTGTGTTTATAATATAATTATTGGAATTTTACGACATATCTGTACATTAAATGAAATTTAATATACAGTATCAGAAAAATAACTTCCCATACATATATTAATTTTCAAAATATTTTTAACAGTGAAGGACTATACATATCGAAATAATGTGTGTAAAAGGGGAGGGGTTTTAATTACTTCAGAATAAAATTTACGTTTAGTGATGACAGTGCATAACGCAACACGATAGTGCATGAAGAAAATTATATGTAATTTTGTTAATGAATTTTGTTGAATATATGTAAATTCTTAAAAATATTTAGTGTCAATTTCCATTACGGGCGATTTTATATCGAAATTGGTATATTAATGGTATATGATAATTTAATAAATGTGATGTATTAAATTTAATATATGAACCGGTGAATAAAAATTTCCGGTAAATTCACAAACATTTTTAATAGTGAAAGTTTACAATGTAATTAAGACCATTATGCGTTTATTTAAACGAGGAACCCCTTAAAGTTGATCGCCATGAACTGTTTTTTTTTTTTTTTTTTCAAAACCAGCATTTGTAATAATATTTTAAGACAAGAGACGAAATAATATTTTTTTATTTTTTTACCATATTTTTATAAATTGGTTAAAAACTTTAATATACATAATATACACTGTGAAAACTAAATTTGGTTTTCTGTACTATTATCCGAAATTTTTTGTCTACATATATCCATAGAAAAATATTGTCGGTTTTGCACAAAAAGTATTAAAATAATCCGTTGAAAGTTTTGATTTTATTTCACAAAATATTTTCGGTACTATATGTTCTATCACCTGAATACATAAATATGTGTACAATCTACAAACTTTTTCTGCCACTTTTAATTTAACATAAAAACATATGTAAATTCAACAAACTTTTTATTTCACTTCCAATTGAACTCGTAAAATGTGTAAATTCTACAAATTTCATGTGTCACTTCTGATCTTGCATAAAAAATATTTGTAAATTCTTTAAATTGACACGTCAAAACGCCAATTATGATTCTGTTGAAACTAATGCGTATGTGTTTTATTTTTCAGAAAACGGTCGCATCGATCGTTTTTCCAGTTTTCTAACATGTATATCTACTCCAGCATCTACTGTGACGTGTTATTATAGCAAGAACATATTTCTCGAAAGATACAGTTGAACTGACGTATTAATAAAAGACCAACCAGCGTCGCGGATAACTGGAAATTATCCTGAAACAAAACGCTTTGATATAACGCTCTCCGCTATAAATGAGTGAAGTAATTGCTTCCGCGTATTTTTCTTCGTTCAACTACTAATTACGTTGAAACGTAATGATCGCAACATCTTCATCACGCAGCTACATGTATTTTGCTATCAGTTTATCGTACGAGGGCGTAAAAGTGAACGTAAAGCCCTAATTCGTTTAGAAAATAAATTGATGGTGCAATTGATTTGTGATCATGTTTTAATAATAATAATTTGTAAAGATTATAATATGATGTGTAAACTTTTGACGAGAGAAAAAAAATATTAATTCTCCATCAAATTTCATGGTAATCTTATTTTAAAAAGTGGAGAAATACAATTAATGCATTGCGAAAGTAATGAAGGACTCTCCTTGCTTATTTTTATCACATTTTCTTCCAGCATTAAAAAAAATCAACGGGGATTTTGATGTACAATTGTAGAGTAATATTGCAGTACTTTTATATTGATCATAACTTTTTGATAACGTGTTTTATATACCGCCTATTTATTTCACATGATACTTGTATATTAATTTAATATACCGGTTTTATGCATAAAAACTTCCAACAAAAGCATATTAATTTTCATTATGACAATTTTTACAGTGTAGATTTTACTATATGAAAATTGTTTGCAAATTCACATTAACGGAAATTTAATCCATTAGTTCAAATTTAATATACCTGTTTATGTCAAAGATCTTCCTTTACTCGTAATGGAAATGTACGGTAAATATTTAATAATAATATTAATATTAAATTAATAATAATATTAATAATACATCACATTTCATACTGAAAATGATGTTTTCAGAATATAAATATTTTGATAGTGTTATCGTTTAAATTCTATATTCTTTTAGATTATCAAGCAAACTTTATAGTATTCACCATCAAATAGATGCATATATCTTTAGAATAAGTAGAAATAATAATAATGAAAAAACGTGCATCATGGATCTTCGCTACATGTTGCATTTCATGTGGCATAAATGAAAATTCGATCAGATACGCGTTACTATAAAAAAAAAAACTATAAGAAAGGCGTGTGACACCAAGCTCAGATAATGTGATGCTTCCGTAAAACTCATGTGGGCTTCTTCGATATCCTGCTGACTCTCCCCTCAAAGTGTCGCATCACTCCTCTATGCAACGCCTTCACTACGTATTTTATTGTCATACTCTCGTAACTTTTTTTACAACCGATACTATCGCGCCATAAAATTCCTCCTTTCGATATGTACATAATTTTTGTTTTTCCTCTACATTATTTTTTGTTTTATTCATTTTCATTCGAGACTTTTTAATACCGTGATAACATGGCGCTTATGGAGGTTAGAAAAGGGTGTTTTACTGCAATGAGCTTTTTTCATTTTTTTAGCACCCGAACTTTTTGTGGAATTGATATGAAGTTTTTTTAATCACTTACGTTATTGATATCTGCCACATGTAGGCAATTGAAATGATAATAACACTGTAAAAAAATCTACTTGAAATTCAGTGTACTACAATTTTACTGAAAGTTTTTATTCATAAACTAGTAAATTAAATTTAGTATACAAGTGTAATATAAAATTAATGTATGGTACAGCACATTCAATAATTAACTTTAATTTTACAGTAAAAGTACTTGAATTTTAATAATTTGCTTTAATTTTACTGGAAAAGTTTATGAATTTTATAACAGAATTGTATATTAAATTTCGATAACGAGTTTATGACTAAAAACTTCCAATTTTTCTAACAGTGAAGATTGTGCTGAAAAATACTAGAGGGCTTGAATGTTTCGAATTGTGTTACTCAAACTGAGTTTACGAGGAAAGCGAGTATTGGAAAGTGAACTTTATGAAAAAAAACACTGGTGTCGATTTACATATTCTATGGAAAATTTTACTTCAATTCTAATGCACAACAACTTCAAAAATAAATCATACGGAGGGTCGACCGTTTTACACAATTCAAATTAGTACAAAATTCTTGTAATCATTTCTCTGAAGTTTTAATTATCAAACAACCTTAATGGATAACGAAATGTACGACAACATGTATTTTCAACCAAGAAAAAATTAAACAAATGTGTAAAAATTAATTTGACAACTACATGTCAATAATGTTACATTATTTTGAACGAACAATCCGTATTATTCCATTGTTTTAGTGCGAAATGTCGTGTTTTGTTCCTTAAAACATGCTGTATAAAATAATCATCGAGATATTTGATACTGCAAATCGTTTAAAAATGATAGTTTCTTTGTTAATGGTCACAATGTTCACAATGAAATATCGAGATAGTCAATGCATGGAGCAAATTTAGAAAAACGAAATGACCTATGCTGGATTAGAACAAGTAGAAAATTAAGAGCTAATCTGAAAAAAAAACTATTTCAAAATCTGATTCGAAAATTGTCACTGAAATGATTACTTCAAATTTATATTGTTATAAATAGTACAAATTACTATTTATTGATATGAATAGTCTAAACGAATTCAAAATAAACCGATTTGTGGTCGAGTTATGAATTTTCGAAATACCAATATGCAGTTTTTAAAATATTCACATTTATGTACAATTTTGATGGTTCGCTTATCTGTACTTTATTCTTAGTAGTAGTAATCGTATGTATTGACAATATATACATAACAGGTAGTTTTTTTTTTTTACATTTAAAATAATATTTACATCTATCAACTATTGCCAACGGGCCATCGACTGTAGTCCTTCAGCCTCTGAGTCGCTTAGTTTTAGTGGTTTTAGATTTTGTAGGTATAGGGAAAATTGTTTTTAATTGAGTATTTGATTTTGCGTTTATAATTCAATTTCTTCTGCGTTTGCCATTTGTTCGAGCGGTTCATATGTAGTGAGTGCTTGGTATTTACGTCGGCGAGGTTCGTTTTCTTCAAGTTTTATGCAGAGTGATTGGATATTTTGGAATTGTTGGGAGGCGAATCTTTTAGTGAGATTTTGTGTTCTTATCATTATGGGGGTGATTTTAGTTAATTCGTATAGTAGTATATTAGGTGGATTGTGTAGCGGATTGTCAGGGTGTCTTATTCGTGTTAAACGGCGGACAGCGCAGGTCTCTGCAGTTTTTATTTTATTTATTGCTGTTTTTTTTGCAGTTTAGTAGTATCGGGTGGCCGTATTCGATTATTGGTCTACATATGCTTTGGTACATTTTGGCTTGATGTTTTATGTGGATTTTTTAATCGCTGAATGTTAACTTTCTGAAATGGGCTGCTCTTGTTGACATTTTCTGTTTACATTGTTCTAGATGGTAATTGAAGTTAAGTTTATTGTCTATATTAATGCCTAGATATTTGGCGTGTTGTTTAGCTGAGATTTCCACATTAAACTGCCGGCTTTATTCTTATTTATTTAAACTTAATAGACCTCTCTAATAATCATAATTTCGTTGTTCGTAATACATTGTCCTTTGCTCTATAACAAATATTCGCTAATCCAATACACTTTTCTTTGTCGTCTTTTAATATTGTTTTGTTGATTTTTACGTGAGAATTATAAATGCCTGTATTTTTAACGTCTTTATGGTAAAAAGACAAATATTGTTCTGGTCTGAGTTTGATATTGTAAGCAGAATTTCGATGTCAAAGATTTTTTGTGCTTAATTCTTCATATACATTAACAGGTCCATTTTTAATATTTTTTTCTGATAATTGTATTGAGATAACAAGGTCGAAATTTCGCCCCGAATTAATGCACAGGCTTGCCAAGTTTGAATTTAAAAAATTGTAAGATATCGAAAAACAGTCAAGTATTTATTAATTAGACTCTTGATCGTTAATTAAACAAAATTAAATCCATTAATATATTCGTCCGACTCACTTCAAATTCGAATAGATCATAGTTTATAACATTTTCTATGGGGTCGGAGACAACATTAATGATTTGTTATCAACAAACGAATAAACATAAAAAATCATTCGGTCATACGATATAAAATGTTATAAACCATCCTCAGTCCGATTTTAAAGTGAATCGGTCGAATAGATTATTCGGTGGCACTTTGTTTGTAAATAATACTAACTTTATTGTGTACCAATATTTTTCAATAAAGAAAAACTAAAATTTGTCAAGACTGTGTATTAATTATTCACAATACCCTGACCTTGTGATGCCAATACTCTGATTTAAAAAAATGCTGGAAAACGGCCTATTTTTTTAACCCCAAACTTATGCAAATCTCTTAAGTTGTTCTTCACTTCTATTGCCTTCTTTTTCCAAACCTACACAAAACTTCGATTTTGTCGGAGCGCCAATACTGTAGAAGATAAAAATGCGTCAACTTACCTTTAGTTATGTAGAAAGCGATGAATACCGCGATCGACAGTAGCTTTCCCATGTTGCAAATCATTTTTCCTTCTGTGTTTGAGTGCAGCATCCTTGTTATCGACATAACGTCAGAAAAATCCACACTTGGCACAAAGTTTACCAAACTACAATATTAAAGTTCGTTGTACTAAAGTTAAACACTCGTTTGTAATCGTGCACCACTTAAAACACGTACACTTGCGTACTCATGAATACGTAGCGTTTGTTTTTTTAATTTTTTTTTATCACGAGTAATCCATAAATTTGTTTTTTCGCCTTGTTGTTTTCTTTGGTTTTATCCCAACCGTATAATGCGAGAGCAGCGGTAAACAGCGGGTTTGCCTGAATGCTCCGCTCGCAGCGCAGGAAATCATATAATTCGCTTCACGTTCCCGTAGTGGGCGTATTTACACAATCTCGTTATGTCGTGGGGGCCACGGTATTGCCGGTGGATCACACAGACGTGTCATTAGCGCTTGAACTATCGAAGTTCACCACACTCACCACTGTTTTAACACTCCCTAGTGACTAAAGACACGCTGTGTACGAGATAACCGCAGGACGATAGATGCCACAGCGACGAAAACAAAAAATATCTCACTAAGAACATCGAAGCGCTCTGTGTCCACGAATATCCAAAGTTATGCCCCTTTTGACATCCAATACGCTTACCTCATTCACATTAAACACTGATAAACATATACACAATATCTTAAAAACACGAATATAGATCGAACGATATATTCAACCTGCGATTTAACTCTCGCATTAATTTGATTATTATAACTTTGGTGGATAACGACGAGACCAAATTCGTAAGCACATATGTAAGCACAGAGGACGAAGGTCACGTGTATCCGTGTTGAAAAGGTATTGTTGGAAATTTTTCGTTGCAATTTCGTGGTAAATCGCGTCTGGAAAATTGGCGAAAATGAGAAAAATAATATATCGCTGTACGATTTGTGTGGTGCGCGTGTATCTATATATATTTGTTGTACGTGCCTCGGTCTGCTACGAGGGAGAAACGCGCGCGGTTCACTCGAAAATTTTCACAGAGATACGTTGGGAGGTTTGGATGGGTGGGCGACGGTTGAGGTCGCGACGATGCTCCGAGAGAAGGAGGGGTGCGGCGGCGTCACGTCGTCGGCCGATCGATCGGCGAAGCTTCACGTGTTAGTAGTGCTCGTCGAAGGCGCGTGCTGTCAGGAGCCGCAGCATCAGTTCCACGCCGTTCCGATAAGAGTCCGGACGCACTGTTGTGAGCACATGGCGAGAAATCCATTCGTTTGATTATTATTAACTTATCGGCTTGTTGCGATTACAACAAACTAAAAACTAACAATAATCGTCGTGATGCAAAACGAAACAACAAAACCCGACACTTTTAATTACATTGACCTATCAATGACCCGACAAAGTGCACCAAACGAACTGGACTGCATGATGAACGATTTTCCGTATATATATATATATATATATATATATATAATATAGTATAGCTTTGTTTACTCTCTCACTGTTCACAATTGTCAGGTCGATCCACAGTTCATGACTGAACTTGTATTGAATTATTCACAACACTGAAATTCCCTTGGATGCTGCGGAAATGTGCGATGTTATTGTTTTCACTTTTCGATTCAACACACAATTACTTGTTTCATTCACTTTTTTAAAAATTAATTATCCTTTTGTCTATGTCACGAGACAATTGTTAATATTATCAGATCATGATCTTAAAGAAAATCGCGGAGGAATTTAAGACCAGATCGGTTGTCACCTTACGTTGGTGATATTGAAACTGCGCGCGATGTGTATCCGCCACTCAAGTCACTACTGCACCTCGTTCGGCGAAGGAGCAAACGCGTGTGTGCCGCTAGTGCTGCGCTAACGAACGTAGCAGGGAGAACTGCGCGCGCGAGGGGCAGCGGGATCCTCGACGTAATGGTAGTAGTAGTAGTAGTGGTGGTGGTGGTGGTGGTCGTGGTGGCGCGCGCCTTTCGGGAGAACCGACGGTGAGAACAAGTGCCTTGCCGCTGTAGCCGGAGCCGCCGGAGCCGCCGCGAGATGGAATTGGGTGGGGAGCTTGCTCGACAGTCTGCTGCCCCCGCAGAGATCGACGGAGATGCACGAGGCCGAACGAGCAACGCCGAGTACGCGCGCCAGCAGCCCAGCATCCAGAAGAGTTCCTGCTGGGTCCATCGACGAGCGTACCACCCCTATACAGCCGAGCCTCACGCGGTTGACGTCGACGTTGATGCCGACGTCGAGGGGTCCCGGTCCTCCGGAAACTAGGCTGATGTACCTACGTATATATATATAACGTCTTGTAACGATGGTCTTATATATTGTTACGACCGAGCGAATGAATAAACCGTATATTTGGTTTTGGAGCAAGTATTATTGATTATAATTCTGGACAATGTTTATGATCGTGAAATCTCACACGTAGACGGAGAGAAGAGTCTGGTAATCATTACCCGATTTAGTATAGTAAACTCGGTTTATTCAGGGCTTCTGGCGTCTATTTCTATATTTTCCTATAGAGTACTGTATCGTGTCTTACTGTGTGCTGCACGCCGTACAAGAATCGTTACTATGTTTCGGTTTTCAAACCGTACTGTAAATAATCCAATGTTTGTAAGGATGTATACGCAAAAGTGTCTCGAAGACATCTTAAAGCTTGACAATGGTCGTGACTTCCAACAGACAGTGATTACGATTCGCAATATATGAAGAAATTTATCTCTTAATTTATTAATAGAATCTATAGTTAAGGGATCAGTCCTGAAAGAAATACGAACATTTGACGTATACAAAATAGCAAATTCTGATATCCTCGACGTTGCAACTATTACGACCGTGCGTCTGGGATTCATTCCCCAACGACAGGCTGTAGTTCTAAACAGCCTACTATACGCCTACTAAACAGCCTACTATACATGAAAGATGTGCCGTGACCGCTATACGTTTGGCGGCGGCTGAGTGTGTTTACACCGTCAGCGGCGTTAGGCGCCCATTGTTCTCGGTAGTGTAGTGCAATTAACAAGGAATTGTGAAAACGAAAAAGCAAGTGCACGTCTTTTTTAAAGACATATTATCTATGTATTCTTCGTGTATGCTATAAGAAAATCGTCACATGTCGTCGTCGTTGTAAATCAGTGCGTAACCTGCACTATTTGCAACGTGACATAACCTCCTCTTTAATGATGTCCGAAATCAGGACGAAAAGTGGTGATGGCATTTTTATTTAAAAAATATAATTTCATTTCAAGTAAAATAAAGAAATGTTTATTAATTGAACAAAACAACGTGTATTTTTTTATGCTACATTTTTGTAACCTATCCCTATCCTACCTTTACATACCTTTACTTTCTATCAATTTAAGTATCATTTTAATTGCACGAATTTCCGAGATTCACTGGTATACGATACAGCAGTAAGTACGTAACAGGCCTAGCAATCTTCAGTACGCTGCGTTTAACCAGCAATATATCGTTGGTAAGTGACACGTGAACACAACTGGCATCGTTTGCTATACTGTATATTAGACACGAAAAATTCGCGTTTGATGTACTGCATGGCAATCATCGCCAAACTGGTCGAATAAACCGAATTTACTTTGCTGCATGGGAACCATCGCCATATTTTTTTAATAGTGGTTGAAAATTCTCTTCGTGTATGTTCGCTTGTAAAGTCACGTAAAGACTGACTTCGTAGTCTAACCTGTCGTTTGTTTGTCTGCACGGAGAAAAAGAATTTTGTTGTTGTAGCTAGTCTTAGTTTGCTAGGTCTATTTTGCTGCAATAACCTTTCATTTAGCTCAGGCAGCAGCTAATTTGGTCTCTCAGCAAATAAACGTCAGTTGCGGAAACGAAAAATGCATCTCCCAGATTATTTGCCAACCCAACTAATGACTTGTTGGTGGAACTTATACATTTTGTTGGAAAAACAAATACGTAAAAAGGTCTTCGCACCGTTAGCAACTGAATATTTGGTGTAGCGACGGCGTTTCATTTATCGAAATATTAGTGCATAAAAACAAACATTTGCTACTACCACAAAAAGTGTTTGGCACTCGAGCGAATTCCGCCAACTAAGTTCCGCCAACAAATGAGCTGCTGCAAAAAAGGCGGGTTGCGCATCCTAACACGTTATACGCAGCGCCATCATTATTCTGTCGCGATCTATTTTCAATACTGCTTTGTTAGTGCGAAGTTCGTTCATGTCCAGTTCGCATCGTCAACATATTCTGTCTTGACGATGGATTTACCAAAAGCGCCGGGATTCTTGCGATCTTTCTTCAAAACGTGGGGCATTAGTGAAGAAGTTATACAAAGAAGTTATAAGTGTAATCTATTTAAAAAGTTCGAAGCTCAAAATGACAGCTGCAGAAACGACGTGTTTCGTGAAACTATTTAGAGTGATCATAGGGGATATAGTTTCGGAAAGTAATCCTTATTGGAAACTTTACGTGTCATTGCGTGAAATACTCGACCTCACCTATGCTAAACGATTGCCGAAAAATGTTAGTCCTTTGTTGCGAGTACTAATACAAGAGCATCTTGAACTGTACGTCAAATTAGGTGGTCAACCCTGAAGCCCAAACATCACTAGCAAACTACTTTTGCTGCAACAGCAAACTGTTTGCGCTGCCAGCTAACTACTTTTGCTGCAACAGCAAACTGTTTGCGCTGCCAACAAACTACTTTTGCTGCAACAGCAAATTGTTTGCGCTGCCAACAAACTACTTTTGCTGCAACAGCAAACTGTTTGCGCTGCCAACAAACTACAGTGGCTGCAACAGGAAACTGCTATTACTGCAAAAGAAAATGGCTATTGCTACTGTAGCAAATCAGATACAATAAATAAATATTGCTGTAAGAGCAAGTACTTTTGCTGTCACTATATTTGCTAATAATTTTTGCTGCGGTAGCTAATCTCATGCTGCTGTAACCAAATATTTTTCTCCGTGTATCCAATGTCATACCGAGTGCGTATCTGTAATTCCTAATCTTCATACTGGTATTTGAAAATTACCGTACGTGAGTATTGTAATCTTCATTTTAATATAAAAATATTGTATTTGTCAATGATGAATGAATCTGAAAATTAATGTACGGTATATGCATCCGAGCTTTATATATGGTATATTAAGTTTAAAAAAAATTTACACTGTAGAGTAGCAGTAGCGCCCAGTCAAGATCAGACCGAATCGTCGTGTGAAAGCAACATTAGTTTTCTTTTTTAACTTGGCGTCGAGTGTCTACCGCGACGTTTGATATTTAAAACTGTTCTGCAAGTATTCACGTTATCGAGAAAAATGGAAAGGGTTTCCATACAGAGAAGAAGGTTGAAATGCTTACCGATGTAGAAACTGCGTACATATAGGGCTACTATTAAAAAGACGCATTAGTAATATTGCTCACATTTGTCATGTCGCAGAATGTCAGATCGGCGACAAGAAAATACTGTTAAACGCGTTGAATCGGACACATTTCATTGCTGGTTTGAACCTCGTTTTTTTCAGGTGGAATAAAAGCCGGGAAAGTATAGTTAACGTTTCATGATAACCATTTCAAACATATCACAAAAGTACACGTCAGCTGACGGATGATTTTTGTTTTTTTTTTTATTCATTTGCTTGTTCGTCACGAATTGGTGGAACGAGTAGTATGAGTTTTCTGGTTACATTTTATCGCATTACTCCGGTGGAGGAATTATAATGTGACCCTGGTAGATTTACCGATCGTGCATCCGGGGGGTTGCTATCGGTGACAAAATCACCATTTCGTCGCCCGTCAACTTGTTCTATACCCTCTTCCAATTGCACGAACAATTTGTCGACATCGTGTCGCATAGCGCGCCAACTTGTAACGATGCACGATAATTCTCTCCAAAGATATTGCGGGAAGAGTATCCTTTTGATCGAATGAAATATGTAATTGATCGAAGCAACAGCTGGTAGATTCCAAGAATGATTCGATTACCATTGTCAAATATTTTATTCAATCGACAAAATATCCTTCTCGCCGCCCGCAAGCGCACGTTTTGTTGGTTCCAATGATTTTTTTTATCAGTGCGGAGTTTCGGTTAGCAAAAGGCACCCAGTAATTTTACAATAATTCGATTCACGACCATGAAGGGCCAAGAAAAATGAGGTAACTAATATTTATTCTCATTTCGATCCGTCCAGGAAAATTAGTCTTGCTCGAGGTCCACCCGCGTCTTGATTGCTGGACAACTGGAGATATCGGGCGACGCTTAAGGGGGGGGGGGATTACAACAAGCAGCAGTGATATAATATGCACAGTTACAATATATACAACCAAGCATGTTTTCTCAAACTTGTTTGTTTCTTTCGCACTTACTTCAATGAACTATCTACGGGAGCGAATCGCTGGCACGCCAAGTTTTTTTTGTAGCGAGTTTTACTTGGCTAATAAATTGGATTTTGCTTAATATTTTTAAGAGGGTTTTGTTCGTGCGCAATTTTTTGTATGCCTTTTTTTACGTGGCATACCATTTATGTTTTGAAAAAACATTTTTGGTTCTACAAAAAACTTACGCCGTGAATACGATGAAAAATCATTTAAAAATTAAAAAATTCAAAACCTCACTTATCCATTTTTGTTTAAGTTCGCACAATTGTAATTTAAAAAAAGTGATAACGTATATTTAACAAAATAATTCAACATTCCATAAAATCAAAAATTTCATACCATTCGTCACTAAATTATACATATATAATGGCTGAATATTGTTTCATTTATATAAAAAATTTGAGCTTGCTATCCCAAGCTTAGCAAAAGTTACAATAGAGCGATCTCAATTTTTTTAAATTCAAAATTCCATTAAATCTGAACCACTTTACCGATTCGAGCCAAATTCAATACCGAACAAGCAAAATAGAGTAAATTTTACGAAAGTTAGAGCGCGCCACTCCTTTTTTCAATAAATTCAAAAGGGCATAAAATCGAAATTTTCGCACAAATTTTGTCGAAAATTGCTACAGTTGCAGAGGGTCTGTTGCTACACATGTGTGCCAAAGTTGAGCTCGATATACAAAACGGTTCTTGAGTTGTCGGTGTTCGAATTTTCGGAGTTACACAGACACACGCGCACGCACACGCGCACGCACACGCACACGCACACGCACACGCACACGCACACGCACACGCACACGCACACGCACACGCACACGCACACGCACACGCACACGCACACGCACACGCACACGCACACGCACACGCACACGCACACGCACACGCACACGCACGCACGCACGCACACGCACACGCACACGCACGCACGCACGCACGCACGCACACGCACGCACGCGTACGCACACACACAGATAGTAGTTTTTCTAGATCACTTTTCCGGTCGTTTTGGACAATTCTAAATATCATCACATAAAAATCTCAAATTTTTTTTTCCATGAACACAAAGCTTCCTCTATGAGGAAGCAAAAAGTATATTTATTTCACTCAGTGTGTAAAACGTGGTTTTACGCACGCTTCGCGTACGTCAAACCTCATTTACACACCTTGTGAAATAAAATTTTGTAGGATATTCATGCGAAAAACGTTTTCTCGTCTCGTGTGATTGCAACACTCGCCTTCGGCTCATGCTGCAAACTCACACTCGTCAGAAAACGTTTTTTCGTACTCGTAACGTAATGTACTATTAAATGTGTGTGAGTAAGAAAGCCTGATCTCAGGTGAAAATAAAAATATGGGCTACCTTAGTAATTGTAGTGCTTAGATAAAATAAAAATAAAAAAGCAATGTGAATATTATTATATTTTTCAGTATAAATAAATGTTCTGGCCATATCGACACCGGACGTGACAGTAACAACACTGATTCAAGTTTGGTGAAAAATTCTCGATGGGGATAGAAAGTTCAAAAGTCACTGCGCTCTCCCCTTAAGAAAAATTGCTAAAAATCACGGCACTTGACCCTATTAGCCCCTATCTCGCCTGCATGCTCGCGCTCTTCTAACCGTACCATATATTTAACGCGGCAATGCACGCGCGTGATTCTCGGTACTGAAGCTGATACGTGTACCCAATTTTTACTGATATACTTTATACTGTTACCATACCGTAACCCGCGTGTGATAGTGCAACGTTGCACCAATGCGATTCAACGGTTACTATTGAATTCGGGTCACGTTAGCAAAACCACCCTCTCTCTCTCTCTCTCTTTCCCTCTAGGCTTTATCGATAACCCCAACGCCTCCCTCTGATCTCTCTTCTAGCTCAACCACTCGCGTAGAGAATGAGTAATTTATCGGCGATTTCAATAATACCACCGAGCGGCGGGGTATATCCACACCAAGCGGTAATTCGATAACGGCCACGTTCCACCTGAATTTCATACTGTTTTTTTTTTTAAACGCTATACATATATCGATATATCTTTGGAATATCGCTATCAGGCGAACTGTTATTCGAACCGTAAACCTCGATTCGCCAATGTATTATCTGAACTTTGTACCAAACTGCCTATATGTATTGGACATTTTTCTTCTCTTCATTCTACGAATTTGGTATGTGTAAATAATGTCTCTGCATCTGTTCAATCGAATAATAAGGTTTGATTTATTTTCTTACTCAAGAAATTGATTGTTTCTCTACTGATGATTATTTAGTAGAATTATTAGTGGAAATTAAATTCTAGTATTATTCTGATCGAACTACTTTTTTTTAAAGGAACAAAACAGTTTCAAATTTAAGTTTTTTACGAAAAAGTCTATCGGTTCAATGTTTGGCTAAAAAACTGTTTATGTAAGCATTACTACATTCTTGTAATGTTGTAATGGTACATTCCAATAATATTACTTACCTCTCACCAAAGTTATAATTTTAATTGTTATGAGCATGTTGCATTACGGTTATATAATTTTTTTATGTAACTGTAACGAATATATGTGACGTAACAGTTACATTACAGGCATATAACAAATGAAAAATTGCATGTTACTCTTATGTTATGTATCTTCAACATTTCACTGTAACATTACATTTAACTTTCCGGTTACAGTCCATTCTATCACTGGTTTACCGGGTTTTCATTTATATATTAATTTGATTCCTTATTAGCTGTTGATGAAGCTACACATATTTCCTGAACACTTTAAGATGTATGATTTCTGAAACTAGTTACTTTCACTTCAATCGATTGTCCGTCGAAAATATAAGATACTTTTGCTGGAAGTTTTTATTCATAAACTAGTATATTAAATTTAGTATACAAGTGTAATATAAAATTAATGTATGGTACAGCACATTCAATAATTTACTTTAATTTTACTAGAAAAGTACATGAATTTTACACCACAATTGTACACTAAATTTCGATGACAAGTTTATGAATAAAAACTTCCAATCTTTTCTAACAGTGTGAGGTAAACTAAATTATTACTAATGACTAACTATAAAATATTGACACGGATTATAAAATTTACAGATGTCCGCAGATACGTACATTTGATGTCTGAGACATACATTAAAATAGCTGTCAGCTATATACATGAAGAGAAAAGTCTGTGTGTAGCTACGCGGGTTTCTGTTGTTAATTACTATAACTTGCGTACCGCGGTGACACAAGGGCTTTATCGTCATTATTTATGTACACATAGGAGAATTTCAAATATTTATAGTAATCGTTGCGATTACCTTCGTTCCAGTTACGATACGTATCGAAACGCGTGAAATATTATACGAGCTATTACCATAAAGCCCATGTGTCACCGCCGTACCATATTTTCTGCGAGTGGCACCTATATTCGCGGATCCATTTCTCTCCGTGTATATGTCATTAAAAGTTCAGAAAAATATTAATCGTATGATTTTTGGAAACTAGAAACTCCTTGCATTACATTACCACCATTTGCTAAAATGATCGGCAGTACCTCGTTTCTACACATCCCAAGTGAACACAGACCCAACTCGACACAGGCAATTGAACACGAATTCAAGTCGACACATGGCAACTCGACGCAGTGAAACTGGACACATCACTAACTCGACACGACGAAAATCGACACATCATTAATTCGACACAGCAAGACTCTTCCGTGTGCTAACTCGACACAACAAAACTGTACCAGCGCGCAACTCGACGGGACGAAACTGGAGCGTGGACAACTGAACAGAATGAAACTCTACAGTGGCGCCACTCGACACAGCTTAAATCTCCATGGCTCAACTCGACACGGCCAAATTGTACCATGGCGCAACTCGACACTGCCAAACTGTACCATGGCTCAATTCGGCACGACGAAACTCGACACATCACCAACTTGACAACGCAAAACTCACCCGTGGCTCAGTTCGACACAGCAATAATGTATCTTGGCTCAGTTCGACACGGCAAGATTGTACCGTAGCTCAACTCGACACGGCAGAGTTGTCCCATGGCTCAACTGGCCGTAGAACACAGGCTCAACGCGACACATAGTATTATCATATGTATCGCGTTGAGCCTGTGTTCAACTGCGCCAAACCTCGTTTGCCAATCGCCCTACCTGTGTCGAAGTGGGACGTGTCGAGTTGAGCCATGGGACAACTCTGCCGTGTCGCATTGAGCCACGGTACAATCTTGCTGTGTCGAACTGAGCCAAGATACAGTATTGCTGTGTCGAACTGAGCCACGGGTGAGTTTTGCGGTGTCAAGTTGGTGATGTGTTGAGTTTGGCCGTGTCGAGTTGCACCATGGTACAGTTTGGCTGTGTCGAGTTGCGCCATGGTACAATTTGGCCGTGTCGAGTTGAGCCATGGAGATTTAAGTTGTGTCGAGTTGCGCCATGGTACAGTTTTGCTGTGTCGAGTTGCGCCATGGTACAGTTTGGCTGTGTCGAGTTGCGCCATGGTACAATTCGGCCGTGTCGAGTTGAGCCATGGAGATTTAAGCTGTGTCGAGTTGCTGCGCCACTGTAGAGTTTGATTGTGTTCAGTTGCGCCACGGTACAGTTTCGTTCCGTTGAGTTGCGCGCTGGTACAGTTTTGTTGTGTCGGGTTAGGACACGGAAGAGTTCTTCTGTGTCGAATTAACGATGTGTCGATTTTCGTCGTGTCGAGTTAGTGATGTGTCCAGTTTCACTGCGTCGAGTTGCCATGTGTCGAGATAAATTCGTGTTCAATTGCCTGTGTCGAGTTGGGTCTGTGTTGACTTGGGATGTGTAGAAGCGAAGTACTGCCAAATAATCATGTGAAATAAACCGACACTGGTGATTGTGCGGTCGGTGTGCGGCTCTGGCGGTCCGCTGTGTTAAACAGCACTGTTTGCGGTCATAACTTGAATGGGTGACCGTTTAGCCATGCACGGCTGGCACATCAATCAGTGAGAGGGAGGTCAAATTTTCTGAAATCTTGGTGTTTACATTTAAGTAAGTTACTTTCGTGAATGCGCCGGGAAATAAGAAGAATATCTGTACCGGTACAGGTTTTTCGCAGTTTCTCCGCGCCCATACCGAGAGAAAATGATGGTATTAGTAACTATAAAGTGACAACTATTCATTTATGGTTGGTACAACAATTTGTTTATAGTTGACACAACTATCAAATAGTTACTATACTAGCAAATAGTTACCATAACTATTTTCGTAGTTATCGTAACTATAAAAATAGTTGCATGTAATAAAAATGAATAGTTGTCACTTTATAGTTGACTGTGCAATTACGATTTCTCTGAGTGCATGGCAAATACGGTACAGTGTAGCTGAAGTCGCCTGCGGACGCATTGGAAAATTAGGTTAGCTTAGTGAAGTGCGGGTAGGGAGTGATAGGAGTAAGGGTGGGAAGGGCGGTACACTGAGAAAAAAATATGGTCAGCGTAACCATATTTTTACTATAAACCATGTTTCCCAGAGAGGACGACAATGTTTTTATGGTTATCGTAACCAATAAAAATATAGTTATCACGTGCCATATTTTCGTAGTTATGTCAACTATTTCTGTATGTTAGTTGCAACTATTCGTTCTTTTACTATTTATAACGTATTTTAAACCATTGTAGAACAGCAAATGCATATAAAATGTATAGTTATTTTCCAGTCATATTTATTTATTCCTATCATCATGTATAGTCAATGATGATGATGTTAATAGTTCAACATAATTACTATTGTTGCTAGATTCATAATACTTTTGTGTACTATAACAAAGACATGGTGTAGAGCGAACGCTTCGATGTGGATTTATATACCATGTGAAATGTGTTCTTGTGAATAGTGTGTTTTACATTTATTATGGTCCACACTCACTATCGATTTCGTTGATAAAACGAAGTGTGTATGGCAATAAGTGTTTTGTCTATAATAACATGTAATATTTATATTTTTACCATAATCACTGATAGTAGTGAATATAGAAGAGCGGGATATCGGCTTAGAGCGACTTTTTTCCCGATACTCATTGTTGCCGCTGATCAGTTGCGAGTCGGACGTCGGAGTTAGACAAAAATAAGAAGTGACGAAGATTGAATATCCCACCTTTTATATAGGGGCCAGATGACAATTTATTTGCTGTTGGTGAGAGTCGAACCTGGATCCTCCGGGTGACTGCCGGGTGCCTTACCCACTCGGCCATTGACATCTTAAAAGATTTTTATTTTTATTGTCTATCCTAAATATACTAAAAATAAAAACGCATTAAGACTACATTCATTTAGAGGGTTGCGACCGAAATATATAAAATATTAACACAGTGGTGCGGCCACCTATTAATGTAATGACCCTTAAGGGACATTGAAAAATTCGGCCGTCAGGCGATCCAAGTACTGAACTTGAAGAACTTGGAAAAACTCGGATGCGGAGCGATCACGAAAGCAAGTACTGATCCTTGCAGGAGTCCAAAAATGTCAACCATCGCGCAGTCACCCATCCAAGTACTGCCCTACGAGGCACTTAGAAAAATTTCTTGTAATTTTTTCGGACTTTTTAATTCAAATAAAAAACAATCCTTCAATAGTCGAGAAGAACTCATTTTTTTTTAAATCTTTGTGAGACACAAAGATTTAAAAAAAAATGCAGATAATTATTTTGTAATTAATTTTTCCGTTTTTTTTAGAGAGGACAGATGTGTACATACGGTGCACATAATATGTATATCCTCATGGATATCCAGTGTATTTACGACGTACGTGAATAAGTGTCTCCTTTACAGATACATCTCATATACATAGGACATTGTATATCCGCACATGTTTATACGATGTATATGCAATGTATGTGAAAATGCTATATGGGTATATCCTTAGGTAATTAATTCGTGGACGTTTCATTTTCTTCCTATGTTCATGGATTACATATACATGAAATATCTTACGAATATGTCCGTACCTGACGTTCAAATTCGAATTATTCAAGTATATACATAGAATGTGTTCTTGACATTCATGCGTGTATATACCTGTATGTATGTAGAATAAATATAAATATAGAATATACAGGATATACTTTTCATATTAAGGACCTAATATGGGATATACATCGAATATCTGATGCTATATGGGATACTTGAGTACAATTTTCGATTACGAGCTTTGAGGGCATCGTAAATTACATTTTCCGCTGATAGAGAGATGGCAACGAGAATAGTGCGTTATGTAGAATAGAAGGCGAATTGACGCGTCAGTCAGCGGGGATGTTTCGATTTTCAGCAGACTTCGTATTGCTCCCTCCCCAGTTCTCGCGTCTACCTATTCGCTCCACACTCGCCGTGGTTCCGAGTGGAATAATCGTATCACGGGCGTCAGATAGGTCGATGTTACACGAGAGCAGTGAAATAGGGATGGGGACAAACCGGTCGTGACATATCAACAGGGCGAGTATAGTCAGAAGCGAAGCCTCTTGTCGAGCAAGTTTCCCAAATGCATCTCTGGACGTACCACTCATCTGCATCCCTTTCTCCCTGTCTATAGATATAATGTGTTTGCGAATTCTATGTGTCATTTCATAACGCTGCTATAATGCAAATCTTCCACATCGAAATGCTGGATATTGCAAATCTACACCGAGAGAAAAATATAGTACTCATTCCTAGATTCGTATAGTAATCGGGATCCAAAGTTGAAAAATGGCATTTTTTTCCAGACACATACAAAGATTTACTTCGCGTCGCCCGCTGTACAACGCTATACAGCGCATCTCATACTTCACTATATTTTGCACCCACAAATGTTCGGAATAATTTTCATACGCATACAGGTTAAAGCAATTCACATTACGAAAAAGACTGCAAAGTAGAACTTTGTAAATTGCTTCCTCATTATTTTTTGCTTTTTACAAAGTAACCTCTATGAGGAAGTATGTTAATTGATTTTAGTTTCCTCATAGAGGAAGCTTTGTAAAAAGCGAAAAATAATGAAGAAGCAATTTGCAAAGTTCTACGTTGCAGGCTTGTTTATGCTCTAGACATTTTAAAAAAAATTCAAAATGCCGAAGAATTTTAACCGTGTAACCGATAAAACCTTGTACCATAGTAGTCCATATATGAAACAAATTAGAACCCGGTATCTCGTAATTTGCACGAGCCAGCTCGAGAATGAGATTTTTCACAAAATTCAAAATGCCATAAAATTTGAACGGCTGGACAGATCTGCGTTAAATTTGTACTCAAATGTTTTTCATGATAGTCCATATGTGAACAAAATCCTCTTTTAAAAAGAAAATATCGAAGTCATTGTCATTGTTTTATTCGTGTTATCATTGGTCGGAGGTGTCGTCAGTCAGTCACACTGCGATCGGGACCAATATCATGCATTCATTTTTTTGTTTATGTCAAATGTCAAAACTTATATAAAGAAACTGCTTAACCATAGTTTAAGATAAATCTGTGAAAAATTAACACATTTCAAAAAAAAAAAAATGTGTCGGCATTTTTGTTTTTATATTCACCAAAACCGAAATTTACCGACATATCGACAGTTCCTTTGATTAAATTCATTATTAACAATCAATAATCGTAAAATCGTGTCGAAAATTGCAGCCGAATATCTCAGAATTTACAGGGATGAAGTCTTTGAAGACCTTTTTTTTAAATTGAAATTACCATAAAATTATAACCACGCTATCGATTCTCGCCAAATTTGGTACACATCATGTTTTGATGGTAGTCCTTTTGTGTACAAAATTTCAGCGAGATATCTCTTAAATTGCGAAAGTTATGGCGTGAAAACGATATTTTCAAAATTTTCAAAATGCTGTAAAACTTGAATTTTTCAACCGATTCGCGTCAACTACATTCCCAAGCGTCGTTGTATGACAGTCCACTTGTGTGCCCAATTTGACGTAGATACATCTAAAATTGCGACAGTATCGTGCTTACAAGGAATCTGCACACATGATCGTTCAACATTTTCCGTCATAACCTTAAAGTTGCCCGAAAATGTCCAAACGTTTCGCGAGCGCCCCTCCGCGTGCATCGCGTTTCAATTCACGGTATAAGTAAACATTTCCAAACTTCCAAGATTGATCCCATTAACTATGTTGTCTGGGTTTTTTTACTAAACTATTTTAGATGTCTTACCTATATTTTTCTCTCGGTGTAAGTACCGTGCTGAGTCTTTGCCTCGTTTCAAACCATCGCAGCCTAGCAATCACGATAACGTTAATTTTTTCCCAAAAATACTTTCGGAAATGGTGAAAATGACTTTCCAATACAACCGAATAAAAAGAAACGGAAAGTTCTTTTTCTGTCGCTGGAAACAATGTCGTTACCAAGGTCGTTATGACGACAAGTTATTGGTTCCACGGACGGAAAAGCAACTATCAGTCTTTTGGTTGGAATTGACTGTGAGAAACGTGCTCCGCAACGCAATCTAGCGGGCATAACATTGTTATAAACATGTTAACGTGTATGTTACAAACGTTAGTTTTGTAACCGTAGAATTTACAGTACTTTGTAAAATTAGCATTACTTGCATGTTAGTATAAACGGTGTTAATATAACATTTAACAACTAAAAAATGCTTAATAGTATATTGTGCAACAAGGGCCGAAAGTTGGCGATTGCGACGAGTGTGAGGTTTGCCGCCCGAGCGAAGCAAGGGCTGCAATCACACGCGTCGCAAACGCCAATTTTGGCCCGTGTTGCACACCATATTTTTTGTAACAAGTGCATGAATAGTGGTGCTTTGAATGGTAGTTTTGCGGGACGAACAGTGAAAAGTGAGGTTACCAACTTTCCACCCTAGGGTCGAAAGTGAAACAGCAGGGTCGAAAGTGAAGGAATCGCGAACTGCGCATGCGCCAACCTATCGTTTCAACACTGCTATGAAACAAGCCACTTTCGGCCCGCAAAACTGGCATGAAAAGCGCCGCTGTTCATGCACGTGTTACAAAAAAAAATTTCTTCTACCGACGAGATTATGCCCAAAAAGTATGCTCTTCAGCAGTGAGCTTATACCTAAAAAATATCTCCCTCTAACGAGCGTAGCTTATGTTCTACACCATGAGAAAGGATAATTATACACACTGTCTATCTTTGCTCATACGTAATCCCTCTTTCTCTCACAGCAGGACCTGCGTTATGGGATTTCGCTACTGTGAACAAAGTTACTTTTCAGACGTACACCTGTGAGTTAGGATTACTGCATAAACTCGTATAACACGCACATCGCAACCCGTACCACTATTGTATGCTGCAATCATATTGGTCGTACTGTACCGTCCCAAGAATATGTCACTATTGTTGCGGTCTGCTCTTACACAGAGGTGAACCAATGTCACTGTGCTACTATACAAGGTGACACAGGTGAAATACACAGACGTATAGTTACAGACGTTTTACCCGCCGGTAGAGAGTGAGAAGCGAAGAGCTACTGGCAGCGCGAAGGAGTAAAAACACGCTAAAATTCATGCTTCACGCACCGTATATTCCTGAAACAGCCGCTGCGAGTTGTCCTCACGACGCTTCAGGCTACGTAGCAAATTCTTGTTGCTCGCCTCGTCGTTCTCTTCGTCGACTTCGTCGACTCTGCATCCTAACTCTCCTTTGCGTTCGCGACCCCGACCTCACCTCGTCGTGAGCTTTATACGATCCACGTGCATGTGCGAACTCTGTACGGAGATGACCCGAGGCCCAATGTCGCAGTTGAGCGCCCGCACAAGTCTCGCGTCATCTCTGTTTTCCCTGTCTTTCTCTTTATCTCGCTCCGCTTTGTCTCTGCTAACTCTCTGACATATCCCTCCATCTACACAACACGATCGATATTTTCCAAGCATGATTCCCCGGCCGCGCACGCTGTTCATGACTGACCAGCTCCTTCTTTCTTGCTCTTTCCTCGGAAACCGGCAGAAGCTTTCACTTTACGCGGATGTCGACCCCACGGAGTGTTGACTACAGTACGAGTTTCGTATCGAGCGTTCTATATAGAGTTCAACGTCGGTTCATACAGCCAGTTCGTTCAGACACGATACAAACGTCACATTTCCATCGTATGCAGAGTTCTAAGCTATTATTACTTCTTGTGATTGCTTCTATTATCCTAATTTCAACGTAATAAAGTGCAGTTACGATTACAGAAATTGTAAACATACCGATTGAATCAAGGTGTTTGATTAATAAACAAATTGGGTAAACAAAAAATTATGAAATAATAATCATTCGCATATTATAGGTGAAAGATTGCCATGCCCTTAACGAATTAATCTCCCGTCACCTTTAACGAATTAATATGCGAGTTATTATTGTTTCAAAATTTGTTGTTTACCCAATAAGTTTTTTTAATTAAACATACAGAAAAAACAGGTTAGTTACGATAACCAAGTTATTGGTTAAATAAGTGACAGATGATTAATTAGTTATATCAACCACGCATTTGGAAGTCGTAACTAATTAGTTACTAATTAGTTAGTCGTAACTAATTAGTTACGATAACCAAGTTATTGGTTAAATAAGTGACAGATGATTAATTAGTTATATCAACCACGCATTTGGAAGTCGTAACTAATTTCTTGGTTGATCAAACTAATTAATCATCTGTCACATATTTAACCAATAACATGGTTATCCCAACTAATCTGTTTTTTCCGTGCAGCTTGATTCAGTTGGGAGTTTTTTTAATTTTAGTAAAATTATTTTTACTCCATTCGGTGCGATAATGGACGTTTTGCACTTACTTCGCGTGCTTATAAACCCCATTTTCACACGTTGTGAAGTAAAATTTTGTACAACAGTCGTTGGAAAAACATTTCATTAACTCGTCTCATTACAACACTCACCTTCGGCTCGTGCTGCCAAGTCACACTCGTCAGGAAGAGTCTTCCTGTACTTGTAATATTTTGTTATTTCATGATTTTGAAGAAGGCTGGAGCTTCACTCTAGTCAAATCACAGCTAAATTATTATTATAAAAAATTAACATCCTTTATATTTTCGATGATGTTTGTGTTTTTCAGAATTAAAAAAGAATCTTTAATTTAGTTCGGTCGATACTTCAAGGTAAATTTAATAAATATACGCATAAATATGAAGTTGAGTTAAATTAAGGTAGCCCTTGCACATTAACCTTTCTGAACTTTAAGACTTAACATTTTTATATAATAGTTGAATCCCTTCGAAATGCGATTGCAAAGTTTCAAGCTGGATTATAGACTAAATTACCGAGAAAATAAATATTTAAAAAAGAATTCTTATGCACGGGCTCTTATGGGAAACTAACCGATTTCGTACTTCGGAACGAAAATTAACATGTATAAACTGAACTTTTATACAATATCAAATGTGCTATGGATTCCTTAGAGTGTCACGATTCTGTATAAAATATAAAAAAGGGACGTTATCGAAGTATTTGGGTGTAATTCCAACATCAAACACATCATCGCCACTCAGAAGTTACGGATAACCGGATGTAGCGGACGATGATAGAAATCAACATAACCTCCAGTGTTAACCGGCGCCGTTTCAACCTTGGTTTCAGCGACCCGATTTTTCGTGGCGGTTGTAGTCGTGGCACAAAAATTAGATTTTCTATCTACTTTTTTTTTTGTTTTGTGTCACAAATGTACCTTTAAAACGACCAAATTTAGCTCTGACCGCGTGATGATACAATACCACTACGCGTTCAAGCGAGACTCTGATGAGATATTTTAGTTAATACAATTTATGTTTTTTAAGTTTACGAAGCATCTACAAATACGTTTTTATTCTCACTGCGATTAATTAAATGTGTAGATATATAAAAATGTTAGCATTTTCAGAATTTTCGGAACAGTGCGTCAATTGACTAGTATGGGTCGCAAGGACTACCTTACATAATAAAACACGGATGCAAAGTAGAATCTTGCACCATCACTATCAGTACGAAGAAGTATGTTAATCGATTATGGTTTCCTCATAGAGGAAGTTGTGAAAAAGCACATATTGAAGAAGTAATGTGCAGGGTTTTACTTGACATGAAATTAAAAAAAAAACTGAATTTTAGTCAAGAAATAAGGCAATACGTCGTTTCTACAGAACACCAACTCTACACATCCAATCAACGCACGCCGTTCGTCGCATTTCCATTCATCGGCGCACTATGATTGGATGAGTGGAGTTGGTGTCCTGTAGAAACGACGTATTGCCAAGAAATAATACACAAAAATTGTCAGCTTAATCTCAGCTGCGAGGCTAAAATGCTGGTATGAGCTGATTGATAGATACTGTAACGTTTTTCTCTGAACGAACAATTTATTGGCACATCCAGTAAAAGCCAAAGGACTTTTGTACGGCTAGTTTAAGCCGAGTTTAGCGTTGCGACAAATGAACACGGATCTAACCATTCGATTGTCAACTTCGAGGAACATGACGCAGCACTCGAAAATTACATAGAACTGAAATATTTCATTGCATCTAGTATACCACTTACACCTCGTTAAAGTTAAAGTATCAGGGTCCAATTTTAAGGTATGGATTGAAGTGTCCATAAACGTGTTGAATCCGTTTGCAATACAACGGATACAAACGGATTTACATCGAAGAATTTTATTGAATTAACGGTAGCTGCCATTTTACGCGTTCAATTTGCTATCATCTTCGCCCTCGGGTACGCTCACTTCGGTGGAATGTTCGAACAATTGCTTGCATCAAATAAAAGTTACGGCTCGGTTAAGTGCAAGTACAAGCTTTCGAGAGACTTGTCCCACATTGTTAAAAATATTTAAGGTGAAATTACTACACATGTGCAGGAAGCTCTTGTATAGAAACAGGTATATAAATTTATTACAAGAGTATAACGTAAAATTGACGGACATTTCTTCTAAATTCGTTGCAAAAGTCGTATTAACTGATGTACAGTATACTAAAATTGATATACATTTTCCTAAATTTGTTGCAAAAGTCGTTTTTTCAATATAAGTTAAATTCAATTTTACCACAGGTATATTGAATTTTCATTTATTTCGTATATTGAATTGAATTTCTTACACGAGTTCAGTAAAAATACAATACATTCAATTACTATACAGTATATGAATCTTCTAAATATTTTTTACAGTGCAGATAGAAACATGGCGACACAGGGACGGCACGGCTCCCCCTGGGGTGGAGTTCAAGATGGCGAATGATCAAAACAGCAAATTACTAAAAGTAGCTAGTTCCATATTAATGGCCATTCTAGATTCAGATGTTCATTATATTTAAATTTGCTAGTTCAGCCATTCGCTATTCTGATAATACGCTATTGAGATCCCCATCCTATTAAAATGCAATCAAAATAGCGAATTTCATAATGCTGGGCATTATAGATTCAGAAAATCATTATTTTGAATTTCGCTATTTTAGCTTTCGCTATTTTGACCCCCACTCCTCCGTGTACCGTGTACGGTACGGTGCAGTAATGTGCGATCGAATGTGACGGCATTGAGACGGCACAGCGTGCAGAATCATCGGGTAATATGCCCCTATGATTCCAGTACGTCGAGCCGCTAGAGGAACCTACATTTCGTGTCGACACTGTGGTGTTACAATCAGGGCTGAATTAGGGTTCACGCCCCTAGGCAAATGTGTGGGACACATTTGAGTACCTCCCCCCCCCCCCCCCCTTCTCTACGGAGATTTGAATACCCGCGTAAAAATAATGATGTCAAATTGAGACCACGAATCGACATATATAAAAAGGCGCCATTTTTAAGATGCGTTAAGACAAAAAATCTTAGAAAAGTTTAAAGCGAGTTTGAGATCGTTTTGATACCAAGTTTCGCAAAATCGCTTTGAACTTTTCTAAGATTTTTCATCGTCAATTTATGACCACAATTTGACATAATTAATTTTACGCGGGCGATCGAAGGTAGTTTTTCATGCGTCGTAAAACAGAAAACGATCTTTCGGCTGAACAATTCGTGGCTGAAATACTTAGCAAGAGCTACGGAGAGCAATGTTGACGGTCGGATACACAGCTTGCAAGTTTTCCTCGGATAGAATTACTCGTAATTTCAATGCGAAGAAACCGTGCGCTATTATTATGCGTCCGTCCTTAGAATACTTTTTTTTCTTCCATCCAGTCCCTGGTTAACTTTTCAATTTAAAAAAAAACTTAAAATTTGAAAAGAAAATTTGTTTCGACACTAAATATGAAACCAACTTTCGTTTTAAACAAAAAGTGCATATCCTCAAAAATTTATCTACGTTTCCGTTAAGAAACGGAATGAAATGCCGCCCCCAATGCTGCACCAATCGTGCCGCCCCAGGACATGGCCTAGGTTGGCCTAGGCGGTAATACAGCACATGTTACAATGTCGATATGCTTAGATTAGATTCCAAGCTCATTGTGCCATAATTACTCTATATCATGGCACTGAGTGTCAGAACTGAAAAAGGTAAGTAATAATATATTCTGCTATAAGGACCAAAAGTCGGACATTCCTGACGAGTGTTTTAGGTGATGCCCGAGGGCAGTACCTCGTTTCTACAAACTACGACTGGGTCCGTATTCAACTCGGCCCGTGCAACTCGACACGACAACTCGACACAGTAACAACTCGTCTCAACAGAACTCGACTCAGTAACAACTCGACTCAACAGAACTCGACACGACAGTTATACAATATACTATAGACAGATACTCTGTTATACCATAAGTATCAAAGATGGCGCGTGTCGAATTGACGCTGTGTAGAATTGTATCAAAGTTCATTTATCAACCTGGTTCTCTGTGTCGAATCGCTGCCGGGTCGAGTTCTGCACCGCCAAGTTGTGCTGAGTCGAGTTTTATCGGGCCGAGTTGTATCGGGCCAAGTTTTCGCGTGTCGAGTTGTACCAGTGAGTTCTGGTGTGTAGAGTTGTGCTGTGTCAAGTTTCATTGGACCAAGTTATTGTCGCGGCGAGTTTTGCTATGTCGAGTTGCGTCGGGTCGAGCTTTGGACGATTCAGTTGTGCTGTAACGAGTTTTTATATCGTGTCGAGTTGCGATGTGCCGAGTTTTGCGGTGTCGAGTTGTGTCGTGTCGAGTTGTTACTGTGTGGAGTTCTGTCGTGTCGAGTTGCACGGGCCAAGTTGAATACGGAGCCAGTCGTAGCTTGTAGAAACGAGGTACTACCATGCCCGAGGTGGACATAAAGCGTAAAGGGGCCGAGAAATGAAGGCCCATGAGCTCTTTGGCACTTTTTCGCCACCGAGGGCAGCACCCAACAGACGAGTCATATTGAATGACAATTGATCATTACAGACATTGTCGACAATAGTTTTTCTAAACGAGAAGCAAAAACATTGATTCGTATCAAATATTGTTTTCCATATTTATATAATACAAATAAAGAATTACACCTAAATAAATTACTCGAGAGCTCAAATTACTCAAAAAAAAAGTTTTTATAAAAAAATGAAAAAAAAAAAAAACGGAACATAAAATTTGGAAGACAAGATGTCAATATCATTTATTCCCAAAGGAGAACGTACGAACTTTACGTGCAGTAAAGTACAGTTACGTGCAGTATGAAAGAATCATTACTTACTTTTTACTAACGTACAATTCATTTTATTTTTTGTCATAATCAGCTTTAGATTTTTCAAAAACAGAAAATCTTTGCACAATTATAAAATATGTGTTACAATCACTTACGAGCTAATATTGATAGATTTGATATTTCGGTACAATTAATTTATATTCTTTTTGTTGTCAACATCAGCTTTAGATTTAAAAAAAAACAGAACTTACCCGCGTAGAAAAAAAGAAACTTGTGATGAATCTTTTAAAAAATCTTTAAAAAAGTCTTGAAAGAATATCTGAAAGAATCTTGAAAGGAATCTTTTCCCGATTCTCTTAAAGGCGCTTTTCAAGATTCTTTCCAGGATTCTTTTCAAGATTCTTTCTATCCGAAAGCGTTCTGAGAATCTTTCAAAGAATCTTCGAAAGAATCTTGAAAAGCGCCTTTAAGAGAATCGGGAAAAGATTCTGTCTATTAAACAGAAAAATCGTTGAAAAAATCTTAATGAAATTCTTCAGATGAATCGAGCAAAACCTGTTGTTGCTTTCCCTTGGTGTCGAGACAGTACATTTCGGTACGTCAACGAAGGCTAAACCCCTCGTGTATAGTTGAATTCAGAACAGCTTTGCAGTCTTATATACGTTCAGGTTTCAAATCACTTGCGAGAAACGCTTCGACCGCTCGCCATCTAGCGGAGTATTGAATATCAGTGTTTCGTACGATGCCACTAGATGGCGAGCGGTCGAAGCGTTTCTCGCAAGTGACTTGAAGCCTGAACGTATATAAGGCTGCAAAGCTGTTCTGAGTTCGACTATACCCGAGGGGTTTACCCTTCGTTGACGTACCGAAATGTACTGTCTCGACACCAAGGGAAAGCAACAACAGGTTTTGCTCGATTCATCTGAAGAATTTCATTAGGATTTTTTCAACGATTCTTCTGTTTAATGGACGGAATCTTTTTACGATTCTCTTAAAGACGCTATTCAAGATTCTTTCGAAGATTCTTTGAAAGATTCTCAGAACGCTTTCGGGTAGAAAGAATCATTAAAAGAATCCTGGAAAGAATCTTGCTCCGGATCCTATACGTGATTCTTTTCAAGATTCCTTTAAAGATTCTTTCAAGACTTTTTTTAAGATTCTTTAAAAGATTCTTCGCAAGATTCTTTTTTCTACGCGGGTATGCACAACTATTCAATATAAGTTACAATTATTTACAATCTAATAGACTTGATATCTCGATACGTCTTTAATTGGCAGTGGTTGCTGCAAATAATGAACGTACGTAGTTGGCGTGGTGGAAACCGACGAAGTACAAGGGACGTAATGATTGTAAACGCCCGTCGATGCCCCAGTTGAAAGACCCACGTAATTCAAATAATTGCAATCTATTCCGGATGTCAGTAGCCGCGTTTGAGGAGGCGGCAGTGGCGGATGTTGTTGCTGCCTCGGGTTCGGAATCTCAGGAAAGGAAGCTCTCACCGCTGGGGGTGACTGCGGTGCTGAGGTGAACGTGGAGATGCTTTTACTGTCGCTGGCGACCTCCTGGTATCTGAAATATCGAACGCTGTAGGGGTTGGATAGTAACGCGTTTGTATGCGTCAGAAGAGGTGGGAGAGGCTTTACAGGCAAAAGACTAGTGTGCCAGTTGAGCATTACCGCACCTCGCTCCATCGCAGTGCAATCGGAAAAACGACCGGAAGTGGAGAAAAGCTGCTATTTACATTTTTATTTTCTCTCTTTACTCCTCATCTCTCCAACTTGAACTACTTTTCTGCGGAGGAAATTTACCATAACGTGAATACACACATTTTTTTCCAAGACATCCAGTTTCGAATCAGAAATGAGCAATACATAACATAAAAATAATATTGAAATTTTATAGAATTAAATAATTATGTTTGAAACGAGCAATAAGATCTTTAAATATTGATTACATAACAATTCAAGGGTCGAACCACTTCTGGGTTGAATTTTTTTTTCGTTGTAGTTGGACATTTTAGGAAAACAAAGTAGTAGAAAAATTGCACAGTTGAAATCCACTTTTTATTACTTTTACTTAGTGATGCGGACGAGCGAGATGAGCGAGAAAATGTCGAGATCAAGACTAAGACTCAGAATTTGACAGCTTGATTGTCATTTCAATGCGAGATTATCGACATAGCAAGATTTTTCTCTCGTTCTCGTCTTGAATTTCGCTTGAAATCTCGTCTTGACAGCTGGATATTGTTTTTCTTTATTTCCCTACTATCTTCTCTAGTTTTAAATTATTTCCAATGATATTAATGTTTCAGAAAATGTATAACGCTGAGAAGAATAGGGTAAATTGTGAAATTATTTATATTAAATATCTGGTGCTGTTATTCTAGCCTTAAATCAATTAAGTTATTAAATCATTGGAGTACATCCACCGCTACATTAAAGATGAAGGTCACGTTTTTTGTTCAATATTAAAGAAAGTTTTTTCACTTCGCAGAACTACGCTAACTTTTTGAGGTTCCAGGATGATGTTTTCTTAATGATAGACGTTTAGATCGGTTTTTAGGTAGACCTCATCATGTACAGGACACCTTTTGAGGTTTAAGTCAGTTTTCAAGGACGATTCCATGTCTACGATGTCTACGATGATATCCAGAATTTCAAAACAATCCGAAGGTACCGGTAGTCCTCGTATAATTCGAGACTGAAATCCATTTTTACGTAGTTGTCGTATTCAAACTCGACCTGAACCTTGGAATCTAAGGAGACGACGTATCAGAACGTCGTTCTGATACGTATCTTCGCCAATGAAATTAAATACGTATCAAAACGTTGTTTTCATACGTATTTAATTTCATTGGTTAAGGTTTCCGTGATTCAACGGAACTTTTTCGCTCGGTGTAGTCCGTTTACACTAGACAATCAACGTTTAAAGCCCTTGGAAGCCTACACCATACCAAAGAATATGGATGTGCACAGAAATGCAGATCCTATGCTTCGCCTGAAGCTGAGCAGAAACTGGAGTACGCACCAAAAATGACGAAAATGCGTGGTACTCCAGTTTCTGCGCAGCTTCAGGAGGAGCATAGGATCTGCACTTCTATGTACATCCATATTCTTTGACCATACTTCTATGCTGACATTTTGGAAAGCTGTTAGGCACACAATTTCATTTTCGTGGTCAGTGTTAGAGCCTAACGGAGCATATCCTATCGTATCGTGCGATGCTGTCGCATTCAGAACCATAACATAGCCTCTATTTGGTTGACAGTTTATCTGTCATAAGTTTTAAGATCTCGCTCGATCTTGCTTGTTATTTTAAGCAAGATCGAGCGAGACTATGATTTTTTTTTTATACTGCAACATGGAGCCTAGAGGTAAGGAGTACGAACTCAGACTGAAAAAAACGTTCGCGAAACTGTGTAAAATTTTAGTGGACTGAGCACCATTGAATATCAACGGGAACCGAGATGAAGTTAGCCCCCGATAAAAATGAAGCGAACGCATCCGAAAGTGACGCCATATTGGCGATGATATCAATGGCGGAAAATTAACAAAAATGGACGCACGACGCAATTACAACAATCTCTGATACAGGTTACTCGCCAAATGGGCGTTATTGAGCGGGAACAACGCGTCGTCGTCAAGAACCGCAGGGCTGCGTTCAACAACATGACCACTTCACTCCGGTCCCCGCCAACTTGTCGCTTACTTCACTTCGGTTCCCGCCAAAAGAATTTTCCACGGTTTGGCGAACGATTCTCAACCGCGATTTCCATACGAGTTCGTACTCCTTACCTCTAGGCTCCATGTACTGCAAGCTCGAGACGAGAACTTCAGACAAATGACAAACGCAAGAAAAAACGAGCGAGATTCAAGATAATCGCGTCTCAAGCCGCATCACTACTTTTACTTGTAAATGTATTTTTTATTCGCGAAAAATATTGAGGTTTACTTGAAAAAGTAGCCCTCAAAGTGTTCATAGTTATTGTATAATAAATGGTATTTTGAAGAAATTTTTATTTCGATATTGCTCATCGCTGTCTCGAATGATTCTATTTTTTTAAATTCCATGTACAAATTTAAAAGGCTGCAAAGTAGAACTTTTCAAATTGCTTCCTCATTATTGTTGGATTTTTAGAAATCTCCCTCTACGAGGATGCATGTAAATCTATTTTGGCTTCCTCATAGAGGAAGCTTTGTAAAAATCCAACAATAATGAGGAAGCAATTTGCAAAGTTCTACTTTGCAGCCTTGTTTATATTGGGGAAAAGTGTTTGCAATTCTCACCCATTTTTCAAAAACTTATTTCACCTCAGCTTAATGCGCAAGGACTACCTTAATCGAAATAACGAAAACGGAGTTTATCCTCCTCTTTTGTGTAAATTTTCATCTCGATTCGTCACGCCGTTCGAGAGTTATGAGCAATTCTATTTTGGGACAAGCGGTCATTATAAATTTGAAAAAATAAAAATTATATATGAAGCAATGTGTAAAGTTCTACTTTGCATTCTTATTTCCATTGAATACAAACTTTTGTCTCGCATTATCAACTTTTGCTGATGCTGGAGCGAAAATCGTTTTTTTTGTAAATTTCAAAATGTCGTAAAATGTGAACCACTTTACCGATCATCGTCAAATTTGGTACGCGGTATAGCTGCATGTTCCTTTTCGTCTGTAAAACCTTTCTGTTAAATTGGTGAAATTCGACGTGATTTATAAAGAAAATGATTTTTTTCGAAAAATTCGAACATCTATAAAATCTGAACGGCTTTACCGATTTCGCCCAAATGCAATGCCAAACAACTTTGAACGTATATTTATTTATAAACAACTATTTAGCAAAATCGTCAAATTTTTACGAAAGTTAGAGCGACCACGCCTTTTTTTTCAAAAAAATAAAAGTACCATAATATCAAAATGGCTGATTGTTTTTTTAAATTTCAACATTCAAAGCGGGGCAACTACTCCATTTGCTTGCCAAATTTGAGCCATATCGCTCGAACGGTTATTGCGTAATAGTTCATCGAATTTTCGGAGTCCAGAAGACACACACACACATATACATACATACGGACATTTTTTCTAAACCACTTTTCTCGACTTTTTGGACAATTCTAAGCATACTGGCATGAAAATCTCGAAAAAAAAAATTTTCATGAAAACAAAGCTTCCTCTATGAGGAAGCAAAAACGTGAAAACCGTTATCAGGCCTGAAAAAAAGATACTTTTACATGGTATAATTTTCCACCTTCCACAAAAACACTTCTATTGGCCAGATACTGCTAGTAGATTGTTCCGAAATAAACGTCCATTTATGAAGAAGTCAGTTAATCGACTAAAGTTTCCCTAAATATAACTTTGTGAAAGGTGGGAATAGTTAGAAAGCAATCTACATGATAATCTTGTTGAAATGCTATAAATTTAAATTTAGCAGTTCAAAATACATATAATTTTTACTTTTATTCGAAAAAGTCATTAAACTTAAATGTCTAAATCAATTCACGTAAAATTAAAGGTTTGGAATTAACTTAATTCCAAACCTTGTTTAATGATATTCCACTTTTTCACTAAATTTGAGTCTGATATTTAAAAAATGGTGGGATCTAGTACCTCAGTAATGAAAATCTCTCACACACACATTAATTGAATGAGGCATTTTGTTCTAAACCTCTTTACTCGACAATTTAGATCATTTAGAGTATTCTGCCTCGCAAATCTCGAATTTTTTTCACGAATCTACCTCTACACGGAAGGGAAATGTAGTGAAACCATAATTTTTTAACGTCCGGCAGTAAATACGTCTGAGTTAATATATATTCATTTCTCTACAACTGTAATATACCTTGGGACGAAACAATAGCTTATATAGTTCCATGCGCAATTGTAAATGAAGGCAACTCACACGTTCTCATTTTCCTTAAGTGAGTATTGTCATTCAATTGTATTCAGTGGCTTTTGTTTCATTTTTATAATCTCCGAAGGCATTTTTAATTCTACCCAAACTTTTTAGTCGAAATCCGTACGAATGAATGAAATGATCCAGCTAACCACAAGAGTAGATGTATTGTTGGAATATTTACCCGTATTTGCGAGTATAAACGTCGGATGTATCCACGAAGCCGTTGTAAACCTTATTTGTCTTGCCAAATGATCCAGTACGGACTGAGTTTACTAGTGCTGATTGGATTTTAGCCAAGTTAGCTGGGTTAAGCCGTTGGAGGATCTTGACGCTGGCTGGCTGGTGCTGCAAGATTTCTCGGTCCAACATTGCCGTCTGTGTGGCTGCCCTTCCGGTCGATGCTATATCTCGAATGTTCTCATCTATTGGTTTTTCGAGCTGCTCGTAGCTGATGTCAGCACGATAACCGTCATCGTCTGCCACATAGTTAACGGTTTGGATTCGACCGTCCGGCAGCAACACCTTATACTGACCGCTCGTCGATCTACCGTGATATTCCCTTATCTGTTCGCTACCACCGTCCGTATAAGCGAATCCTTGAATTGATCCCTAACCCGGGGATAATAGCCAGAAAAAAATCATGAAATATTAATAATAGTACTTATCGAAAATCAAACGAACACTTTTTGGCGTGTAAAAACGAAGTAGACACACATTGTTCTTAAGGTAGTTCTGTCGTGAAGGCAATCCAAACTCATATGCATGAATTTTTGACATGTTGTAATTTAGTTATTCAGTTTTACTTGCACAAAATCTTGAAGGCTTTTACCGAGTATTTGAATGAACAATTAAAACTTGAAAATCGATCTTTTTACACGGCACTTATATAATCGGGCTGATGTTACGGTTTACCCTTTTAAAAACTGGATGAAAAAACATAACATCGGAAATTTGCAGATATTTATCGATTTACTGTTGATATCACAGCTGTGAATGTATTTGAATATCAAGAACTAATGCTGCTATGTGATTAACACCTTGGAACAGATTATTAAACCATCTGAAATTGTAAAAACGCTTTAAAAAATTTAGCACTGATGTGACCAGTGTGGAGCGCTCCAACCTTCTTAATTTTTACGAGGCTACACAGAGAAAGCGGTTTTGCTAGGCCAGCAAATCTTTTCTTAAAATAATGACAACATTGCGTTATCTACTAGGGTAACAAATTTTGTGCTAAGGTAACAACATTTTTTTTTCTACACTAAATGTTGGTAGTTACGAAATATGGACCAGATAGTTACATGATGGTTTAATACAGTTTCTTTACAATTCGATTGCAATCCCGTTTCCTTGTGGACTATAATACTATTACAGTAAAAAATTACAAATCTGTAATACTATTATAGCTAAAAATTACAAATCTGTAATACTATTATAGTTAAAAATTACAAATCTGCAATACTATTACAGTTAAAAATTAAAAGTCAGTAATACTGTTACGCAAAAGCAATTCTCTAATTTTGTTTTCGAAAATAGTAAGAGACAATTTCTAACATATAACGTTTCATTAGACTTCGTACAAACAAACCCGAGCTTGTGGGAACAGGATGTTCGTTACATCGAAGCTCATGCGAAAGTGAACAAACTGGATGTCGTCAACGATTTAGCTGAGAGAGGCATCTCCGTTATCCAAAGCTTCAATTTCGTTTGCACTAAGAACTAAGCTCAACGTTAGAGCTTGTAGCAAGTCGTGGAAAATCATCAACTTGTTACATGCAAACAACTTCCATCTTGTACAAAATCTATGCTTATGAAGAGATTTGATCATCCGTAGTGAATCAGATTCTATGTAAAAAATGAGAGAACTTCAGAATATTCTAATTGTTGCAGTAAATGTACTAATGAATGATTATCCGGTTGTCCAATCGTCAAAAGGCAATATACACAGCTGTTATTCACGATTAAAATACATCTTCCATTTCTGCCTATTTTTTTGTCCCGCTGAAACGGCAATACATTTCAATGGAAATGCAGAAAACATCTTTTCTGTTATCCTGTTGGTACATTAATAAAAAGTTTGTGCTCAAGACTAATGTTCAGTGTGCGTCCGTTGAGTGTAATTGCTAATATCGTCGAAAAAAACTCGCACGCTCTGTGCAAGCCACTAACATTTTTTTAAACAATCTAAAAAAAATCTCAATAATCCGTACGATACGGATCGAAATTTTTACGATAAAATAATGATTATCTTGTTCTATAAAAAATAGTTAAAATGTTGCCAATTTACGAACTTTCGTGGATGAGGCATTATACGGGCGTATCTCACAAACCTTCGACTTTCACGGCCTCAGTGAATAAAAATCTAGTTATAGGAGCACAGGATGGCCAATTTTTTGTACTCATCTTAAGACCTTTAGAAAGCAATATTCGTTCATGGACAAAGCATCATCTACAGGGTGCTCGCATAAAAAATCATATTATCATTTTAACTAAAAATCATTTATTTGGTGCTAATTCATTGTAGGAACTATGTGTTATTGTGTTTTACAAGTGTTTAACTTACTTTCAATTTAACTTTTTTTTAAAAATGACCCATTTGAAGGCATAGTTTTATCCCTTCCAATCGGTCATTTTTCTAATTCAATTTTACTCAATTCGTATTCATAAAATGAAAAGTATGACTGGTAATGACTCTACTAACTCAAAATATAATTTAGATAATTTAGGAACGATAATAGTTTGAATTTATTATGCGAATTTATAAACCTGACAATTGAATACATTTTCTCCCAGAAAAAAAATACTTCTCGTCATGGGATCGGGCACATCTGCGCACATCTAATTCGTGATAAGAATAACGTACTCAGATGGAATTTAATTATCGTACTTGACTAGTTTGGCCGAATAACGATGCGAAAAACCTGACATTTATTCTCCACGCAGCAATATGAGTCCATGTCGCAGAACGTTGCGAGCAAAATAATTGACTCTCCGACATAAATTTCACTTCATTCAATCCGTGATGATCCTACCTTCATGTGCATCCAATTCATTTGGCTCAATTAGCTTGTGCTAATATTCCTGCACCATATAACGGTGGATTCAGGTTCACCATCGAAACCGAGTGACAGACGTTCACACACTGAGAGAAAAATATGGTTAGAGTTACCATATTTTTACTATAAACTATGTTTCCCTGAGAGGACGAGTATTTATTTATTTATTTATTTATTTAGTAAACGGGGCAAGCCCCTTGATAACTACGACACGATGGATATTTAGGACCTACAGTTTTAGGTGGGTTCCGAACCACCGGGGATTACAGAAAAAAGCACATAGAAAAGTTCCATTGGTGCCCGGCCGGGAATCGAAGCCGGGCCCCCTGCTTGAGAGGCCGCGTCTCTATCCACTACGCCACTGCCTTCTCCAAGTATGCTTTTATAGTTATCGTAGCCAATAAAAATATAGTTATCATGTGCCATATTTTCGTAGTTATGTCAGCTATTTCTGTATGTTAGTTGCAACTATTCCTTCTTTTACTATTTATAAAGTATTTTGAATCGTTGGAGAATAATAAAAGCATATAAAATACATGGTTATTTTTCAATTATGTTTATTCCTGTCATCCAGTATAGTAAATGATGAGATCGGTTAATAGTTCAACAACTTACTATTGTAACTAGAATCATACTACTTTTGTGTGCTATAACAACGACATGGTGTGGAGCGAATGCTTAGATTTTGTTAATGTGGATTTATATACCATCTGAAATGACTTTTCGCGAATAGTATGTTTTATATATATTATGGTCTACACTCACATTCCATTTCGTTGATATAACGAAGTGTGTATGGCAACAAGTGTTTTATTTGTAATTACAAGTCATATTTAATATTTATATCTTTACTATATTCACTGATAGTAGTAAATATAGAAGAGCGGGATGTCAGCTTACAGCGACTTTTTTCCCAATACTCACTGTTGCCGCTGCCCAGTTGCGAGTCAAACGTCGGAGTTAGACAAAAATCAGAAGTGACAAAGATTGAATATTCCACCTTTTATAAAGTGGCCAGATGACAATTCGTTGGCGAGAAAGTCCTATCCCGCTGGCCATCTATCGGAAGCGAGGGAACTAGGCAGCGCGTGAGATTATAATACGTATAAATAAACATAATTGGAAAATAACGGTTCAAAATACTTTATAAGTAGTAATAGAACGAATAGTTGCAACTAACATACAAAAATAGTTGACATAACTACGAAAATATGGGACATAATAACTATATTTTTATTGGTTACGATAACCATAAAAGCATAGTCGTCGTCTCTGGATAACATAGTTTACAGTAAAAATATGGTAACTCTGACCATATTTTTCTCTCAGTGTTTATTTCATAAATGTGTTAAATATATCATAATTTTATTGTTACAATTTTAACGATAAGTTATAGTATTCTTAAGTGTGGCGCACATTTAGATGCACTATTCAAGCTGCATAGTTTCCTTAACTTCACGACAATAGTTCGGTAAACCATATGAAAGATGATTCAACTATAATATATGGTTCCACATATTATAAATTTTTTACTATGGCATTATTGTCGGAAATACCATCGTCCTTTTTCTCAGTGCAGGATAACCGCTTAATTTTCTGACATGTTTGGCGATTACAATGAGGTACATTATGTTCATTGCACCTTACCAGAATTTCATGATTTTTTTTCTTATTTTTCTGAAGGTGCATATTAATGCTACACCCGTACGAAGTGGCGCGAAAATCAGTGTTACAACCAAAAACATTGTTAATTTCCTCATTTGAACCAGGATAAAATAGTCTATTGGTGTATTATAAAATTTAATTCTTTTTTTTTCAGATAGTTTATGCTTCGTACGTCTTAGTAAAAGTTGGATACTCGCGTAATTCATTCTGTGTAAATTACTATTGCATTCCGCAATCGAGTTACACGAAAATCAAATGAGGTTTAAGATTTCTGCATATTCAAAATAAAACTTTGGCAAGCTATATCTTTCAAATTACGATATCAAGAAAAAAACTAAAAAGTATAAAATGTTCGTTTTCGTATTCTCTGGTGGACGATTTTTTAAATTTTTTTTTAAGTCCAAAATTAAGGGAGTTGTTCTTGATTCAGTACTTTGGCAAGCTATATCTTTCGAACTATAATATCGAGAAAAAAACTAAAAAGTAGAAAATGTTCGTTTTCGTATTCTCTGATGGACAATTTTTTTATTTCTTTTTAAGTCCAGAATTAAAGAATTTGTTTTTGATTTAGTATTTTGGCAAGCTACAACTCTTAAAAGCTCCGCGGAAAAAACTGAATAGTAGTAAATGTTCGTTGTCGTATTCTCTAACAGACGATTACATTTTTTTTTGTCCAAAATTAAGGGTGTTGTTGTGGTTTTTATATTTTAGCAAGCTATAACTTTTAAGTTCAAGCTCCGCGGAAGAAACTGAAAAGAATATGTTTGTTGTCGGATTCTCTGATGGACGATTTAAAAAAAATTAAGTCCAAAATTAAGGGAGTTTTTTATCCGCGAAGTAAACTACTTCGAATGAAAAAATCGTCCACTAGAGAATACGAAAACGAACATTTTCTACTTTTTAGTTTTTTTCTCGATATCATAGCTCGAAAGATATGGCTTGCCAAAGTACTAAATCAAGAACAACTCCCTTACTTTTGGGCTTAAAAAAAATGAAAAAATTGTCCACCAGACACGAAAACGAACATTTCGTACTTTTTAGTCTTTTTCTCGATATCATAGTTCGAAATATATAGCTTGCCAAAGTACTAAATCAAGAACAACTCCCTTAATTTTGTACTTAAAAAAAAATAAAAAAAATCGTCCATCAGAGAATACGAAGACAAAAATTTACTACGTTTCAGTTTTTTTCTCGATATCATAGCTCGAAAGATGTGGCTTTCAAAGTACTAAATCAAGAACAACTCCCTTAATTTTATATTTAAAAAAAAAATGAAAAAATCGTCCATCAGAGAATACGAAAACGAACATTTTCTACTTTTTAGATTTTTTCTTGATATCATAGTTCGAAAGATATAGCTTGCCAAAGTACTAAATCAAGAACAACTCCCTTAATTTTGGACTTAAAAAAAAAATTTTTAAATCGTCCACCAGAGAATACGAAAACGAACATTTTCTACTTTTTAGTTTTTTTCTTGATATCGTAATTCGAAAGATATAGCTTGCCAAAATTTTATTATGAATATGCAGAAATCTTAAACCTCATGCAAATCGAAGGTTTGTGAGATATGCCCATACACCGATCGGACCACCTCTTGCCACGACGATCGTCGATATAGCTGATTATTTTTTTAGTCATTCACCCCAATGGATGGAGCATGCTCCATTTTTTTCAAATTTTTCATTGCATATTTCGCGTACTTGTGAATTTCTAAAAATTGCGTTTAAAAACTGTCGAATGCACGTATCTTCTTGGATATAAGTCGTATTGTAAAAAAATGTATATAAAAGTTTTTCATTTTGATGTATGCTTTTATGCAAATTTATTTTAAACATTCTTCAACTCCTCCGAAGCATTGTTTTTTCATTAATAAACATGAAAATCGATTTTTCAAAAACTTGGACATTTTAAATTTTGTTCGTAAAAATTTCTAAAATACTATTGATCAACATGAACATTTTAAGCATAGACCAGAAGCGGGACAATCTTTCTTTCGAATTTTTATGAGACTTTATAAACGTGATTTGAGTAGTACCGAAAAACTGTGTAAAAATTAGAGGAAATTCAAGAAGTAGTGTTTAATCATGATGAATATCCTGTGTCGTTACAACCAAAGTATTCGACAACAAAGTTTTTTTAACCACGCTAATGCAACAAGTTACTTAGTACACCCAATCAACTCAAAGTAGTTGACCCAACCAATTAAATCATCTAGCTGTGAAGCCGCAAAGCCAGTTGATTGAGTCTATCTTTTTTTTTTGCTACGACTAAATTGTTCATTTTTTATTTGCAATGTTTGTTCAATTAATATATGATAAGCGTTTGATTAACCTGTTCTTTTTCCGATGCTTATCAAACTAATATATGATAAACAACGTATAACTCGATGGCAATGATGCAGCTTTGATTATCTACTTTTGTCGAATAAACTGGTTTTAACCCTGGACGAGGACACATTAATAACAAGCACGCGACAACGTTTCACTCTTTTCGTGCAGCTTGCAACTTCAATATAGCTTATATACACACAAGCGTTAAGGCACAAAAGGCTTTTCGAAACACGCTCGATGTGTAGTTCCATCGCAGAGTTAATTTAGCAGTAGTGGTAGCAGGAGCAGCCGTTGCTCGTGTGGCCCACCGCCCACCTGTTCTATTCCACCACTACTATACTCCCTGCTAACGATCTCGAACAAAAAACCAGTGCTCCCGCTGTCGGATAGAAAATTAACGTTTTATTTTCCACAACCGAGAACGACCGTCGGCTTGCGCGCGTTATTTCCCGGTAATGACGAGTCGCCAATTACCTGCCGAATAGAGAAAGCAGTGATGCAAGCTAGACCTCGCGTTGGAACACTGCAACGTTCCATAAAGCTTCGGCGAATTAAATGAAAGTCAAAATTCCACGAAGTCCATCTCTCTAAACGTGATTATTACTTTGACAGTTTTTTAAGTCAATCGAAAGCTTTGTCCGTCGGTTTTTAATTAAAATAAAAAATTATTTCAACTAATAAATAGTTTGTTGGTCCAATAAACGATTCATTAATTTTTATTTATAATTTTTTCGTGCATTACTAAGATTTAAACAATGTCCCTATTCATTAAATAAAAATACCCTCACATTACATTATTATTATTATTATTATTGTTATTGTTGTTGTTGTTAGTTGAATATATTATATCTATTGTGATTATTATATCGTTATGTCATATGATTTTTTTTATTTGCCCTTTAAAAATAAAGTGCGTCACCAATGTGACGGCTTATAAAAATCGATTTATTGTTTTTACTGCCTTTACTGCTCGAGATCTTCAAAGTATGTATGTGAGATATTAAATTGGAATTCGCAATGTAAAGTAAAGGATGGAAAATATTTGGACAAAAACTTATAATTAAAAAAAAAGTATATAAATATAACCTTATTTGGTAGTCATATTTCCTCCGTTACTGTTCCTATTAAGATTTTGGGTAAAAAAATTACCTTTACTTAAATTTAGGATTTCAATTTGTAAATCAATTTTTGGAGAATAGTTTGTGAAGTGACCATATAGCGAGGACAGAAATATTGATATTTTTCAATTATTTCTTCTACAACACATTAAAGATATGCACTGCGAAGAAAAAATTTGAAGGTATAAAATTCATAATAAAAACCAATTATTCAATAATCTAAAAATGCATTAAGGTAGTCCTTGCAACCCATACTAGTCAATTGACACACTATCCTCGAAAATTCGGTAAGGTAAATGTCCCCATTCCCGTCCATGCTCCCTCTGCCGACCACTTCGACGGAAATAATTATTTCCACGAGTGCTGCGCAAAAATAACAACAATTGAGCATAGTACAATATTCCGAGGACCCTATGTGTGAGAGTATTGCAACGTAAAGAGTAAATACAATAACACAATCCAAGTTTTGTTCGTATTTCCAAACGCTTGTCGCGAACCCATCGTATTCTTAACAGTGAGGTTAAGTTGCGTTGACCGCTTCAATAGTTCGTACTGCATCCGGAATTTGTAAAAATCGAATAATTTTTAGTGCAAACGATAGATTATGAGTTCAATTATTGATCCAGCAAAAAAAAAAGTTATAAATAATTTATTTTTCATTTTTTTTACGGTGGTCGAAGTTAGGCACAACGAAATGCCTGGCTGCCCCCATTACCGTAAACGTTATTTAGGCAGTCAAAAAAATGTCTTTATTACAAGGTTTACTTTCTCGGTGATAAAAAAGATTGATATAATTCAATTCTTACAGGATCGCTGCGAAGGACTTGGACTTTTTTCCCTCACTGATCAAAATTTTGAAATATCTCAATTTTTACAGCATCGCAAAAAAAAAAAGTGTATGTGGAGACGAAAATGTAACATAAGTTCCGAAAAACGAAGTTTTTTTATAATTATGCAATAAAAATATTAATAGTACAATTCCGGATCATGTTTATTTATTTTTTAAAATTTTTATTACTCCTCGGGATCTCCGTTTCCCTAGTGTTCGAAAATGGGTTTCAATTTTTACAGCATCGCAAAAAAAAAGTGTATGTGGAGACGAAAATGTAACATAAGTTCCGAAAAACGAAGTTTTTTTATAATTATGCAATAAAAATATTAATAGTACAATCCCGGATCATGTTTATTTATTTTTTTAAATTTTTATTACTCCTCGAGATCTCCGTTTCCCTAGAGGTCGAAAATGGGTTTCAATTTTTACAGCATCGCAAAAAAAAAGTGTATGTGGAGACGAAAATGTAACATAAGTTCCGAAAAACGAAGTTTTTTTATAATTATGCAATAAAAATATTAATAGTACAATCCCGGATCATGTTTATTTATTTTTAAAATTTTTTATTACTCCTCGGGATCTCCGTTTCCCTAGTGGTCGAAAATGGGTTTCAATTTTTACAGCATCGCAAAAAAAAAGTGTATGTGGAGACGGAAATGTAACATGAGTTCCGAAAAACGAAGTTTTTTATAATTATGCAATAAAAATATTAATAGTACAATCCCGGATCATGTTTATTTATTTTTTTAAAATTTTATTACTCCTCGGGATCTCCGTTTCCCTAGTGGTCGAAAATGGGTTTTAATTTTTACAGCATCGCAAAAAAAAAGTGTATGTGGAGACGAAAATGTAACATAAGTTCCGAAAAACGAAGTTTTTTTATAATTATGCAATAAAAATATTAATAGTACAATCCCGGATCATGTTTATTTATTTTTTAAAAATTTTATTACTCCTCGGGATCTCCGTTTCCCTAGTGGTCGAAAATGGGTTTCAATTTTTACAGCATCGCAAAAAAAAAGTGTATGTGGAGACGAAAATGTAACATAAGTTCCGAAAAACGAAGTTTTTTTATAATTATGCAATAAAAATATTAATAGTACAATCCCGGATCATGTTTATTTATTTTTTAAAAATTTTATTACTCCTCGGGATCTCCGTTTCCCTAGTGGTCGAAAATGGGTTTCAATTTTTACAGCATCGCAAAAAAAAAGTGTATGTGGAGACGAAAATGTAACATAAGTTCCGAAAAACGAAGTTTTTTTATAATTATGCAATAAAAATATTAATAGTACAATCCCGGATCATGTTTATTTATTTTTTAAAAATTTTATTACTCCTCGGGATCTCCGTTTCCCTAGTGGTCGAAAATGGGTTTCAATTTTTACAGCATCGCAAAAAAAAAGTGTATGTGGAGACGGAAATGTAACGTGAGTTCCGAAAAACGAAGTTTTTTTATAATTATGCAATAAAAATATTAATAGTACAATCCCGGATCATGTTCATTTATTTTAAAAAAATTTTATTACTCTTCGGAATCTCCGTTTCCCTAGTGGTCGAAAGTAGGGTCATCGCTGGTCGGGAATGGGCACAGCTGTGTCGGCAGAGGGGACACTAATAAGCATGAATTAATCAGCCTCTATCTGGCCAAATAATTGGCGGAATCGATTGAACAACCCATTTTTAGAAAGAGAATTAACTGAATTTTACAGTGGTGCAAAAAAAAATCTCCAAATTTACATTCGTCGCAACGAAAAAAGCCATACAGTTGTCTGGTTGGCCTTATAGGGTACGGGAATGGGGACATTTACCTTAAATGGACCGTTTTTATATGTTTAGACATTAAATTGATCACACTGAGAATTAAACCGTATTTCTCAATACTTGGTAAGCCTAAAACATATAAATTAAAGTTATAGAAGTATGTAATTTGAATTCGTTGTATCGGAGAATCTTCGAGATTTGGCAACGCCGTTTCTCAGACAATAAACAATCGAGTGGACCCGGCGTTTTGAATCGTTTGACGTTTACGTACAGTACGGCAGATATGTCACCAGACCCAAATTCGGACGTTTGCGAGAGAAATTTGTAAGCCAAAGCAAAAAAAAAGTGGGTAGAAGAGGTTGTCGCAGCCAGAAGACGTCGTGTCGTTGAAACGTCGACTTTGGAGGTTATGGTGCCGGTCGACGGGTCGTCGAATTGTACACCCTTGCCTATTATTTATCGTGCAATGAGTGTAACATTCCTCTGTCGTTACATTCCGTCGAGAACGTAACGACAGAGAGAGAGACGGAATTTGGTATTTATCATGATTTTTCCGAAAAATCCTGATAAATACAAACATATATATGTACAAGTCCTTTGCTTAACGATAACACGCGGGACCGGGGACGTCGGCATGCCACGTGACTGGTTGCCGTCCGGTGTTGCCACATTTCAATCATTCTCCGCCATGTTTGATTATCGATGCTTCCGGCTCGCGATTATTCATTTAACGTTAAATTTACACGGAAATAGTTCGATAATGTTGCTTTTTTATATTTTATCCAAAAACGTGACATTCTAAGGAATCCGTAGCATATTTTATAATGTATAAAAGTTCAGTTTATATAGGTTAATTTTCGTCCGGAAGTGCGAGTTTGGTTAGTTAGCCATAAGAACCCGTGTTATAAGACCCCTTTTTTAATATGTATTTTCTCGGTAATTTGTTCAATAACCTAGGGCGAAACTTTGCGCTCACCTTTAGAAGAGTTTTAGCTATAACATAAAAAAATTGGACCATCAAAGTTCAAAAAGCCTGATGCACAAGGACTACCTTAAACTAGTTTTTACCCGTTTATTACAGTGTATCGTTCCTACATACAGTTTTACATTTAAAAATGCAGAACTTTGTAAAATGGACAAATTATTTATTAATAATTGAAGCAATTAACTTGATAGTTAACTAATAGGCATATTTGCGCGTAAAAAACATAGGTGCCGCATAAAAACAAATTGTGCGAAAAAGAATACTGGTAATTATTTATTTAATTTATTTCTGAGATTACCGTCTCGTGACTTCCGTGGGTTCTGATTATGCCGTTGGGATTCCGCGCTGCAGTGGGAACAGAAGCCGGCGGCTGCCGGTAACGAGATCCTGCTGAGCTTCCGACGGGAGCCCTTTCTCGCACCGGAACGGAACTTGGCGCTCCATGTAGTTTTCTAAACTTTGCCGTTAACGCCGCGTAAGGATGATCGAAATTGGAAATAATGGGTGCAAGCGGCGATCCACCGCTTGCCTCATAGGGATGAGGATTGAAGTTTCTCGGCTGTAGGTCGCGCTCGGGCACCGTGCTCTCCGCTGATCGTCCCACATCGCAAACTACAAGGATGCCCAATGAATAAAAAATCTGGAACAATTGGCCGACGCGCCAGGAAGAACAGGCGACGAACGACCATCGCCGAAAAGTTAGACGATAAACTTTCGTGGCTGTAGCGTACGTGACGCAACGTCAAGGTACCGCAAGAAAATACATGATATACATAAAAAGCACTAAAAAAAACAGCCCATTGGCGAGTTTCCGGAAAATAATGAATTTTTTTGTACTTGCGGCCGCCATCTTGGACTTGGCATTTTCATTTACTAATTTTGAGTGCAGTTTCGTATTTTGATTCGCCATATTGGATCCACCATTTTGTAATTTTCAATGTGCTGTTCAGATTCGTAATCAGCAATCTGAAAAACCCTCGAGTACCGAATTTTATCCAAATCAAAGCAGTTTTTGCATTTTCGTACGCCATATTGGAGCCGCCATTTTGATTTTCTGATTTTCAAGTTCAAATTCAAATTGTGGTCTCCACAGATCGTTCCACATCGTAAACTACACGGATGACCAGCGATTGAAAAATCTGGAACAATTGACCGACGCGTCAGAAAGAACAAGCAACGAACGACCATCGTCTGAAAGTTGGAAGATAAAGTTTCGTAGCTGTAGCGGACGTGACGGGACGTCAAGATACTGAATGGCAATATATCCCATATACAAAAGAAAAAAGAAATAAAATGAGAAAAAGATAGGCGGCCGTGCCAAATACTCGAACAAGTGAAAAAAGTTTCACCTTGATTTGGGTTCAAATAACCTTGCTGTTAAACTTGAAATAATTGATAATGATCATTAATCCCATAAACCAGAAACCCATAAATTTCCTATAGCTCGTTTGCAATACTTAGATGTTTTTAGACATTGAGCAAAATAATCTTTGTTTTAGGGTTCAAAAAAATATATTTTTTCGATAATATCAGCAGATACACAAGTGAGATAACTGTCCATGAAAATCAACAATTTGGGTCCAACTCCCTCCCCTTAAGTTCACTTAAAAGATGGAACATCACTTTCGGTAACAATATTTTCCAATACATTTTTTTCATGGTAAGTAATCATTGGAGGCAGACCCATAATTAACCCCTTCACTGTCAGTGGCCCCTATTGGAACAAGAACGTATAGGAGAATACGTCTTTCTGACAGTGAACGGGTTAATATGATCACTAGGGTTGTCTATTTTTGCACAATATTTTATTTTTGCAGGGCACCCCTTAAAACTGTCCTCTATTACGAAAAATAATTCCTCGTAAATCATCGATGAGATAAAAAAATATGTAGAGGTCGCGACGGAATTTTTTAATTTTCTTGTTTTAATAATTTTTTTCAGTGGAAATTCTAATGTATATGTTCACATTTTTTGCATTACATAAGTGTAAAGATTCTGGTTATCACTGCAATAGTCCGTTATTGTTTTATGGCAATTTTGAAGTACGAAGTGCGAAATAATTGCAACTGCAAAAAATATGTGCTGTGAAAGTGAAAAATAGAGGGGGAGCAAATACTTTTAAAAAATTCTAAATGCAATAAAATTTCACCCCTAAGCGAATTAATGCCAAATTAAATCCGAAACTTTGTCTGATAATATTCTACCTGTAAACCAAATTGAAGTTAGATATCTAAAGAATTATGGACCTTTGAAAAAAAAACACTTTAAAAAAATTATAAAATTGTCTCAGTCCATCTCTATATGTGTAATATGATGTCTTTATCCCAGAAAAAATGTTATATATATATATATGTTTTTTTTTTTTCTTTATTATTTCCAATGTATGGTTTCTTCAACGTTATACATGAGCCCTCTCTTACATTCTTTGTTCTTAATTCTATTAAACACATCTCAACTCCTTGCAACTGCTTTCACACCTATATATAAATCTGTATTATTGCTAAGCTTAAATAAACTTTTATGTTAATATTACGTTAGCTACATTTTTATTTGTTGTTCACAGTTTCTTATTAGTATGCTATCCTCAGATCTCCCCCCCCCCCCCCATCTGTCCATTCGCAGTCCATTTTACCCTGCTTCTTATTCTTTTGTCCTTTTTTACATTTAAGTCCCCTACTATTATTTTCCTGCTTCCACCTTTATCCGCTCTTTTATTACTTTAGTTAGTGTTTCTCAATTTTCCCAACTTATACATTATTGTACACATTTATCCTTCCCCACTCCTTCTCTTCACCCTTACTAAACCGTTTTGTATAATCAATCCAAAGTTCCAATCATTCATTTGTTCCCCAAAATGCATCCCTAATCCTGTTTACCCCGCACTATTTTAAGTGACCTGTCGTCAAAATTCCCTATTGTTTCCTTTAGTTTCGTCATGTCGATCTCTCCAATGACCCCAGTTCTTCATTCCATGTCCACCAATGTTCATTAACCCTCATTTTCAGATACCCCACTTTTGTAGATTTCCCCTCTCTTCGTAGACTTTCTACTTCCGTTTCTATCCAATCTTGCACCTCCCTCTCTCTCGTCGTGAAGTCGTTCTCAATCCATATTCCAGTGCCCCTTAGTCCATCTCTTCTGGTCATTATTTGTCTTTTTGTTTCCATCGAGTCCACAGCGATTACTGGGCCTCCCGGAACTTGTTGAAGTTTTATTATGTTCAGCTCAATTTCCATCTTCTTTTTTTAGAACTTGATAAATTTCTTGATCAATATTATTGCCAACATTCATCACTCCTCTCACCACCAAGTTTTTCTTGCGCCGTTTTCTCTCCTCCAATTCCCATCTCAATTGCGTTTCTGTTAATGGTGTCATCGCTTTATTGCCACCTCCTGTTGAGTCCTCTTCTGCTTTGGGGCTCGCCATTTTTCCATTTGCATTGGATGCTTCCCGTTCATCATTTTTGCATTTCCTGGTGTCTTCTTTATTTTTAATTCTGACTTCGAGTAGCCGTTTTTGCTCTTCTATTAATTCCTTTTCCTTTACCAGTTGTTCCATCGCTTTTTCCATTTGAAACATCTTCTCTTTCAACAATTATAAAATTTCTTCATCCTTTCTCTCTATTATTATTTCCCTTAAATCTTTTCCTTTTTCTGTCACTGAGTGTGCTTGCAGTAGGTTATGGCAGCGCAGCAAGGCACAGTCGATGCATCGACACTTACGTATTTCCGTCTCCAGTTGCTGTTTTAATTTGACAATTTCTTCCCTCAGTTTTTCCTGCATTTCCCTATGTACCCGTTTGGTTATCTCATTCGCCACTTCCTCCGTCCATTGCATCCCCTCTTTGACTGTCCCTTGCGTTGTCGTCTTTTTCTCCACAGTTCCGTGTGCAGTTTCGATGACTTATTCCCCCACTATTTTTTATTCATCGCTGCCCCCACTTTTGTGTTCCCTTCTGTTTTCCGTATCTTTTAGTTCTTCAAGTTGTCTCTAATCATCCATTTCCCGATCTAACTTTTCGTTTTCACTTTCTTTTTCGCGACCCGTGCTTATTATCGTTACGTCAATCTCCTCTTCACTTGATTCGTTAATCGACTCATCGCTCGGCTCATGAACTGAAGATTCGGTGCACTACTCGTGCGCGTGACAATCCCTCGTTTCTCCGGCGAGCGCATCACTTTGCTGTTACTCGCGAATGCCAATGCTTGTTTATCCATGAAAATATCAATTTTAATATTACCCTTCTCTTCCCCACTTCAGATATTCTTTGGCGGTCGCCCTCTGCCCTTTTTTCCTTTTCCGTGTCCATTTTTTCCAAGTTCACGTGACGCACTGTAAGACGCCTTGTTGCGAGACGTCTTCACTTCACTTGTCCCTTTTTTGCCGGCTGATACTCTGCCCCGCTTCTGCTTGTCGCCCCTCATGGCCTTAACGGCGCCCTCTGCACTTCCGGCGTTCCTATCTGCGTTGTTGGCCATCTTGCCGCCTTTTCCTCTTAACCTCCGATTTCACCGTTTTCTTATTCACCAGTTTTCATCCGTAGTACGAAAATTCCCGAATACGCCTATACTCCCTCCTGTTCCCTATCCCCTCTCTCCCCGAAAAAATGTTATATGAAAACTAAAAAAATTCTCGTAAAAAGAACGAACGATAATCGTAAACATTTGAAGGTTTAGGACAATTATTGTTGTTACAGAGTGTCTCATAATATACTTAATTGTTTCCAGCATCTCCAGAATGTAATTTGTTGATCCTGTGGCCAAATGTTTATCATTATTATTCACTGTTTTTACGAGAATTTTTTAGTTTTGATATAGCACAGTTATTCTGTGATAAATATGTCACGTCACTCCAGTAGAGCAGTTTGTAATTTCAAACTTAAAAAGAATTTTAAGTTTGTTTTCGTTCCGACTTTAAAATTTGCAGATATCTAGCTAAAATTTGGTACACAAGTTGACTATTATCACACGGAAAGAAAGGCTTGGTTGAAACAACCAAGTGCTATGGTTATATATGCGCCAGACAATTAATTGGTTAGACCGACCAATTTCTTGGTTAGGCTACCAATTTCTTGGTTAGACTACCCAAGGGACTTGGTAAGCTAACCAAGTGACTTGGTTAGACCAACCAAGAAATTGGTAGCCTAAAAAATTACTTGGTTGGTCTAACCAATTAATTTTCACTGAAAAAATGGTTAAAACAAGAAAATTTAAAAATTCCGTCGCGATCTCCACATATTTTTTTATCACATCAATGATTTACGAGGAATTATTTTTCGTAATAGAGAACAGTTTTAATTAATTCATTAGACAATTTCAAGTTTCTCTCTTGCAGTCGTAGGGCGGCAGTTGGTATTCCGTGCATGGTGATTTGCATTACAGCATGGATTTTAATCAATATAAACATTAAAAGTGACCATTGCAAATAAAAATTAACTAATCGACGTTAATTTGAGAAAAGATATAGTTTTACTTTGATTTTTTCCGCGAGTTATTCGTAATTTTTCATTTATTTCAATACCAAAAAAAAGTAATATTAAGGTTTTTAATTTGTAATTCACTGCGATGTTTTGATTAGCAAGTAACAGTTGAAAAAATAATACTTAATACTTTCGAATTGTGGTTTTAAAGGATTTAAGTTAATCTGCACTGTTGACTCAAAGGCGGTGGCAACAAATACTCCGAAATAAAAAACATTAGCATAATAATTCGCGTTTAATTAATTGTCACAACCAGAGCAGACGTAATCAAATTTTTGACGGTCGAGGGTGCAGAAAAATAATTTTCGCTTACGAGATATTTCATATTTTTCCACTGCAGTCTATTTTATTTTTAGTTTCCTTCTCTTTCGTGCAAAACTTCCGAATTATATTCACTGTCGTATACTAAATGTAACGCGTGTGGCTCGTGTCGCTTTATAGCTGTAGCTGTAGATCCCACCAGAGCCGTCCATTCGGCGATCCACCACCGCCAGCGTATGAGAACACCGAGTGTGTGCAACTTGTTGCACAATGATCGTGGGAAAAATTAATTCTACACGAGGACAAGGAAGCGAGTCCTCATCGCTTCTCTGTTTCGCGGTCAGAGAAATTCTTTTCGGTTGCTCTGTATCAAGCTCAACTCTCATGTGATCCCAACTCCTCAACAGCTCAGAGCGCGAGATTTTCTGTCCGGATATGAGAGAGACGAACGAAGCGGACGTCTGGCTATCGTTGGCGAAAAATGTGAAAGCTTATTATCATCATATGTTAACGTAATTGTTCTAGACATTTACACGGTTGGTTGCCAAATCGTAATTTCCGGCTGATTGAGACATTGCCCAGAATAAGAACATAAAATTTTCGTGGATGGTCTTGGTTAAAATTCTGAACGATGACTGTTAATATTTTAATCGCCAACTGTAAATAGATTCAAGGGAAAAAGCGTCAAATTGTCGAAACTATTATTTTCATGACGGATATTTTTGTTTTATTTTATAGAAAATCGATACAATTAAGAAAATTATACACCAATTTTTTTTTAATCTTTTCAGTTGCAGATTTCAGTAAGTAATAAATTATTAATAATTATATAAAAAATAGTACAATATGTTTTACCGGGCAAAACGTCAGTTCTACAGAACCCATCTCTACACAGAGCCATCTGTACACGAGCATCTGTACACCTTTTTTTTTTACACGCGTTTAATTGAGCACAACGAAACTGTGCACAACACGAACTTGACAAAGCGGAATTTAAAACGGATAACCTTGTCACGACGAAACCTTGCGAAAATTTAGTTCGACACGGAAAAATTGATCACGTCAGTAATCGTTATGACAAAACTTTGCACAGCATACTCTGGGCACCATCAATCTGCTCACAGCACTAGTTCGACACAACAAATTTCTTCGTAGCACAAGATCGAAATGGTAAATCTCGACACGGCACCATTTTGTAACGACAAATCTCTACACAACGCGAGTACGGCCCGGTAAAGTTTGCCACGACGAACCTTCGACACGACACAAGTTGTACACGACGATGTTCTACACAGACCCATCTCGACACCGACGCTAATCTTCCGATGGTAAATCGCAAATTGTATCAGCATCAGAATTGTATCAGAAACGTTTTGCCCATAACTTGGATGGGTGACCGTTTAGCCATGCACCGGCTAGCACATCAATCAGTGAGCGGGAGATCAGTTTTTCTGAGATCTCGGTGTTTACACTTAAGTAAGTTACTTTCGTGAATACACCGGGAATCAGAAGAATATACGGCCGTCTGTACCGGTACGGGTTTTCCGCAGTTCCCCCGTGCCCATGGCAAATACGGTACAGTGTAGCTAAAGTCGGCTGCGGACGCATTGGAAAGTTAGGTTAGCTTAGTGAAGTGCGGGTAGAGAGTGATACAGGTAAGGGTGGGAAGGGCGGTAAAAGGCAATTGAAGCCATTCCATGGAAAGAATTTAAAAAAATTTTATTAAAAAAAATAGTACAGTATATTTTTTGTATAATCTGCCGAAAAATTTCTCCGCTATTTTCGGTTTAAAAGAATTTATACATTTTATTTTCATGCTGTTTCCCGTTGGGTCTCAAAAATGCACGATCTGTATCATATACACACAAAAAATAGTCTATCGGGAGATGGAAACTTTGGCCGAGGGACTATTTTTAGGTTCCATGTTGGTAGAGAGGACATTCCGGACGTAAAACAGGTTTTAACACAATTTTGCAGGTGCATAGGAAGCAACGTACAGACGAGTAGATATGATAGGACACGAGTTTTTACGCCTCGAAATGCAGAGCGTTCCCCCATCAATAAACTCAACGCTTGAGGGAGAATTTTGTAACCACGCAACCTGCTCGATTGCCATTCTAACACATGGGAACACATGAAATGAAAAATCGTTGTACGATGATCGAACTGTAAAATATACTACATGTTGGTTTTTTTATTGCATAAATAGTTTAAAACTTTTTTATAAAAGAAAAAAAAAAATTTTTTCGTATGAAGCATGGAATTTTCTACACTTTTTAAGGTAGCCACGTATCAATGTATCTGATACTTGGGTTTGAGAAATTTATTCAGATTTTTAAACTGGGGCCATAATTTTGATTTTTCAAGAAAAGTGACTAATAAAAAAATGCTTAATCGGAGTATTTTTTTAGTAAGTTCAATGACATTAAGAAAAGGATTAAATTGGAAAAGGGTTAGGGTAAAATATTTGTCGCGTTAGCCTGGAATACATTCTCATATACAAGTGCGATTTCAAATTAATTAATGGCATAGTAATTTCAACAAATTACTTCAATTGTACGCTATAAGTACTCAAAATGTTATGCTTCAATTTTATCGTAGAAGTACATTAATTTTATATTGCAATTGTACATTACATTTAATTGACGAGTTTGCACATCCAAATCGTATATTAAATTTCATATATCGGTTCATGCATAAAAATTTCCGATAAATGTATATTAATTTTTTGAATGTTTTTATAGTGTTTTTCAACACAGTTACAGTAATGTAAGAATCTTTGTTTGGCGATGTGTTCCCTTTTCCCCAAGGGATTGAACCACATAATTAATTCATATATTTTAAAATTCGGTATAATGTTTATATCGACCTTCCAAATGTATAATACTGTATAACATGTTAAAATAAACAATTAAAAAATAATAGATAACAATGTTTTCTCGGCGGTCAAGCAGCTCGGCTTCCGGCCGGTGCTTGGATGGGTGACCGCTTATCCGCGCGCTGGTTTGCGCTTCAACTCCAGGAGTGCGTTCCGAATGAAGCGCCCGGCGACTTTTCTCTCTTTCTTATCGCGAAGGAAAAAAAGAGACGCGCATTTGGAACGCAGCCCAGGGGTGCGTTCCGAATGACGGGCTGTTTCGTCGATCGATGCGCATGCGCAATAATTTCTGTCTAGATTTACGGTGAAGTTTAAGAATTATAGTAAAAGTTGAAGATAGGGAAAACAATTTTTTTCGTTTCTATTAATTCCAAAGTATCGGAATTTCGATTACCCACGGATTAGCCTAATTGTAAATTATTGAAATGTATTATCTCCACCTCGCGTTCGGACAACAACTTTTTGCCGTACCTCACGAGTAGGGTGAATAGTTGTCGAACGATCAAGAGACGGGGGTAATATTAGAATTCTTTAAAAAGAGGAAAATCCATGAGAAATGTAAGTATACTTTCTTTAGTACCGGAATAAATAAAACAATGGTTTTTCCAAGCTTCCACTTTCATTATACTTCTTAAAACTCAACGTAAATCCCGGCAAAAACCATTGCGCATGTGCATCGGACGACGAAAGAGCTCGTCATTCGGAACGCACCCCAGAATGGCAGACAGATTTTTTTTCTAAGTTCCTAATGTGTTCTCATAAAGTAGAAACTCAGAAAAATAATATTCATAATATTAAGTTATCCTTTAGACCGTATTATAATAATACGCGGGCGAATTTATATATTTAGTTTTAACAATAATAACAACATTTCAGGGCATGATTACAGTTCTCGGCGCCCCTAGGCAAATGTCCGGGCATATTTGTGCACCCCCCCTTCTCCGCGGAGATTTGAATACCCGCGTAAAAATACTTATGTCAAATTGAAACCATAAATCAACATATATCAAAAGTTGCCATTTTTGAGATGCGTTAAGACGAAAAATCTTAGAAAAGTTCAAAGCGATTTTGAGATCGTTTTGATACTAAGTTTCGCAAAATCGCTTTGAACTTTTCTAAGGTTTTTCGTCTTAACGCATCTCAAAAATGGCAACTTTTGATATATGTTGATTTATGGTTTCAATTTGACATAAGTATTTTTACGCGGGCGATCGAAGGTAGTTTTGCACGTGTCGTAAAACAGAAAACGATCTTTCGGCTCAACAATTCGTGGCTGAAATACTTAGCAAGATACGGAGAGTAATATTGACGGTCGGATACACAGCTTGCAAGTTTTCCTCGGATAGAATTACGTATAATTTTAACCCGGAAAAACCGTGCGCCATTATTATACGTCCGTCCTTAGAATGCTTATTTTTTTCTTCCATTCAGACCCTGGTTAACTTTTCAATTAAAAAAAATCCTAAATTTGACAAGAAAATTTGTTTCGGAACAAAATATGAAACCAATCTTCATTTTAAAAAAAAGTGGATATCCTTAAAAATTTATCTACGTTTCCGATGAGAAACGGAAAGAAATGCCGCCCCTAATGCTGCACGAATCGTGCTGCCCCAGGCCGTGGCCTAGGTTGGCTTAGGCGGTAAGGCGATATATCATATTTGTTCTTAAGGGGAGGTGAAGCCTATTCAGTCGGTAACAAAAACTGTAAACAAACTTGTAGAGAACGCTGAACGTTTCTTGATAAAAGAAAAGTTTTACATCATTGCTCTCTTAATTCTGCATGATGTAAAACTTTCATTTTTCCCAAAAATGATCAAGTTTCTGAGAATTCTTGTTGCGAAAGATATTCACTATCTTTCTCGCACTCATGGAGGTTTCGCCTCCCCTTAACAAACCGGTGCGGTGGTCTAGTAGTTAGTGTACTGGCCTCTAGTCCAGAGCATCGGTAGATCGCGGGTTCGAATCCCAGTGCCGTCGATTTTTGTCGAAAATATAAATACGAGCGCGATAACGCTCCAGATGTAGACATGAGCCCCACACAAGTACAGCTGTATAACTGTGGAGGTCACATGTATACAGCTGTAGTCCGTGTTTATGTTCTCGACGAAACATGACGTATTTTCGGTACCGGGCGGCGAACTCGAGACCAGCTATATCGGCATAGGTTTTTCGCAGTTTTGTTATGCCCATAGCAGACATGCTATGGCGAATGCGATATAAGTAGAGGGGGAAGTCGGATGCGGCCGCATGGGGGCCAAGTTACTGATCTGACCAGACCCCCAGGGGGTACTGGCTACTGAACCGGGACCTGCAGACGGGAGGAAATGCAACATAAAACAAAATATATATTTGTTCTTAATCTATTAAGTGTGAAATAATTTCGAAAATAGTGTTTATGGGAGATTTGTGTTTGGGGGTATTTTTTTAATAATATTTTTCTACGTTTCTATCGATGTTCGAAATGTAGCAAAAGAGAAGGACGATAACGTGTGTTTTTATCGCTTGTTTTTGTCGAAAATTTGTGATTGGGGGTATTTTTGTAATAATATTTTTCTACGTTTCTATCGATGTTCGAAATGAAGCAAAAGGGAACGACGAAAACGGGTAGCACATCATGTTGTAAATAAAAATATGAAAAAATGGACATTTAATTGAAAGTTTAAAAAATATGTTTGCAATGAAGCAAAAGAGAACGACGAAAGCGTGTAGCACATCATGTTGTAAATAAAAATAGGAAAAAAACGGACATTTAATTGAAAGTTCCAAAAATAAATACTTACGTTGTTAATTTTCCGACTGCCGTAAAATACGATGCCTAACAGTTCATCATCGATCTTCGCAATGAAGCAAAAGAGAACGACGAAAACGTGTAGCACATAATATTGTAAATAAAAATAGGAAAAAAAACGGACATATAATTGAAAGTTCCGCAAATAAGTACTTACGTTGTTAATTTTCCGATTACCGTTAAGTACGATGCCTAACAGCTGATCATCGATGTTTGGAACAAAGTAAAAGAAAACGACGAAAACGTATAACACATCATGTTGTAAATAAAAATAGGAAAAAACCGGACATTTAATTGAAAGTTCCACAAATAAGTACTTACGTTGTTAATTTTCCGACTGCCGTAAAATACGATGCCTAACAGTTGATCATCGATGTTCGCAATGAAGCAAAAGAGAACGACGAAAACGTGTAGCACATAATGTTGTAAATAAAAATAGGAAAAAAAATGGACATTTAAATGAAAATTCGAAAAATAAGTACGTACGTTATTAATTTTCCGACTCTTGTAAAATACGATGCCTAACAGTTGATCATCGATGTTCGCAATAAAACAAAAGAGAACGACGAAAGCGTGTAGCACATCATGTTGTAAATAAAAATATGAAAAAAATGGACATTTAATTGAAAGTTCCACAAATAAGTACTTACGTTGTTAATTTTCCGACTGTCGTAAAATACGATGCCTAACAGTTCATCATCGATGTTCGCAATGAAGCAAAAGAGAACGACGAAAACGTGTAGCACATAATGTTGTAAATTAAAATAGGAAAAAAACGGACATTTCATTACAAGTTTCACAAATAAGTACCTACGTTGCTAATTTTCCGACTGCCGGAAAATACGATGCCTAACAGTTGATAATCGATGTTCGCAATGAAGCAAAAGAGAACGACGAAAACGTGTAGCACATCATGTTGTAAATTAAAATAGGAAAAAAACAGACATTTAATTACAAGTTTCACAAATAAGTACCTACGTTGCTAATTTTCCGATTGCCGGAAAATACGATGCCTAACAGTTGATAATCGATGTTCGCAATGAAGCAAAAGAGAACGACGAACACGTGTAGCACATAATGTTGTAAATAGAAATAGGAAAAAACGGACATTTAATTACAAGTTTCACAAATAAGTACTTACGTTGTTAATTTTCCGACTGCCGTAAAATACGATGCCTAGCAGTTGATCATCGATGTTCGCAATGAAGCAAAAGAGAACGACGAAAACGTGTAGCACATAATGTTGTAAATAAAAATAGGAAAAAAAACGGACATTTAATTGAAAGTTCCACAAATAAGTACTTACGTTGTTAATTTTCCGACTGCCGTAAAATACGATGCCTAACAGATGATCATCGATGTTCGCAATGAAGCAAATGAGAACGACGAAAGCGTGTAGCACATAATGTTGTAAATAAAAATATGAAAAAAACGGACATTTAATTACAAGTTCCACAAATAAGTACTTACGTTGTTAATTTTCCGACTTCCGTAAAATACGATGCCTAACAGTTGATCATCGATGTTCGCAATGAAACATAAGAGAACGACGAAAGCGTGTAGTACATCATGTTGTAAATAAAAATATGAAAAAAATGGACATTTAATTGAAAGTTCCACAAATAAGTACTTACGTTGTTAATTTTCCGACTGCCGTAAAATACGATGCCTAACAGTTGATCATCGATGTTCGCAATGAAGCAAAAGAGAACGACAAAAACGTGTAGCGCAAAATGTTGTAAATAACAATAGGAAAAAAACGAACATTTAATTAAAAGTTCCAAAAATAAGTACTTACGTTGTTAATTTTCCGACTGCCGTAAAATACGATGCCTAGCAGTTGATCATCGATGTTCGCAATGAAACAAAAGAGAACGACGAAAGCGTGTAGCACATCATGTTGTAAATAAAAATAATATGAAAATAATGGACATTTAATAGAAAGTTCCACAAATAAGTACTTACGTTGTTAATTTTCCGACTGCCGTAAAATACGATGCCTAACAGTTGATCATCGATGTTCGCAATGAAGCAAAAAAGGACGACGAAAGCGTGTAGCACATCATGTTGTAAATAAAAATATGAAAAAATGGACATTTAATTGAAAGTTCCACAAATAAGTACTTACGTTGTTAATTTTCCGACTGCCGTAAAATACGATGCCTAACAGTTGATGATCGATGTTAGCAATGAAGCAAAAGAGAACGACAAAAACGTGTAGCACATAATGTTGTAAATAACAATAGGAAAAAAACGGACATTTAATTAAAAGTTCCAAAAATAAGTACTTACGTTGTTAATTTTCCGATTACCGTTAAGTACGATGCCTAACAGCTGATCATCGATGTTTGGAATAAAGTACAAGAGAACGACGAAAACGTGTAGCACATCATGTTGTAAATAAAAATAGGAAAAAACCGGACATTTAATTGAAAGTTCCACAAATAAGTACTTACGTTGTTAATTTTCCAACTGCCGTAAAATACGATGCCTAACAGTTGATCATCGATGTTCGCAATGAAGCAAAAGAGAACGACGAAAACGTATAGCACATCATGTTGTAAATTAAAATAGGAAAAAACGGACATTTAATTACAAGTTTCACAAATAAGTACCTTCACGTTGCTAATTTTCCGATTGCCGGAAAATACGATGCCTAACAGTTGATAATCGATGTTCGCAATGAAGCAAAAGAACGACGAACACGTGTAGCACATAATGTTGTAAATAGAAATAGGAAAAAACGGACATTTAATTACAAGTTTCATAAATAAGTACCTACGTTGCTAATTTTCCGATTGCCGGAAAATACGATGCCTAATAACTGAGCGACTTGAATAGCTGCGATAAAAACAGCGACTGCCAACCGATCCGCAAGATGGCGCCCATATAACCTAGCGAAGAGCTCGGTGTGATCGGTAAGTTACGCATACCATACCACGTGGAGTTAGTGACCAAAAGAAGCTCATTATCGTCTCGAATTATACGTAGTTGACGTTTCTTCGAAAGTACGCCGAGATAAGTGTCAAATGGAATGTTAGTTTTACGAATAACAAATACGACCACACTGCCATCGCGTCGAGCTCGTTCGCCTCGACCGAGCGCGTTTTCACGCAATGGGTGGGGAAAATCAATATGAAAAGCTCGTTTGAACAGCTCGCAGTGTTGCGAAAGCGCTCGACGAGCAGCTCGTCGATGTAAAAGTATACAGTAACTATATTCCGGTTATCTGGTGCCTGAAGGTGAAGCGGTCAGCATATGCGCGCGTGTACAAGCATAATCGTGGAAATCTGCGTCATAGCACTCAATATTTTCAACATCGTACGTGTCTCCGTGTAACATTAACATCTTTACAATGAAAGCTCAGTGTCCAAAAATTCACCGATGAACGCAACGTTTTTATTTCTTCGTCGCTGCTGAAAACCGCCAAATTAGCGTCATAACATCGCGGTGATCAACATCGTCGCATTAGCTCTTTTACATGACATTAGAGACGAGATTTATTCCGCTGCATCATGTTACTCCAATCTGGGAACCTCCTGATCTTACTCGGACTGCAAATTCTCCTGGTGCTGCATCCGCACTCGTTGCTCGTCGAATCTACCCATATAACCGGTACATTCAATACCAAAGAGTTCTTTCGCTTCCTCATGAAGTTTGGCTTCCAACAGACAGATCGTCATCATCAGCGAGACTCTTACGGTTACATATTTGGTAACGTTACATCGAGAAGCAATTTTCAGCAACCCATTACACTAGCCGTTCTCGATCGGGGACATTTTTTGGAGTATTATGGCAATCGCACTGTGCGAGACAGAGGTGAAGCTTGTGCCAGGATGTTCAATACTCTCAATCAGAGCTCTTATGATGCCAGTTGTAATATAGATGGTCAAGACTACCTAAGGTATATTATTAGAATAACATTTTTTTTCTATTAACAGGCTTTGTGATTATAGGGATCTTTTGCTGGTTTGAAATATATTTTTACTATATGGAAATTTATATCAATTTTCTATGATTATTTTGCAAACATAGTTATCTCCAAATACACCTTGAAAAAATAAATATAAAGGGTTCATAAGTTATCATAAGAAAGATAATTTTCAATAAATTACCATTTTAATAAGCTGAAATCACTAATTATAAGCCATCTAAGCACTTCACATTGGGCAAATTAATATTAAATATTGTACATACTTGATACAAGATTTTAAGACATTATTTTTTTAAATGGTAAATGTGAAATGTTTTTGTAAGAAAATAAACTCCTGCAGTTTGTTATATTTAAATAAATATTTATATTCCAAGCTCGTATACAGAAATTATGGTACAGAATTCTAAGCAAAATACAAACCCTTTGCTGCTCCAGAACATATTATTATTGTATAGAGATGCATACATTTTGATGTTGTCAGAACAAAAAAAAGTTTCTTAATAAATCATCATTCAAATAGGAAAAAATCACTAGTTAAAGGACATTAGAGCACTTTGCAATAGATAAATCAATGTTGAATATGAAATTTAATTGATTTTTTTTCCACCTTGAATTGTAGAAGAAATTTCCTTTTTGTTTAAAATGATAGTATCAAAGAAATTATGTTTCAGACAAAAGGAACACCTTCTGTAAATTATGATATTTGGATTTGAGGTTTTTACATGATCAGAACACTGTTACAAGAAACAGAAACATTGAATTTTTAATACAATATATTGGATTTGCACTTCTCTTAATGCATAAAACTTTGCAGAGACAGTTACTGAAATTTAGGCAAATAAATTCTTGATGAAAAGCAAGCAGGTGTTAAAATAAGGATACACTGTTAGAAAAGATTGGAAGTTTTTATTCATGAACTCGTCATCAAAATTGTGGTATAAAATTCATGTACTTTTCCAGTAAAATTGAAGCAAATTATTAAAATTCAAGTACTTTTACTGTAAAATTAAAGTAAATTATTGAATGTGCTGTACCATACATTAATTTTACATTACACTTGTGTACCACATTTAATATACTAGTTTATCAATAAAAACTTCCAGTAAAAGTACACAAAATTTTAAGTAGATTTTTTTTACAGTGTAATTTTTCAATAAATCACAATTAAATAAGCAAACATAATTAATGGAAAGTCATTTTTCATATTTTTGACAAGATTTTGTGGATTAATTTACCACAATCAATTATAGGAAAATTAGAAGATACATTAAAAATTTGTTCTAAATCCTCATCTAAAATCAAAAAAATGTTATTGACATAAATTAAACTACTACAATTTGCTATATTTAAATCTGAGGGTTTTTCTTATATGATCAGAAAAGTATTATAAATAGCATGGGATTTTTAATATAAAATCTGTAAACCCCTTCATGCATAAAACACTGCAGAAGCAGTAACTAAAATTGAGCTTCAATTAACAAACAAGTGTAATGCCCTCCAACTTGAGAGAAAGCAAGAACTTTGGAACTGGAACTTTGGTTCCATCCAGAGTTGTAAATGCCTAATACTTATAGAAATAATGATGATGATATGATCAGCTCTATAATTATGAGTTTATAATAATAACATGTAGCGATTGTAATACGATGATTAAACTTTGAAATGGCTGCAACAATTATTATTTTTCAATAAAAATTCACAGTAATCCTTTTGAAAAAATGGAAAAAAATAAGTAATGCATTAAGAAAGTAATGCATTAGTTATATCTTCCATTTTTGCCACTATTTCTTGCAATATTAAAACGAAAATTAGTATTATTTTCAACTATTCAAATGTTTACACTCTATTTTATAATCACTACCTATTATTATTATGAAATCATAAGTGCAAAACAAATTGTACTGTAAATTATATCTCATGAATTAATGGGGATTTACAACCCTGGTTTCATCAATAATTGGCATTAATTTCTTACAGGAGAGTTCCATGCCCAAAAGGAGAGTTGTGCAAAGACGAGGATGCTAAGTGGAACGTTATAAAGGGCAACCAGTTCACTTATGTAATTCAGGATCTCTGGCAGCCACGATTTTGGTACATGAGTCTTGTAGCATGTTACAGAAATGAGACAACCTGCCAGTGGGAACATTTTGATCAATCGCTCGAATTGGATTACGATATATGGCTGGTGAACGGCAATCCCAATACCAGCGGCTTAAACAGCCTCACCTACCAATTTTCTTGCGACAGACAAAACACCGTCGAGCTCTATCTGCTATTTTTTATTTGCTACATAATTCTGGTACCTTTGCAATTGTACGCCGTCAGACTGCAAAGACATCCGGTTACTAGACTTTTCACAGCTAGTTTGCTGCTCGAATTTATCGCTATCTGTTTGATTCTCATTCATGTGCTAAAATTTGCTCTGGATGGCGTTGGATACACGCAGCTCGAAGTCGCCGGCGATATTTTCGATATTCTCTCTCGGGTAAGATGATTGACTTTACCCTTTTAAGGTAGTACGAGCTGTACAGTACCGCCAAACGTGAGTTATAGAAAAAATTTCTAACCCTTCTCGATGGAATAAAAATCATTAAAAAATCAAGCATGGAACATAGGAGTTGAAGAGATTGATTTAACATAATAATGATTCTAAAATATTATCAATAAATCCTTGAAAAACAAATTTTCTTCACAAATCATCAGCCAACCTAATTGTTCTATTTCAATTGAAAATTATTTGGTAATTTTCCGAATATGTTTGAATTATTTAAAAATGTTATGTATTGAAAAACAATTTTTGAAAATTGCGCTCTTATATGTCTGAGCTGTACTTGCGAATCTACTTGATCAATCGTCCGGACACTTCTTGGGTATAATGGATTGTTTTATGACAAACTCATATCCAAAATTCATTATTTATCAAAATTTAAAAAAATTCAAGTTATGCTAAAATTTTAACAAAATTCATATGTACTAGGAAAGAATAACAAATTATCTTTATTAAAAAAAAAGTTTGTTAATAACATTTCGGAATTATTATTATGCAAAATTAATCTTTTCAGAACCTTTTACATGCTTGACTTTTTTTCATATGTTTATCTCATCGGGAAGTGTTCGAAACTTTCTCTGAAACTCACATTTGGCGGAACTGTACCGCTCGTAGATTGGTTATAAAAATTCTGAAAATTTTAGCAAATAGTGAAAATCTATTAGAAATGTTTTCTACAATGCAATTTTGTAAAAGAGAAATCCGGAAAAACTGAAAATACACTTTTTCAGTTTTTGCGGATTTCTCTTTTACAAATTTGCATTGTAGAAAACATTTCTAATAGATTTTCACTATTTGCTAAAATTTTCAGAATTTAAAAAATCAACTTGAAAAAAATTACTTACAATTTTGTAGCCACACTAACAAATGTGCTATGTTGGTGGTAATTAAAGGCTTTAACATAGTATAAATATGGAAAAACGATTCTTACTTTTCCAGACGACATTCATGCTGCTACTTCTACTACTTGCCAAAGGTTGGGCTGTTACGCGAATGGAACTCACGTGGAAGCCTCTAGTCTTTGTCATATGGTTTTGTTATGGTGTCGTCCACATACTGCTTTACGTCTGGAATATGGTAAGTCTAAAAAATCTCCAGTTACTTTTTTTTTTTGTTCATTTCATTTCTTCATAAGCCAAAACATCATTTAAGTCTTATTTGCATGTAAAAAAAACAAATGTGGTATCGTATTCATTTTCTGTTCATGTAACCTCCAGTTGAAGGGTAATTTGCTTTCAAAGAATCAAATAATTAGTGCAAAATTTGTTCTATTATCGATATTTTCTCGTACGTCGTACAATGAACTATCAATTTATTGTTTGTTATTGAAAAATAATAAAAATCGTAGTAATTGATAAATTCAATTATTTACAGTCAATTGGTAGACAGAAATTAATATATTGGTTATTATTGTCTGCAACCTAATGGAAGTATGTATAAAAAAAAAACTTTTTCAGAAATTCGTTTAATAAACTTACAAAAGTGTGTATCTTGACCTTAATATGCACCTTTTCATATCGACACCGTCGGCAAAATTTTTCGAAGTATTGTTTTCTGGATATCGCTAAAACAACATGTCGATTGAGCGACCGCTAAGGATAATTTGCCAGCGCTTATCTTTTACACAGTTTAATGTGTGGTTAATACCTCGAATTTAAGACTTATTGAGCAGAAAAAATGGACTATTGAGTCAAAGAAAGAGAAATTGCAACGAAAAGTGATTTTAAATTAAACAAATAAAAAATAATTAATTTTGAAAAAATGGAAACAGCTATGATCTAAATTTCTCCATACATTTTGTCAAAACAATTAAAGACGAGCTGCTGCTTCACTCGTGTGCTACATTTCAGTTTAATCGATTGAGCGGTTCTTGAGTTACATGTGATTGACATTTGGAAACGCTGCACACACGGACATTTTTTAAAAACACACCTCTCGATGTTTTCGACCATTCTGAGTGTCCTGACATGAAAATCTTGAAAAATGTACTTTCATGAAAACAAAGCTTTCTGTATTGAGAAGCAAAAAAAGTAGAAACCCACGGTTGAAAATGTTGAATCGGACACATTTCACTGTTGGCTAAAAATTTGACTTTTTTTTAAATGGAGAAAAAGTCGGAAACAGAGACAACATTTTAAAATACCACATTTCATAGAATTTAGACATAGTACACATCTGTCAATGGTTTTAATTTCTTTTCTATTTTTTTTTTTTTTTTTTTTTACATATGAGGCATTCTCTGTCAGTTCAGCCACTTTTTTTTCGACCCTCTCAGATCTATCCCATAATTGGACACATTTTAGTACCACTTGAAAGCACTCTGTGATTTTGTTCAGATTTTTGAAACAATCCATTTGGGAAATGTATTTTTTTTTTTTTAATTATTCATATAACTTTGATGGAGTAAGTCTGACAAAAAAAATACATCTATAAAAAAATGTTGTTTTTCACTCAACTTTGTAATACAATAGGTCTCATATTTTTATTCGTGTTGCAAAAGCGATATTCAGCAAAAAAAAAATGTTCAACAATTTTTTTCATTCATTCGGATACCTTCAATATTACTCTCAATTTTTTATAAGCTGTAGGGACATGTATAGAACCTACAAAAAAAATTGGTGCAGTGGGCATCGACTACTTGAAGGATTCAAAAAAGAAAGAAAATTTATTAAATATATTTAATTGTTTTTTTTATTTTTATATATTTTTTTATTTCACTTATTTTTTGTTATTCCTTCAAATAATCGATCCACTGAGCTACTTGACGTGTAACGACGACACGGCCTTCAGGGTTTACATACAGTTATTCGTGCCTATAGCCATTTATTGGATGGAAAATATTGGAAAATATTTTTTCCCTCCTTGAAATAGTCGATGCCCACTATGCTAATTTTTTGGTATGCTTTTGACATATCCCTGTAACTTGTATAAAATTGGCAGTGATATCGAAGGTGTCCGAATGAGTAAAAAAAATTGTTTAACATTTTTTTTTGCTGTAAACAGCTTTTGCAACACGAATAAAAATATGAGACATATTGCAATACAAAGTTAAGTGAAAAACAACATTTTTTTGTATGTGTGATTTTTTTGTCAGATTTACTCCATCAACGTTATATGAATATAAAAAAAAATATACATTTCCTAAATGGATGAATTAAAAAATCTGAAAATAATCACGCAGAGTGCTTTTAAGTGGTACTAAAATGTGGCCAATTATGGGATAGATCTGAGAGGGTCGAAAAAAAAGTGGCTGAACTGACAGAGAATGCTTCATATGTTGATACCAAATATCGTATGTCGGACTATCTAGTGGCGCGAAACACCTGTTCGTATTTTTTCGAATTATGCCGGTACGAAGTTTATAACGGTATATGTTTACCGAGCCTGCATTTCAAATTTTTCTATCAAGGGACGCGGTAGCGTCTCGACGCCAAGTATTAAAAGAAAATTTGTAATGCCTTACGAGACTCTTCACGACCGAGACGCTAGCGCTACTCTTATTTATCTTTCACTCCCCAAGTCACAAATAACTCCTCGGATTCGTATCGTCAATCCCATCTCATAATAAAAATGTAATTATGTTACACTTAATTATAAATAATAACCATCTGTAGAATTGGGGCATCGATTTCCATATGCAAGTTCGTATTTGCCATAAACCTTGCAAATTACTTCCTCACTAGTAAAGTGCTAGTTCCCGAAGTAAAAGGAAATAGCAATGAGTGAGCAAATTTCCAATTTGCAGCGTAATTTTTACAAAATTCGACAAAATTCATTCTCACAAAATTTAAATCACTATATCAAGTCGCCAACATATTTTATATCGATCATCGTTCAATGTCAGAAGATTTATCTAGAAAATTACAGCACAATATAAAATATAAAAAACATTTTTGAAAAAGTAGTATGTACTCTTTAGAGTGCTTTAAAGAAAAAGAGTTTGTACCAAGAGCTTTTTTTTCCGAATGACATTTTTTTAAACTCCAAAATGCCATTAAGTTATAACGTTCCCACCGATTTAAATCCACGCCTTCTTATACTGTACTCCGCATGTGAAACGAATTTCAGCCTAATAAATAAATAAAAATTAAAAAATAAAGACGAACAAAGTTCACGATTGCAATTTTTTCTCTTGTCGTAGGAAAATAATTTTTTTTAGCACGTCAGCCGTTTCTTGGCCAAATTAATTTTTGCAAAGTAATTATCGTTAATTCATGTAAAACATCGCAATCAGATAGCTCAGAAATAAATAGACATACTAACAATTTTCAAAAACTTACCATAAGGTAGGAATCACTGGGTCGATTCTGGCCACATTCAACCCAAATTATGATTAAACATTAGTCCATTTCGGGTACAAACATGCAGCTAGACGGCAAAGGACACCTTAGAAAAATTCCAAAATCCTGTATAATTTTTTGTTTAAACGTGTTTAATAATGTACTTGTAAACCACATTTAACTTGATATGTGAAAAATGACAGAATTATTTCAGAAAAAGATTTCTGATTTTTAAGTTGTCTCCAACAATAAAGCTGTGAATTAATGAAGTCGGCCTATTGCTATTGGTTTGTTACAGACGGAAGTCGACATAATCGAGGACATTGACGAGTACCAAACGTGGCCAGGCTGGTTCATACTTTTGTTCCGCAGTGCCATTATGATATGGTTCTTGTTCGAGCTTCGTAACACAATGACTTACGAGCACAATACGCAGAAGTTAAATTTTTTGCTTCATTTCGGAGCATCGGCACTGGTGTGGTTTATATATCTGCCAATAATAGCCCTCATAGCACTACCTGTTAGCGCACTATGGAGGTTCAAACTTTTATTGGGTAATTATTCAATTTTTAATATAAAGAAATTTTTAAATAAAAAAACGCGTTCCAAAAATTTGTAAAAAAAAGGAAGGCGTCCTCGAGTTACGTCCTCAGCTTGTAGATATTTACAAAAAATTTGAAACACCTATTCACATTTTATTGGATTTTTAATTTTTCGACCTGAATAATTCTTTATAAATAAAGTACTGCACAAAACCGATCGGCATTGAGGTTGAGCGAAATCTATAATGCGGTTCCGATTTTATAACATACTGAATTTTTCGAAAAATGTATTTTGTCGCTCTAATTTACATTTTCAAGCAATTTAACTCCAATTTTTTTACAGAGTCTAACTTATATTCTGTAATACTAGATATTAATTTGGTGAAAATCGAAAAAGGGACTTAGATTTTATAGCAATTCGCATTTTAAAAGTTTAAACCGTTTCGAGTTCCGATAAAATCTGACAAAACAAGCTGAAACTTTGAACATTAATAACGTGCAAAAATCTTTGATTCCTAATGTGATAAAAAATGATTGAGGCTTTAGTATTTTTCCAGAACTTCGAATGTGTTAATTATTATGAAAAACGGAGTTGCAATGTCCATTGCTTCCACATTTTCTACCTTTCCTGAACCAATATTCGATCAACATACTTTCTCGCCGCGGTAGTTCTCAGAAATGTGGAAAATAAGGAAACAATGTACAAGGCCGAACTTCGCAAATTTATTCATGGTGGCCGCGGTCAAGGAAAATCGGGAAAAGTCAGGGAAATAAAAAATTAATCAGGGAATCAGGGAAAAGTCAGGTAATATCGAAATTAGTCAGAGAAAAAGTAGATTGTTGCCAAAGTTTCAATAACTAAATAAAAATCCATAAAAGAAAAACTTGAAAAAAAAACAACCGAAAAATATTTGAATAGAAAAAAAAAACAAATAAAAATTGATATAAACATTACAACATAAATCTATTCGAATAAATCGAAGCACTCAACAAAAAAGTTTAAAAAGTGTTATATATTACTAAAATAAGTATTACACTTCATCAGTATTTAATCGGATTTAAAGCATTATAATTCCAAAGAACGTTTATTTTTTGAAAGAGAAAATATATCTTCAAAAGTACTATTCGTTGTTGATCGAGAAATAAATAACTTATCAAAAACACGGATCTGTTTCTAATACATTTTTTTTATTCACGTTATATATTTTTTAGTAGATGTCCTTAAAATTTCGGTCAGGGAAAATTGATAAATTAGTCAGGGAAAAATCAGGGAAAAGTCAGGGAATTTTTTCCGAAAAAAAAAACGGCCACCATGTTATTTAATCTGTCTCCTTGTTTAATGAATATTTATATTGCAGGTATCACCTATTCTGCAGATTGTTACGCGTACTGCGTTATGGCGCATTTACTGTGGCCGACGAGAAGCGAACAATACTTTTTGCTCGCTCAAGGTGCCGATAACGGCGATGAATTGGACGAGTTTAACGAAGCGCCGCATGTTTTGAATAATTACGTCGAGCCATCAGAGGACAAAATAATTGCCTAATACACGGAAAAGAGGTTTATACAAAGAAAGTGAATTTGCGAGAGTAATAACATGAGAATAACGAAAGCGATAGTATAAAAAAACGGAACGATGTGATGTATGTTTGCCAAATGGTTCAACTCGAGAGAAACGAAAATACTCCGACACGTGTTATTTGAGACTGAAGCAACCTGCACACGCACGCTCGAATAGGCAGTTGTCATGCTCTGTAAGTTTTAGAACCGACTACGACATAAATATTCCAAGATCCATAAGACACACAGACACCGATACACCAACAGAGAAAACACTAAATTAGCAGGATAAATTTAATTGACGCGGTATTCTCGATACGTACGACAAATCAATTCGCGCATTCCACAATGATTTTCAATATACGATTACAAAACTATTTTGCAATTGCCTTATAACTCTCGTTTTATAGAGAAATTTATTGTCAGGTAAAGAAGAAAAAAAAACAACACAAAAACACAAAAAAGTATGGACTGCGTTAGAATTAAGAAGACAGAGCGTATTAGGCTTTATAGTTGTTACTGGATGTCTAATAGGGTAAACAGATCATTAACATTTGCGACAATCTTTCATAAAATAACTCTGTGTGAATTAATACAAAACATTTTTTTCTAAGAATTCAGGAAAAATATGAATAATGACAATTAACTCTAAACAATGCATTTAAAAAATTTATAAAATCGTGCCATCTGAATTAATCTCCAACATATTCAAAGTACTTTCCGTAAAATCTTGATAAACAATTTTGGATACGCTTTATTGGTGCATGAATTAAAAAGCATCCATGAATGAACTCGAGAGTCAATTGATAAATTATTTTTACTTATCGATTGAGTCGCATTGATTATAAGATTAAAATGGCCTTTCGAAAAAACGGTTTTTATTCGAATTTAAAGTTCTGATTATTCTTATCGATATTATGATAAAATTGATAATTAAGCCATGATTTTTGTTTGTTTGTTGTTTTTTTTTACACATAAACTATTAACATTCATGTGGGAAAACGCATCAAATTGTGAATGTTCATTGGACTGTTTACCCTATACGTTGTGATTTCATCCAAATTTGCGGATATGCTGTGGTACGTGTAGTTTGTACATATTAATGACTCACAATGGCGGAATTTATACCGTATTTCTATTTGAACTGAAATGTCTCTATGAAATTGATGATTGATGAAACCTTCTACATTTACACACTGCTACAGGATTCTATTGATTCCTACTAAAGCCAAATGAAGCTGTTCAGAATGGAATTAAGATGAATAGACAGTGATATAATTTAATTCTTATTTCCTTATTTTTCTTATTATTGACAATTAACTTTTGGAAAAATGGGCGATATGCTAAGTTCTCTTACATTCGAATACTTTTAACAATTCTCGACAAATTTGATACACAAATGTGTTTAAGGTAGTTCTGTCGGTACGCCGGAGTCATAAATCTCAGAGTCTATATGACATTAAAAAAATAATCATACGCATCACTTTGACTGCCTCAATAATAATATAAAAAATAATCGAGAATCCTTTGAAATTGTCGTAATCAAATTAAAACGATTATTTGTAAATAGTTGATATGTTTAGTACGGATTTGACTTCATTTTTACGATAATTAGGTTAGGAAATGTCATTTGGCCCGGTATCGTGCACTTTGATCTTGATTCAATTAAACATTATTCCGGAGACTTCACCTTTTTTAATGATGCATCAATTCCTGAATGATTTGCGAATCCGTAGTACTTTTTATTTTTTCTCTATCTTTGATCTAAGTATGGTAATTTTCGATTTAAAGATCAATTTTTCCAGCCCTCCCGTTAGCGCCGTGTAAAAAGAACGATTTTCAAGTTTTAATTGTTCATTCAAATACTCGGAAAAAGCCTTCAAGATTTTGTGCAAGTAAAATTGAATAGCTAAATTACAACATGTCAAAAATTCATGCATATGAGTTTGGACTGCCTTCACGACAGAACTACCTTAAACTTCAGTTACGAATATTTGGTTCGCTTGCGATTGACACTAATTTTGAATAATTTGAATCTATCAAAAAATAATGGAATCAAATCTTTATCAATTTCTTGTTAGGCTTAAACGTTTTGTTATCTAATTCTTTGTTCTAGAAATTTATTTCAGATCTTTAAATCGCGAAAAAAACGTGAGGCTCCAAAAATTAAGTGGCTTGAAAATCGCTTACAACATTAGAGCGTTATTTTTTTTTTTTATAACTTACAATTAAATAAGAAAATCATGGACTGAATTGTAAGGGATCAGAGTCAAATATTTACCGAATTGGTTAGAAATACTTCATTTATATTTGTTTTTAAAATTTTTTTAAATTGTTATTCTTTACTCAGATATATACCGAATAAACTGTATGTTTCTATAATAGCCTGTAGAAACACTGCCATTATTCTATCAACGTTTTTGTCGGTAAAAGCTTCAATCAAAACAATTAATCTTTGTTGTCGGTTTCAATAAAATGCTCTAAGCTCAGAGAGCTACCATTTCATGTCAAATAGCAATACTTGATGCGATGCAATTATGATTGTGACATACGTAAATGCATGTTTTTATGGCAGATATAGAGGAACTGATGTAAATAAAATAAAACGGTGTAAATACGGAACCCTAAAATTTTCGCGAATTCGCATTTTCTCGTATTGTTCAGAATCGGCATTGTGTTTGACTTATAATTTTCATACATCTTCACATGTAAAAGATCCAATCCAGGTCGAAAGGCAAAATGTACAAATTTATTCGGAAATCGAGATTGGGCATTTTGTGATCAACTCTGCATTCCGCGTGTAAATATGAACCATTTTTAAGAGTCTACACTCTTTTTCCGTCAATTAACAACAACAAAAAGCACATGAATGAAATGTCGTCATAGCGTAAACGTAAACCACTGAAATTGAATGAGCTCTTAATCGATCTGAGATACGTAGCAAAAACTATATAGGCTTCCAAATTTACACCAGTTCCACTAATAATATCTGTAGTTGTTCGATAAATCGGCGTAAGTCACCTTTAAGATTTCCCCCGACGTTGTTTTAACTGATAATCTAATTTTGGAAATTCCACACTGGCGCTGTTTTACGATAACCATGTAATTAGAAATACGCACTAGAGAAATTTACTTTTATCACAAAAAAGAGTAAATATCAATATCTTACTTCAAATGTGACTTTCATTGAATTTTACTAATGTGACACCACTGACGTGTGGAAAAAATCGGCAATATTCGAATAATGCATACAAAATACTTTTTTACAATAACTGCGAGTAAACAACAACATATTTATTCTTTCTTGAACGATGAAAAGCAATTTGAGATAATCAATATTAAGGAAAGTGAGACATTTAAAAAAATATTCATCGATGGATATCTCAGTTCTTTAGCTGCTGGTATTACATAAAAAAAATATGGAGTTTTATTAAATAAAAAAATTCGGCGCTTTGGCTAAGAGCTGGAAAATTTTGCATAACCGTGCGGAAAATATCGTCCTAACCCCGTTTCACTTTGACCCCATGCTTACACCTTCTAAAACACTTTATAAATATATTTTAAAAAACCTAAGTGTAAAAAAGATTGTCTCTCTCAACGAACACAGGAAATAACGAAGGGTTCTAGAATTCATCCCGGAAACCTGGCGCGGTTCTTTAGGGGCTATTTAGAGCAAAATCCTAAATTATGTTCTGAAGCATTTGGATGGATAACCGTTGTAAGCAAAGATCAAGTTGATATCTCATCGAGACTAGAAGATAGTAAAGAATTCGACAAAAATCAGTTTACTCATTGTCACCTCCTTAAGGGTCAATTTTCGGAAAAGTTTCTGAGTAAATGCTTAAGGTGTGGAAGGAATATACTCTCAAAGTTTCATTTTTCTAGATTTAGGCAGAGTTGTAAATGCCTAATACTTATAGAAATAATGATGATGATACGATCAGCTCTATAATTATGATTATATAATAATAACATGTAGCGATTGTAATACGATGATTAAACTTTGGAATAGCTGCAAAAATAAATATTTTTCAATAAAAATTCACGGTATTCCTTCTGAAAAAATGGAAAAAAATAAGTAATGCATTACTTATTTCTTCCATTTTTTCCACTATTTCTTGCAATATTAAAGCGAAAATTAGTATTTTTTACAGCTATTCAAATGTTTACACTCTATTTCATAATCACTACATATTATTATTATGCAATCATAATTACAAAACAAATTGTACTGTAAACTATATCTCATGACTTAATGGGCATTTACAACTCTGGTCAGGACATTTCTTTTTTATGAATTTAGATATGCACATGTATCCATTCGATATGAGTATTGCTTCTTCTTCTTTTTTTTCATGACATTGAAGTCCTAATTTAATGAAGAAATTATTCATTAAAATCTGTATTAAAGTCTATGGTATTGAATTCTGCTTCTTTATCAAATCGAATTTAAGACTATTTGGCTTACAGGTTCTCTTATAAAATTCTTCAGAGTAGAATAACGAACGAGAAAAAAAAATCATTCGGGGTGTTTTTACTGCGTACTAAACAATTATTTGTTTGGTGATTCAAAAGTACACATTTCTAAATATAATACCAGCTGCTAAACAAGTATATTTCAGTGAAAGTAATTGATTTTTGGTTGTATTCCAGCCTTTAAAAAATATTGTCATACCTTATTTTTGGAAATTATTTGCAGTTATTCTGTCGAAAAAGTAATTTGAACATATTTTATATTCGAAAGCTACAGTAGTAATACATACAACTATCACCTCAATATGTTGGTTTCTCACAATTCGCTATAGATAATCCGTAATTATTACGAATAGAGCATCTCGGCACGATATACTTCCATAATAATTTCTTACAGACTTCTAAGTGTTTTCCGTTCGTTACATAGTAGTTATATTATTAATTTAGTCCTGACGATCGTATCTCGATTAATTTTGCAAATAGTTCCGTTGACGTACTGAATTACTGGTCCAAATACCGAAATGTGGACTGAGTCTTGATTAATTCAAGCGAGGGATTTGCAATCCCTCAACACTTTGTAAACACAACTTTTTCCTATAACGTTATTGCTCAAACTTGTACGAAATTAGATGTTAGTACCAAAATCTATTATTCTTGTTTTAGAAGAGATAAAGAAAAACAATAACAAATGCAACACAAATTTATATCCCGCATATACAATATATATATAAATATATGTGTATATATTTATATATATACATATGTACATTAACATTGGTACAATATTTTCAATTTCTCGATGTATTTAGCATTAATGACACTGGGAACTACCGACGAAGTGGATTATGAGTCTTCGGTTGATTCGACATCGATTCGTGATTGAAAAAAAAGAAAACGGTTGTGGATGTTACGATGGAGTCGAGATGCAACATCCGCGGGATTTAGGTGATCGCCAAAACAACTGTGTGAAACATTCTTTTAGAAGCATTGCGTCAGCAATCGATAAAACTTCATAGACATAGATTTTAATTAATAATATAGTTTTATATATCGTAAAACGGATATTAGCCAAGCGAAAAGAGTTTATCCTATGTTAACGTAGATGTAGAACAAAATAAGAATCCTCGAATGCAGGATACAAACTTTACGACACACCCGCGTCATTTTCCGAGATTAATTGTCGTTGAGTTTCTTGTCAAACACGAAATTCGCCGGTATTACGTAACGTTATTATATAGAACCTCATAACTGTATTAATTAATTCGATTGGTATCTGAATGAGTGTCTGTTTTAGTTTAATCTAGATGATCATAGAATTTCACCCTAGAATGATACACTTAAAGAAATGGAAATTTTAAAGAAATTCGATTTACTATTTCAAATTAATAGTTTCGTTGCTTACAAACTTAATGCGCTTTGAAAAATCGTGAAAAAATTGTACAGACTTAAACCTCTATCGTGTGCTCAAATTATGTTCAAAGAAAAATAAAAAATACAAAAAAAAAGACCTAAACAAGTTTACCATTCTAGGGCCAAAAATTCTATATGCAAGTGTCATTTTCATTTGTTTTTCAACTTGAATAAATGAAGAGGCTGTCGAGTCTCAGGCTGTAAATATACATATATATATATACACATATATACACATGTATTGTGTTTTATTGATTTGTATTAAACAAACCAGGGTGAAAATTTATAATAATTTTAATTCCGAACCAAGAATCTAGAATGGAGCTTTTTTTCACAGATATGCTGGTAATAATCAGAGTTGTAAATGCATAATACTTATGGAAATAATGATGATGATACGATCAGCTCTATGATTATGATTTTATAATAATAACATGTAGCGATTGTAATAGGATGATTAAACTTGGAATGGCTGCAAAAATTATTATTTTTCAATAAAATTTCACGGTAATCCTTTTGAAAAAATGGAAAAAAATAAGTAATGCATTCCTTATTTCTTTCATTTTTTCCACTATTTCTTGCAATATTAAAGCGAAAATTAGTATTTTTTTCAGCTATTCGAATGTTTACACTCTATTTTATAATCACTACATATTATTATTATGAAATCATAATTACAAAACAAATTGTACTGTAAACTATATCTCATGAATTAATCGGGATTTACAACTCTGGTAATAATAGCTTTGTCCCTTGTAAACCTCCAATATCACATTTCAGAAACATTTTTCGTACAATTGACTTGATATTTATTTCGCAACAAGAGTCAGCAAATTTTACAAAACGTTGGTGAATTTTTCAAATCAGAGCGAAGAAAAAAAACTCCTTACATTCATACGGACATTTATTTTTTTTTTAATTTTTAAAGGAAAGAAGGGCTGATTGCCACTATTTTTTTTTTCATAATGTTTCGTAAAATTGTAATGAAAAATATATTTTTTTTTCCTGAAAAGTTAAGCAATGTAAATTAATTATTATGAAAATAATTTAACTATAAATTCCCATTTTTAAAACATGAATAGAGGCTTATAAACATCGCGATGTCTACGGTAACGTAAACGTTACTTTAAGGTAGTTCTGTCGTGAAGGCAATCCAAACTCATATGCATCAATTTTTGACATGTTGTAATTTAGCTATTCAATTTTACTTGCACAAAATCTTGAAGGCCATTACCGAGTATTTGAATGAACAATTAAAACCTGAAAAACGATCTTTTTACACGGCGCTCACGGGAGGGCTGGAGAAATTGATTTTTAAATCGAAAATTAACATACTTAGATCAAAGATAGAGAAAAAATAAAAAGTACTACGGATTCGCAAATGATTCAGGAATTGATGCATCATGAAAAAAGGTGAAGTCTCCGGAATAATGTTTAGTTGCATCAAGGTCAAAGTGCACGATACCGGGCCAGATGACGTTTCCTAACCAAATTATCGTAAAAATGAAGTCAAATCCGCACTAGGGCTGTTCAAAAAAACATAATTTTCTTATAATCGGTTGCTCCTGAAATGCTGTATTGATTATCACAAAAAAAAATGTTTTCGCGAAAGCTGGGAGTTGTGCGATGATATTAAGTACTGCCGCATCAAGGCCAAAATTTATTAAAAACGGCGATTTTTAGAGATTTTTTTTTTCGCTGTGGCTATTAGCACAGAAGAGTGTCTCTAATAAAGTCACGCTAGGGACACACGAAAAATTGGAGGGTTTGGAGTGTGCGTAAGCAAGTTTGGGAATGGACGTGTCTGTATGATTTTTGGAGTGAGTTTATCAACTTTTGAAAAGGACTCTACATTTTCGTGTCTTTACCACTGTCGATCTCTTATTTTCTTGCAGATACGTTCAATTTATATGTTGTGTGTATGCAGTTTGTAGTTTGCGACGCTACTATAATTCCTGAATATTATAATCATCTATGTCCAATGATGAATTAATTTTCATGTCACGATTTTTTAGGGTGCTTTGTCATTTTTGGAGTGACTAAACCGTATGGAGTAGCAGTCGTATTTTGCATTTTACTCGATTTGCTGTTTTTTAAATCAACATTACATATACACGCAGCTTGGCATGTGCAACGCTACTGTGATTTCTAAAAATTATAATCATCAACATGGAATGATGAAATAATAATCATCATTTGACATAGATGATTATAATTTTCAGGAATTATTAGTAGCATCGCACATGACAAACTGCGTATGTATGTAATTGTAAGAAAGAAAAACAGCAAATCGAGCAGTGAAATGTAAACGTAAATAAAGGTCACTCCAAAAATGACGTGTCCCTAATACGGAAATGCAAAATCTGCTCCAAAAATGACATCATACCCTACAGAATCGAGGCCTAAAAATTAGTCCATCATTCGGTATTGATGACTATAATATTCAGGAATTATAGTAGCACCGCACACAACATATAAATTGAGCGTATCCGTGACTGCAAGAAAATAAGAGATAGACAGTGGTATAGACACGAAAATGTACAGTCCTTTTCAAAAGTTGTTAAACTCACTCCAAAAATCATTTAGACACGTCAATTCCCGAACTTGCTTACGCATACTCCAAACACCCCAATTTTTTGCGTGTCCCTAGGATGACTCTATTAGTGACACTCTTCTGTGCGAATAGCCACAGCGTTTTTTTTTTTACTTGGTGAAGCGCTCATGGAGATTGTGGTTGCTTTCGATAGACTATGAAATAGTGTAAAGGCAGAAACATGTTCAATAATGTTTAGTACTGCCGCATCGACATTGAAGTTAACAAAATAAAAAACGAAATCCTTTAGAACATTGAAATATTCATCTGCTCATCGACTATTTCGCGCGTTTTCAAATGAAAAAATGGCTCATAAAACGGGAGTCCTGTATGATCAAATTTAGTACTGCAGCATCGATATCGCAGTTTCCCAAAATTCGAAAATCGCTTATCATCATCATGATTATGATCATACATGACTCCCGTTTCAAGAGCCATTTTTTCATTTGAAATCGCACGAAATAGTCGATGAGCAGACGAATATTTCAATGTTTTAAAGGATTTAATTTTTTGATTTTGGTAACTTCAATGTCAATGCGGCAGTATTAAACATTATCGAACATGTTTCTGCCTTTACACAATTTCATAGTCTATCAAAAGCAACCACAATCTCCATGAGCGCTTCACCACGTAAGAAAAAAAATGTATACAAATCGCCGCTTTTCATGAATTTTGGCCTTGATGCGGCAGTACTTAATATCATCGCACAACTCCCAGCTTTCGCGAAAACATTTTTTTTGTGATAATCAATACAGCATTTCAGGAGCAACCGATTAGAAGAAAATTATGTTTTTTTGAACAGCCCTAATCCGCACTAAACATATCAACTATTTACAAATAATATTTTTAATTTGATTACGACAATTTCGAACGATTCTCGATTATTTTTTATATTATTATTGAGGCAGTCAAAGTGATGCATATGATTATTTTTTAATGTCATATAGACGCTGAGATTTATGACTCCGGCGTACCGACAGAACTACCTTAATCTCTCACCCAGATTCAAGAATTCTTCCAGTCAAGAATTCTCAGAATTACTTTTGGCAATCAGGCCACTTTCGAGATTACTAATCTTTGAATTTAATTCAACACGTGATTTGTCGATATTACGTAACGTTATTATGTAAAAACCGAAGTAACCGAACGATTATAGAATTCGACCCTAGAATTATGCACCAAAGTTAATCAAAGGAACTTTACAAGATTAAATCGAAAGTCTATAGTGATAATTTTCACAATTCTATCTCATTAAATATAATATTTTATTGAAATATTCATCTCTCAATTTTGCTTTAAAATTTTTTTACAGATTTCGTTTAAAAAAAAGACAACTCTACCGTTCTAGGGTTAAGGTAGTCCTTTCGAATAGTGTCGAGTTCGCATAAGTTTTCGAAAAATGAGAGGGCAAACGCTTCTCGATAATACGAAAATCTGAAAAAAATCATGCATATTAAAGGTGTGGAAAAGATTAATTTTGCATAATAATAATTCCAAATTGTTATTAACAAATTGATGAAAAATAAAATTGTTCAACAAATCTTTCGACAACCTAAATTTTTTTTCGGTAAAAATGACTCCTTTATTTTTCCGAATACGCATGAATTTTTTCAAATTTTTAAATTCACCTCGAATTTTGGGATTTTCTCCATGTACAAAAACGAAAAATTCAAAGTGAATTAAAAAATTTGAAAAAATTCATGCGTATTCAGAAAAACGAAGGCATTATTTATGCCGAAAATAAAAATTATGTTGTCGAAAAATTTGTTAAACAATTTTATTTTTCATAAATTTGTTAATAACATTTTGGAATCGTTATTATGCAAAATTAATTTTTTCCACACCTTTAATATGCATGATTTTTTTTTTCAGGCTTTTGTATTATCGAGAAGTGTTTGCAATTCCCTCTCATTTTTCGAAAACTTATGCGAATTCGATACTATTCGAAAGGACTACCTTAAAACTGTTACCTATAAGCAGAGTTGTAAATGCCTAATACTTATAGAAATAATGATGATGATACGGTCAGCTCTATAATTATGATTTTATAATAATAACATGTAGCGATTGTAATACGATGATTAAACTTTGGTGTGGCTGCCGAAATTATTAGTTTTCAATCAAAATTCACGGTAATCTTTTTAAAAAAATGGAAAAAAATAAGTAATGCATTAAGAAAGTAATGCATTACTTATTTCTTCCATTTTTTCGACTATTTCTTGCAATATTAAACCGAAAATTAGTATTTTTTTCAGCTATTCAAATGTTTACACTCTATTTTATAATCACTAAATATTATTATTATGAAATCATAATTACAAAACAAATTGTACTATAAACTACATCTCATGAATTAATGGGCATTTACAACTCTGCCTATAAGTTTAATTTCTATTTATTTTTCAATTTCTCTCCTATAGAAATTCACCATTTTCGAGATGAAGAATCTTTAGGTTTCATCAAGTACTGCGTAACGTTATTATATAAAACGCCTTTATATACATATATACACATGTATTATATTTTATTAGTTTGTATCAAACAAAACAGGGTAAAAATTTACAATAACTTTAATTCTGAAGTAAGACTATCTACAAGAGCTTTTGGAGCTGGACCGATTCCTAACACAGATATTGTGCCAGGTTGCAGCTGCGTTTTTCCCGCATCTCTTATCACAGCAGCTACGAGGCCTGCTTTTTTAGCCTTTCCAGCCAGATCCAACAATTCCTTTTCTCCAGGAATTCTCAGAACTATCTTTGGCTGCCCCACAGATAGCCAAGCATCAAACAATTCCTGATGATCTTTGCTGGACGATGCTTGTCGATAGCACTCCAGGGCTGCATGTGCGCACTGCGCACCCACTTTTCCTTTACCCATTGGTATGTCCGTCCTTACAACTATAACCATTTTATACCCGTCTCTGTATAATGGACTTGTAAAAAATGATTTCAGATGTTTTATCAAGTAGCTCATAGCTGGGGTTTGTTATTTATGAGCGGCTTGTTGTTTTTGCTGATAAACTGCCATACAGTTTCTAAACTTTTGCACCTGATCTTGACATTTTCTCCAATCTTGCGTCTCAGCTATGCATTCCTGAATAAACCAATTTGTGTCAAAATTTTAACAACATACAAAAAGGAAAAGAAAATTCATGGCTTAGAGTTTTGCAATTTTCTTCCAACAAAAGTAACACTTTTCATTTAGGGAAAGAATGAAGAAAATTAAAGAAATATTAATGAATAATTTCAAAAAGATACTTCTAGCAATAACTTTAAAAACTTTCCTGAACTTTGTTGGTTTCTTAATTAGCTACAATCAATGTTATAAGTCCCCATTACTTTAATAAATAACGTTTACACAACAGTTTGTTTTTTAGTTATAATTTGATAATGATGACCTGTAGCGATTATAAGATTATATGTAAATTTTTGAATAGCTGTGAGAAAAACCTAATTTTTAATTAAATATTGGGTGAAATTGTGAGAAAAATGTACAAGCTCAGTCCTCTATTACTTTCGCAATGCATTAGCAGTATTTCTCCATTTTTTCAATAAGATTACTATGAAATTTTATATAAAATTAATATTTTATGCCTCCATTCAAAAGTTCACACATTATATTATAACCACCAGAAGTTATTATCATGAAAACATAATTAAAAAAGTCAATTGTGCCATCAGCTTTAATTCCAAAATAATTAGGGATTTACAACTCTGACTACAATATTATTTTTCTACTTGCTGTAGAATATCGATACAGGTACTGTAATTATTTTTCTTTAATTATATGTGCGGAAAAATATCGATATGATTTTGATCAGAGTTGTAAATGCCTAATACTTATGGAAATAATGATGATGATACAATCAGCTCTATGATTATGATTTTATAATAATAACATGTAGCGATTGTAATACGATGATTAAACTTTGGAATGGCTGCAAATATTATTATTTTTAATAAAAATTCATGGCAATCCTTTTGAAAAAATGGAAAAATATAAGTAATGCATTACTTATTTTTTCCACTAATTCTTGCAATATTAAATTGAAAATTATTATTTTTTACAGCTATTCAAATGTTTACACTCTATTTTATAATCACTACATATTATTATTATGAAATCATAATTACAAAACAAATTGTACTGCAAACTATATCTCATGAATTAATGGGGATTTACAACTCGGATTTTGATGTAGCAATATTGCTAAATTCTATGCCATGGAAAAATATAAATTCGAGCCTGGTGCAATAGTTACCTGAACCTGGTAATGCAATTCCATACAACCGGTTTTCTTCAACATACGCTCAACAGGATCCTCGATATCGTCGTTTGCCTTTTCCAATCTTGCGGGGACCGTCATGCTCTTTTTTCCCAAATTTTCATTCAGAAATTACCTACGAGGTTTATAGCAACTTATTTGCTACTATTTTTCGAGCATGTCTTTAGCGGAGCATCGAGTCAGCTGATTGTGCAACATAACCTCTTTTGTTAGCCGGCTACGTTTTATAATCGATTGCTTTTAGCGCCGTGAAAAACATACTTACCCCTGAACCTAATAGAACGATGACCTTGTAGATTATTGCGGAGATTATTAACCCTGCGAGTGTCAAGCATATTTACGGTAATAGCTATTTTGTTAAGACACCTATTTAAATTCTAATACTGCAAAATATTAACTGTGGAATTCTATGAGTAATTATGAGTGATCCTACATTGTTGTATTAGGAAACACATTGCTTCCTCATAGAGGAAGCTTTGTAAAACGCGAAAAATAATGAGGAAGCAATGTGCAAGATTCTACTTTGCATCCTTGTTTTAATTAGATAAATAAACATGTTGTGAAATCGTTTTTTCTATTTCGTTATTTCGTTATTATTAGAGCGTTTCTTAAAGTAAATGTGATAACGTATATTTTTAGAAATAATTCAGCATTCCATAAAATCAAAAATTTCTTACCGTTCGTCACTAAATTGTAGATATATAATGGCTGAATATTGTTTCATTTATATACAATATTTGAGCTCGCTATCTCAAATTTTGCAAAAGTTACAAAAGAGCGATAATGTTAATTTTTTGAAAAATTCAAAATTCCATTATATATGAACCACTTTACCGATTCGAGCGAAATTCAATACCCAACAACATTGAGTACACCTGCTCCTAGTACCAACTATTTAGCAAAATAGACTAAATTTAACGAAAGCTAGAGTACCCATCTCCTTTAAAACGGTATAAAATCTAAATTTTCGCACACATTTTGTCGAAAATTGCTACAGTTGAAGAGGGTCTGCTTTTACACTTGTGTGCCAAATTTGAGCTCGATATACAAAACGGTTCTTGAGTTATCGACGTTCGAATTTTCGGAGCTGTATACACATATGAGCAATCCGCATGGAACTTGAAAAAGCATGTCCCGCTGCTTTTAACGGTACATCAACGATAAATTGTTACATGTTTTTGGTGTTAACATTTAGATCCCAGATAGACATTTGGTGGCACAGGAACGGCATAAACGCGTCACACAACGGATGCTATGTCGGAATTAACGTAGCGATGTAAGTCTGAATTGAGCTATTATGTGACGGCATACTGTGCCATCTTTTCATGACGCCAAGGCAAAGCCATATTTGTGGTACTGAAATATTATGGCGTGGTGCACTAGTGGCACTACAATGTCGCCATGCTTCAAGTTCAGATCATGTCTCTATGGTGCCATAATTGCTCCATGTCGTATCACTGAGTGTCTGAGGTGTGAACGTTATTCTGTTACTATGGTGCCATTTTTGCAGAATATTTGGGATGGTAATTGCAGCACGGTGACAGTGACACGGTGACACGGTGCTAAAAGTCGTTATCGATCTTGACTGTCAGTTAGGAATCGTAAGCGTTTTATTTCTTTGTATCTGTTACTTGCATTATGTTTTAGTTTTTTTCTTGTGTAACATTTCAAATCGCAAGTCAAAAGTGTAAGACAGAACAGAATCTTTTATCTTCTCCGATATTAAAGGGTTGTTACGCCCGAGAGGTCTGACACATTCGAAGAGTAGATCCTTCGTGTGTAGTCGAACTCAGGCAGCTTTGCATTCTTATATATACGCTCAGGCTTCAAAACACTTGCGAGAAACGCGTCGCCCATTCGCCATCTAGTGGTATCATACGAAACACTGGTGCCTAATTCTCCGCTAGATGGCGAACGGACGGAGCGTTTCTCGCAAGCGTTTTGAAGCCTGAGCGTATATATAAGAAAGCAAAGTTTTCCTGTGTTCGACTACACACGAGGGGTCTACTCTTTGAATGTGTCAAACCTCTTGGGTTTACCAACCCTTTAATATTGAAGAACATAAAAGAATCTGTTCTGTCTTATTTTTTTGACTCGGAATTTGAAATGTTAGACAAGAAAAAAACTAAAACTAAAAATGTCTAGCTGACAATAAAAAAATATTCATAACGACTTTCAGCACAGCATAGCGTGCCACCATTATGCTGCCACCGTGCTGCATTTATCATTTTAAACATTGTATAAAAATGACACCATAGTAACAGAATGACGTTCACACCTCAGACGTTCACACCACGACATGGACCAATTATGGCACCATGGAGACATGATCTGAGTTTACAGCATGGCGACAGTGGAATGCCACTAAGCCTGCACGGCACGGTATGCCGTCACATAATAGCTCAATTCGGACGTACATCGCTACGTTAATTCCGACATAGCATGCCGTTGTGTGACGCGTTTATGCTGTCACAGTGACACGGTAGGATACTTCCACGGCATGTTTGTCTACCTGGGGATGTTGAGCTCTTGTAACAGAGGCACCTAGTTGGTAAAGCCAAAATTTCGAGAATATACGAGTTATTTTGGTAAACGGGACTGAAATGTTCTTACCGTCCGTGTCCCTGACACAGATATTTATTGTTTAATGATCAAATAAACTTTTGTGGCGTTCCTTTACTATTCTGAAAAAATTATTATTGCTTTTGTCACGGTCGTTGTCGAACATACACAATCGCAAATTAAGCGTGTTTGACTCTGTATAGTCATAGGAATTGATAAGTGTGTGTCCCGCGGTTTTGGTGTCCTTACCGTCCGCACTTTTCAGGGCGGTCGCAGTGCCAAACACGGTACAATAAATCATTTTTTCGGTTGCACCTAATCTGAACGAAAATAGACATTACGAAATTCACTCGCTAGTTCATTTTTATATCTCAAGGGCGATGGTCCGTTAACAAAGTCCGTCCGAATTCGGGTAAGATTTAATATTGTGTCCTTACCATCCAACGCAAAAACTATTCCGTGGGGCCTATATTTCTGATGGTCTCAATGCCCAGTAGATCCTATACAACGAGATTCCTGTGTGAGCAAACTTGCAGTGTGGTGGTAGCATTTTAACCTTCTTTTTTCACGTAAAAACCAATTTATTTACCGAAATTCCGTGTCCTTACCGTCGACTAATCCGTTTCAACTTTGGAAAACTACTTTAAAGGTTTAAATAATATTGTGAGAATATGAAGAAGCGTTAAAAAAGTTGCCTTCTTTAATATCGATTATATCAGATTGTTTGCAAATATTAATAATATTTTATTATTAATAAAATATTATTAATTTAATAAATAAAATATTAATAATATTTTTTTATTAATAAAATATTATTAATTTTTTCGCTATTATACACATGTATGATGAAAATATTCTTAGGAACTTTTTTTGTTGTAATTTCCAATATAATAACTTTGATCAGA